>JAWMRA010000146.1:19961306-19972220 GCA_035584735.1 Pseudotriccus pelzelni | reverse complement strand
TCAGTGATGGGGGATGTCAGTGATGGGGGATGTCAGTGATGGGGGATGTCAGTGATGGGGGATGTCAGTGATGGGGGTCAGTGATGGGGGACGTCAGTGATGGGGGGTCAGTGATGGGGGTCAGTGATGGGGGTCAGTGAGGGGGGATGTCAGTGAGGGGGATCAGTGATGGGGGTCAGTGATGGGGGATGTCAGTGATGGGGGTCTAGGATGAGGGGGGTTGAAGAGCTGGGGGGGGCACAGCGATGGGAGTTCTGCGATTGGGTGCGACCCACGGCAGAAAGGCGACAGGGCAGCGTGAGGGTGCCGGGACCCCCGGCCCCCGCTCCCCTCGACCGCCCCCACCCCTGTCACAACCGGGCGCTGCCGCTTTAAGAGCCCGCCGCCCGCATCCAAGATGGCGCCGCCGCGCCCCGCCCGCGCTTCAGCGGCCCGCGGTGCGCCTGCGCCACAGGCCCTGCCCGGAGGGGAGGGGCGGGGCGAAGAGAGCACGTGACCCAACGGCGCCCCGCCCCTTCCGCCCGCCCCGCCGGAGGAGCCGCCGGAGGGGCCGCGGGGGCGCCGGGCCCGGGACGGGCCGGGCCGGGGACAGGGCGCGGGTGAGGGGACAGGGCGCGGGTGAGGGGACAGGGCGCGGGTGAGGGGACGCGGCGCGGGTGAGGGGACAGGGCCGCGCCGGGGGCCGGGCAGGGCTGGGCTGGGCCGACAGAGCGGGCACGGAGCTGCGGGGCCGGGGGGGAGCCCGGTGTAACGGTGCGGCCTCTCCCCCCAGCCGGTCCCGGTGGGCAGGGCCGCGGCCGCCGCCGCGGGAGCTTTAGTTAAAGGTGGTGCTGGGAGTTGAGGGGAGTTACGGATTTGGAGAGTTGTGGATCCCCCGCTTCGGGCAGCGACGTGGGCGTGACAGGAGTCAGTGAGTTCCCGCTGGCAAAGCGGGGGTTGGGTGGGATAGCGGGATGGAATTCCTACCCCGGGAGGGTAGTGGGACACTGGCACAGGCTGCCCCATCCCTGGAAGTGCCCAGGTTGGACGGGGCTTGGAGCAGCCTGGGCTAGTGTGAGGTGTCCCTGCCCACGGCAGGGGGGTGGAATGAGATGAGCTTTACGGTCCCTCCAGCCCAAACCACTCCGTGGTTCCATGTGCGGTGTCTGAAGTGTCACCAGCCCCTCTGCTCCGGGTCCCTATTCCCACAGCTCAGCCAGGGATAGGTCCTGTGTCCTGGCTGTGCTTCCGTGCCTGAGTCACTCTTTCTCTTCCAGCAGCTCCAGGAAGCGCCAGAAAGGAGGCAGGAGCAGCTGAACCGTGGGAAAAGGTACCGATGGCACTTGTTGGATGGGTAAATGATCTTCTGGAACGGCCGCTGAGCCCTCCGTGGGGCGACACTGGTGCTGGGAGTGGGAAATGGCGGCAGGCAGTGTGTGGGGATGGGATTCCCTTCTGTCTGCCCCTGCTGCAGCACGTGAGGGCAGAGCTGGTGTCCCGCCGGGTCTGTTTGGGTGCTCAAGCAAAGCTGCCATCTGAAGGAGCCTCCAGGAATAGTGCAGCTGCAGTTTGGGAATCAGTGAACATTCCCAGCCTCTGTGAGTTTTGGCTTGCCCAAGCCTTAAACCCTTCCTTTAACCTTGGAGGTTGTTTCTCAGGTCTGTGCAGCCAGAATGAAATGAATGGTTTAGGTTTTTACGTCCGGGAGGGGGGGCAGGTGTTTGTGGCAGGCACAGCTTGGGAATGTTCCAGGTGCTGGTGGTTCTGCTCCAGGCTCGGGGCTCTGTGGGGCAGGACTGGAAGCACCAGCACCAGGGAGGCTGCAGGGATGTGGCTGGCAAACACTTGCTGCTCCTGTGACTCCTTTTGTTCCCAGAAGGATTGGAAAACAGGATTGGTTTTGGTTTTAAATGCTGCGTGAATGGTGCTGGTGTAGAACAGAGAACTGGTTTTAGTTCTTTCGGATGTAGCAGCCAAATCATCTCATGACTGTGCTGAGCTGCCCCCCTTGGAAATGGCCCTCACCTCTGCAGCGGGCAGGGAATGTTCCCTGGTGTGTGACCTTACACTTGACTGCATCAAAATACCTTTTGGGACTTGGATTTGGTTCTCACGGGATTTTGTGGCATTGTCACTGACAGTTGTTCTCCAGGAGCTGAAGTGGTTTGGGAGCAGGTCCTGCCCAAAAGTGGGTTGTTTGCTGGAGCTGTGTTGTACCTGCACCTTCTGCCCCTCCCTTACTCTGCACACCTTGGAAACCGCAGCAAACCTTTCGGAGCTCACCACCCTCAGCTGCCAGAAGGCTCAGAAGTTGGAAAATCACCATAGGTCCTAAAATTCCAGAGCTCATTCCTCTGCCGTGTTTGTAGGAGGTTCTCGGGGAAATTGTGCTACACAAAGGTGCTTTTCCTTTCCCATGTCCATCTCTGTACAGCTGTGCTTGTGCTTCCTACTGCCAGGTGCTCTTGGCAACTCCTTTGCCTTTCAGGATGGGGTAGGATCTGATTTCCATCTAATCACATCCCTTCAGCCTTTCTCCAGCATTATTTGTTCGATCCCACTTGGCCTGGATTATTTTTTACTTCAAAAAGCCCTCCAAGAAGTCACGAAGCTGGTAAGAAACGTGCCTGTCACACAGATATTTCAGGAAATATCTGTCAGGGATGCAGGATTCCTTTGGTCCTGGCTGTCTTGGCAGGGCAAAGGCTGGTTGTGCAATGGCCAGCGTGCCACCTGCAATTAGAGGATAAGGAGCTGCTCGGCACAAACAACTGGTTTGATGGGAGGGGTCATGGGACAAGCTCCGGGGTCGGCAGCTGTCAGCACGTGAGCTGGGGAGGGGTTCAGCAGAGGGGCTCCAGAAACTGGGGAGGCCTCGCTGCAGGAGCACCAGGGCTGGTGCTGCTGCCCCTGGGTGTTGTGGGGGGGTTGTCAGTGCAGGGTGATGCACACAAAGACTCTTCTATAACCTGGGAATAGCATTTTCAAGGGATAGATGTGTGGGGTGGTGGTGGCACCTGCCCTGCGGATTGAGGTGCTGCCTGCAGCCCCTCGGCTCTCAAGGCTCACCTGCTTCTTCTCCTTTGCCTTGCATCCACCTTCACCCCCTCCTCCTTCCCCAAATCCCATATTATTTCTTTCCCTCTGCCACAGTCCTTAATTTTCTTCTTCCATCCTCGGTGTGGAAGGTGGCACCAGCTGTGTGTGCAGCTGGATGTGGTCACCAGTGAGGGAAGGCAAACCCATCCCGCAAAATTCCTCACCTGGAGCATGTCCAGATAGGGGTAGAGTTTATCCATGTGGTCTCCCGAGTCATTTGGGTGTTCTGGGAGTCTGAGAGGGCAGCTGGAGCCCCAGGCTGCACAGCCAGGGGAGGGCTGGCACTGACTGGCCTTGCCATGGTCTGGTCATGGACTCATCCAGCAGGTTTGTCCAGCTCTGAGTGCCCGAGTGCAGAGCCGCCAGCGTGGGGTTGAGTGGCTCTGTGCACCTTGCATCACACCTTTAATTATTCCCTGTGGGATAACAGCTCATTCCTGGTTGTGCAGCACAGCTCCACGAGCAGGTGTTTCTGAGGGCCTGTGAGCCCTGGTCCTGTCACTGGGTTAAGGGTCCAAACCCGAAACCCTGGTCGCAGGTGTGGGTACAAAGGTGGGCCCATCAGCGTGGGACAGTGTCCTGTCTGCAGAGATCATGGAATGGTTTGGGTTGGAGGGATATTAAAGCCCATCCAGTCCCACCCCCTGCCATGGGAAGGGACACCTTCCTCTATCCTAGGTTGCTCCAAGCCCCATCCAGCCTGGCCTTGGACACTCACAGCCACAGCTTCTCTGGGCAACCTGTGCCAGGGCCTCACCACCCTCACAGGAGAGAATTCTTTCCCAATATCCCATCTAACCCTGCCCTCTGGCAATGTGGAGCCATTATTCCTTGCTCTCCATAGGTGAATATATGTTTTATTTGGAACAAGGGATGCTCCAGGTGTTCCTGGAGTTCAGGGAGAGGAGTGAGCCAAGCTGAGTGCTTTGGTCAGACACAGCAACTGGAGCTGTTTTGGGGTGGGAGATTTCCACCATGTCCCTATTTTCCTTCTTAATAGCCCTTTTGCCTCTTCATGGCTTTTCCTCCAGAACATTTGGATGCTGGAACGTCCCAGTTAGTGCTGTTGCCGGGTGGAAGGTGAGGTTGGAATGTGTGTCCTGCTTTGGGAGGAGGCTGGAACCGTCTGTGGAAATTCAGTGAGTCCCAGGAGCCGCTTCAGTGCTGGGAGTCCCTCCGTGGTGTGTGTGCCAGCCTGTTCTGCCTCAGTGCCTCAGGGGTCAGAGCCTCTGGGCTATGATCCAGCACTTCCTAAAGGCTGGCTTTATTCTCCTCCCTTCTTCAGGAACTTCAGTCTGTTTTTTAAACCATCTACAAGGAAGGAGAGCGTGTAGCTCGGATCGAGGAGGTGCCTGTGAGCAGGATGAAATCCGTTGGTTTGACAGAAATGCATCAAATCTCCACGTGCTGAGCAGCTAGGACAGATTTGGTGGAGAGGGAAGGGTTGGAAAGGTACCTGGTGTGCTCAGCCCTCGCTGTGTGCCGGCTGTAATTCCCGCTGCAGTTGGCAGCAGCTCCGGGTTGTTCCTGCTGTTCCCCAGGAGCCCAGCAGCAGTCCTGGCCTAGGCTCTGGCTGTCTTCCCCTAATCCATCCCCTCACCACAGGGAGGCTTTCCCAGGCTGTTCTCTCGCAGGATTTTGTGCAAGTTGTGTTTTATGTTCTCTTTGGGCTTGAAAATCCCATTAAATCCATTGTAGCCCGTATTTCAGTATGTTGGGAATTTTCTACCTTGTTGAGCAAGAGGCTGAGCTGCATCTCCCCAGAATGAGTCTTCACCCCAATTCCACGTGGTGCTGTTTGGATTTCAGGGTGTTCTGAGAAGTGTCTCCTAAAAACAACACCAAAATGAAGGTGTTCTGCTGGAAGAGTTCCAGTGCCGGAAAAGCACACAAAGCGTGGAGCGACAGGTTTCCAGCTGAGACTTGATGCAAGCATGACACTAAACTGGACTGTTAAATATAATTGGAAATATCTGTTGAAGTCTTGCTTTGGTAGCCATAACACTCCTTAAAAAAGTAAAGGGAAAAAAGAAAGGAAAACAGGGAAAAAAGACGTGGCGTTTGACGTGAGATGATATTTTATTAGTGGTTATGTGGCTTCTTTTTTTTTTTTAATCTGACAGATTTGGCTATCAGCTTTCTCTGTTAGATCTGTAACAGCAAATTCATGTTCTTTTTGAATTCCGGGAAAATAATTAAAGGTGGCAGATATGGGAAGAACGGGATGAGTGTAGGTCACGTAATCCGAAGGTGTGGATCCTCTGTGTTGGTGTTGCAGGGGTTGTGGTGGATGGACAGCGTGTCACTGCCAGGAGGGACAGCTGTAACCTCGAAACTGGAAATGGGTTTACAAAATACTCCAAAATGAAGTTACAAACCAGTAACTTACTTATTTGGGAAGTAGAAAATTATCCTATTTGTTGTCCAGAGAAGCTGTGGCTGCTCCGTCCCTGGAAGTGTCCAAGGCCAGGCTGGGCTGAGCTTGGGTCTGGTAGCAGATGTCCCTGCCCATGGCAGGGCCGTGGAATGAGGTGGTCTTTAAGGTCCTTCCCTACCCAAACCAGTCTGAGATTCCAGGGTTCTGGGTGTTAAGAGTTTCTCATCTGGCATCCAAGGCATTTTGCAGTTGCTTTGGTGGTGGATGTGCCAGGGCTGGTTTCACAGGCTGTTGGGAGCTGCCACGCATTGCACTGGCCTGGGCTGAGTCTGCGGGTTGTGGGGCTGAGCCCTCTGCGCCCTTTGACATGGAGAGGGTGGAGAGAGGTCCTGAAGCCTCTTGAGTGCCTTCACTGCCACCTGGGAGTCCCTGACTCCGCTTCTCCTCAGCGTGGACTTTGGCTGTGGCATTTCTTAAGCGTGGGCTGTGTGATGTGGAAATTCATCCGAGGAGCAGCCTATCCCCGTAACAAAAAGAGGGCCTGTAGGGCTGTCCTGATTCTCAGAGCTCTCCTAGGGAAGGAGCTGGCCAAGAGGACAGCTGTGGTTGTGATCCAGTTTAAGAGTAGACGTTTTGGCAGGAGGTGGCTTTGGAGCCTCCGTCCGAGACTCTGATGTTTTCGGGATGAAAGCGATGCCGGATCAGTCCCTAATGCTCCGCGATGGAAACCACACGTGTTTATTCTGGCTGTTTCCCTCTGGGTCATGTGTTAGTCACACTCTTCCCGTGTGCTGAGAGGGCTGGGTGGTGGGAAGGGTTTGCTAACCCCAGGATGGCCGTGGATAGCTGGGAGTCATCGCTTACCGGCCACACAGGTATGTTGGAAAAACAAGGCGATCCTCCTGCGCAGAGCCGTGACAGGCAGTGATGTCACCATCCTGGATTCCCAAAGAGGCTGGGAATGGCAGAGAAGCTGTTGTGTTGCAGTATGGAAATTGCTGTAAGTAACTGAACTTAGTCTGGAAAATACAGCTTAAAATCCAGTAGCAGCCTCTCCTGAACAGATCACAAGCTACCCGTAAATTTGGTCTTGGGCAATTTTGTGCCTGGATGCTTTTTGTCAAAATATTAAACTGAGAAGCTGAAAATGGTTGGGAAGAACCTCCTGGGAAGAGGTGTCTGAGCTGACATTGTGCTGTTTAACTGAGAATTAAAATGGAAATGACAGAAAGTTTAGGAGGGAAAAAAATGAGGTTTCCTGGAGAAAGCAATGGATGGAACAGATAGCTGAGGCAGTAACCAGGAAAAAATGTTCCTAGTCGTGAGTTGTGATGTACAGGTGCTTCCAGCTCAGCTGCATTTGTGCTTAACAACGTTTCTTTGGGCTTTTGGAGGATTGGTGCTGGTTTTGAAAAGGCTGGCAGTGCCTTTGGTCACAGTTGTGCCCTCACTGTGCATCGCCTCGGTCCACACCTGCTGGAGGGCTGGAACCTGGAAATGCCTGTCGTGGTTTTGGGATGGGTGTGTTTGCTGTTTGCCTCCCCTTGGGTATTCCAGTGTCCTGGGCTGAGAGGCAGAAGCTCTGTGGAGTGATGGATTATTCTAGAGGAGGTGATAGTGGTGTGGCTGTAAGGCTGTGGTGTCAGTGGTACCTCAGCATCCCGGGATATCAGTGAATCCCATCACATGCTGTATCAGCCCCCCTGTGCAGAAGTGCCAGGAAAACCCAAAATGTCACAGGGTTCATACTCTGCTTTCTGCCGTGACCTGGTGACTCCTGATAGCGCCTGTTACCTTGCTGGGAGGATGTCAGGGCAGAACACTCGGGGGGCCTGTGTGAGTACGTGTCAGAGAACAACAAAAGAGCCCCAAACAAGCCCTAAAACAATCCAAGTCTTTGTGTTCAGCTTATGTTGGTAGAATTCCCAGTTTCTCACAAACCTTCTATTGTTCAGGCCAATGTGGCCGGACAGCCCTGGCCCAAGGCAGCAGCATTCCCAGGGGGTGTTTGCCTTTCCTGACAGGGACAGGATTCTGCTCCTGTACTAGTGTGAGGCTGGGGGAGCCCCAGAGCCCCCCTTGGCCACCCTGGAATGATTTGGGTTGGAAGAGACCTTGATGATCATCTACTGCCATCGGTTGCTTCAAGCCCTGTCCAGCAGGGCTTCCTGTTCCTCAAACACTTCCACCCTTCTACAGGTTCTCTGGGCAAGGAACTCACCACCCTCACAGGGAAGAATTTCTTCCCAGGATCCCATCTAACCCTGGCCTCTGTCAGCGTGAAGCCATTCCGTGTTGTCCTGTCATTCCAGCCCTTGTAAATTTAGTATAGTTTCCCATCCACAGAAGCGGAGGCTGGTTGTAGTCACTTCAGGCAGCACAGGGAACTGGAGCAGGGAATGACTTGGAAAAACAACATTTTCTTGTCTGTGGCAAGTCATCGGCTTTGCTGTCCCAGCATGGGGAGAGAGGGCTGGTCCCTCCCTGGGGGATCGATTTGGCAGCACAACTGTGCACGAGGCTCCTCGTTAAAAATCTTCCTGCACAGGGTTCCGGGGCTCAAGGGCTGGAATTCAACAACATCCAAACCCGCTCGCTTAGTTTAGGTGCAGATGAAGTTTGCCTCTCACTTGTCCTCTGCTGACGAGGGAAATGAGGGTTTTTTTTTAATGGCACGGGAGGCTCTGGAGGGGTGATGTTGCCCAGAGAGCTTGTGGACTCTCCGTCCCTGGAAGTGTCCAAGGCCAGGTTGGACGGGGCTTGGAGCAACCTGGGCTAGTGGAAGGTGTCCCTGCCCATGGTAGCAAGGTGGAATTGGAGGAGTTTTCAGGTCCCTTCTGACCCAAACAATTCCAGGGCTCTCTGAAAGCCTGGCTCTGCTGGCTCCCAGCCAGCCACCACGAGTGTTGACATAACACTCGTGTTGACACAACAACTGAACAGCTACATTTTTCTCTCCTTTGTTTTTCTTCAGTTAAGGTTGGCTTATTCTGTATGTTTTTTCTTTATTTATTTGTTCTTATTATCTGGTACTTGCCTGAAGGGGCTGCCCAAGAGCCATGAGGGGCTGAGAAGGAGGGGGAGCCCTGAGCTGTCAAAGCATGGCTTAGATTTGCTGATCTTTAAAAAAAAACCAAAACACTTGTCTTGTGATGCACACTTTGGATTTCCAGAGGAAACAGCCACTAGGTGGTAAGCTGGCTCCTTCCCACAACGGAATGACTCCGGAGGTGACTGGTTGGGATTGCTGCCCACTCCTGGTGTTGTTCTCCTGCTGTGATGTCCGTGTGGTGCCGGTGGAGCTGGGGCCAAACCTCGGCTCCGCCAGGGAGAGGGGAAAATGCTACGGGAGCTTTTTCCACGCTCTGACTGGGAAAACCTCGAGCCTGTGTGCTGGAAGGGCTGCAGTGCCGGAGCTCTCCGGGGCTGCACCTCACCAGTCCCACTCCCCTGCTGCCATGGTGGCACTGGGACGGGTGCTGCTGGGTGACACTGGAGTACAAAACAAGGAGAAAATCTTGGAATGTCCGTTTTTTTTTTTGATTGGAAATCACGGCGAGCGCTCAGCATCCCGGTCGAGCTGGGGCTGGCAGCAGGATGGCAGCGGAGCTCCAGCTTCCTGGCTGCCAGCACTGTCATCTGAGTCACTTCCAGGCGTCGTGGGGACCCTGTCGGGTTCTGCTTCTTTGCTTCCCTTTTTCTTGACTGCCGTGGGGAGCACCAGGAGGGAGTAGAAAGCTGGAGGAGGTGGATGAGGGCAGCTGGAGGAGGTGGATGGGGGCAGCTGGACGAGGATGGCGTCACACCGGCGTTGGGGACACCGGGAAACTTGGGGTACGTACGTTTGCTGGCCAGGGGGAGGCGGGTCCTGGCAGCGCTGTAGCCCGTGGAAAGAGGCAGCTGTTGCCTGATGAAGAATGGTGGTAAATTAACAACTAGATAAGCACGAGAACGGTCTCGTTTTATTTTTTAAATTTTTATTTTTTGTGCGTGTGGTTTAGCCTGGGAAAGCTCACCCGTAGAGGGAGTGTTTTGGTAAGGAAAAATGACTTAAACCCGGCGCTGCCCCGGGGCTGGGGGGAGAAGGGAGCGCGGAATTATCTTGTTTGTGTCCTCTTTGTGCTGCCAGGTGTTCCCTGGGCTCCGCTGCAGCTGGGAGGTGCTTTGTTTGCTGCCTCAGTTTTGGTTTCTAAAGCTGTAAATGAGAACAAACCTGGAGTGGAACTGGGGGAAGCAGGAGGTGTCGTTGCTCCGGTTTCTGCACCTCGAGCAGGGGGTCCGGCTGCCTGTGCAGCCTGGGCAGGAATTGATGCTTCTTGTGCAAAGCAAATATTTGAGATATTGAGGAGAAATTCTTCCCTGTGAGGGTGAGGAGGCCCTGCCACAGGTTTCCAGAGAAGCTGTGGCTGCTCCATCCTTGGAAGTGTCTAAGGCCAGGTTGGACGGGGCATGGAGCAACCTGGGCTAGTGGAAGGGGCAGGGGTGGAACTGGATAATCTTTAAATGTGCCTTCCAGCCCAAACCATTCCATGATTCTAGGAATACAGACATATTTTAACCCCCCTTCCCACGTATTTACACACACAGAGTCTTATTGAAAAATCCCTGTAAAACGGTGTTACGCTGCAGATGAGCCCCATGACACACAAGCACAGAGTTTCCTTAGTTCTCTGCCAGGATGAACAGGCCATCCCTGACTCCTGGTCTGGCAGTTGGACCCACTGTGTTCCCTGGAAGCAGCTCACTGGAGGAGCACCACAGCGCTTTAATGACAGTCAATTATCTTTATTGTTAGCTGATGAATACTAACTTTGAATTCCTGGCTTTCCCCTGCCCTCAGCTCTCTAAGCCATGCTGTCTCTGTGCTCTCAGGGAGCTCACATGCCTTCCTGAGCACCCAGCTCCCCTGGGCTCCCTCTTTCCTGGGGTATTCTGCACCAGTTCAATGAGAAAACAGGCCTTAAAAGTTTAGGAACACCACGTTCCACAGTGAAGAGCCCAACGCGTCACTCCGTGCAGCGCCAAGGCCTTTTTTTTGTGTGCTGTCGTGGCTTTTTCTATGTAATAGGAAGTATTTTCTGCAGAGTGTGTAATTCAGCTTGTTGGGAAGTGCTGGCTGGTGTTTTCCCTTCCTGAGACTGAGCCACATATTTGGTTCCCCTCTAATTCTCTGAAAAAATATCAGCGTTTGCAAGAGTAAGGCAGACATGGCCAGCAGTGTGCCCAGGTGGGCAAGAAGGCCAGTGGCAACTTGGCCTGGATCGAGAAGAGTGTGGTCAGCAGGACCAGGGCAGTGATTGTCCCCCCGTGCTGGGCACTGCTGAGGCCACACCTTGAATTCTGGGGTCAATTTTGGGCCCGTCACAACAGGAGAGACATTGAGGGCTGGAGCAGCAGGAGGGGCTGAGGGAGCTGGGGGGGCTCAGCCTGGAGAAAAGGAGGCTCAGGGGGGACCTTCT
>JAWMRA010000146.1:19923288-19961206 GCA_035584735.1 Pseudotriccus pelzelni | reverse complement strand
TCTGCAACTCCCTGACAGGAGGGGGGAGCCGGGGGGGGTCGGGCTCTGCTCCCAGGGAACAGGGACAGGAGGAGAGGAATTGGCCTCAGCTGTGCCAGGGCAGGGTCAGGTTCGACATCAGGAGGAATTTCCTCATGGAAAGAGTGGTCAGGCACTGGAAGGGGCTGCCCAGGGAGGTGGTGGAGTTCCCATCCCTGGAGGTGTCCAAGGAACGACTGGACATGACACTCAGTGCTCTGGGCTGGGTGATCACAGGTTGGACTCGGTGATCCTGGAGATCTTCTCCAACCTCCACGATTCTACCAGTCTGTGTTCTCATGGAGATGCAAAGATTCCGACTTCCAGGTGGCAAGAGCTATTTTTGAGGCTCAGACATGATTTTTTTTCCCCCAGTTTAGTTTATCAGTATGTTTTCAGAGATTGTGTGTTTGTAGTTTCCCTGCTGTCAGTCTGGAGAAGAGGAAGAGACAAACAGGTCTCGTGTGGTGATCTGACGTGGGTGGCTCCTTGAGATGGCTGGGGTCCAAAAAACAAAATGGTTGCAAACCTGTTAAGAGCACGTCTGGAGGTTATTTAATAAATACATGGGTGGATGGCACTTGCCTTGGCTAACACTTGACCTTGGTCATTTTGGCTTTGTTGGGTCACGATCAGCAGACAGAAACTCATTCACAGCCTGTGGGAAGTACAAAGGAGAAAAAGGAAATATGTTGAGAGGCTTTTTAGACCAAGAACTTTGAAATATTGTTGTGGCTGCCCCATCCCTTGAAGTGTTCCAGGCCAGGCTTGGAGCCGCCTGGTCTAGTGGAAGGTGTCCCTGCCCATGGCAAGGGGTGGGATGGGATGAGCTTTAAGGTCCCTTCCAAGCAAGCCATGCTGTGATTGTATGATATAATTATTCTCCTGTAGAGAAAAGCACGTCCTGAGGTCTTTGGGCCACTCGTGTGTTCGGGATCGTGGTCGGATCACCGGGAGCCGTGGCAGAGGGTGACATGGGACAGCACAGCTGAGATGGGGCTGTTTCTCATTTCTGGGGTGATTTGCACTTTGTTATCTCATAGCCTTGGTAAAGCCTCACTCATTTCATAATCCAGCATCCCGTCTGAGCCCTTTTCCAGCAGTGGACTGATGGATGTAGGATCCCTGTTAGGAGAATCTCTGTGGGCTTGGTTCTTTTAAGGACTCAGGCACCCCATTGCTGCCATGTTTGTGGCTCCCCACTTGGGTTCAGAAGGCCGTACTGGGACCTGCTGTTGTTTCTGGCATGTGGCAGTATGAAATCTAGTGCAAGAGAATGATAAAGCTGCTCCAAACCCTTGGAATTCCAGCCTGAAATTCAGGTGGCAGCACTACACCCACCCTTCCCATGGGAAGGGCAGTGCAGTCTCCTGGTCTTTGGAGTCAGATGTCAGTCCAGTTGGCTTAGAAAATGAGGTTCCCTGCTTGTGCTCTAAAAAACTCCCCTTTGCTCCCAGGTTTGGAAGCTCTGGCCATGGATCAGAAAGGCTATCGACGGGGCAGCTTCCAGAGCAGCACCAGTGATGAGGATATGCTGGAAATAGCCGGAGCATCTGTGGACTTATCCATGGCAGACGATGACCCACCACTCGACAGGGAGATGGGAGGTAACACCCACGAGCTTTCTCTTGTTTTTCCTGGTGGCTTTTGGTAGGATTTTGTGCTGATGTTTTCTGCGTGGATCCTGCTGGCGTCTGCCCAGGATGGGTCTGTCTGACGTGTCCTGGCACCAGGGTGAAGAGTTTGCAGGATTCTATGCTGGATTGCATCCCTCTCTGTGTGGTTCCTGTGCTGTGAGATGTAGCATATTCTCTCCCACTGCTTTGCTTTTTGGGCTTCTGGATAGTCCTTTCTGGAGTTTTCCAAAATAGCAGCTGTAAGGAAGAGCTGTTGGTGCCAGGAGGGAGGATATGAGTGCCATGGGAAGGGATGGCAGCCCTGGGAGGTTGTGATGTTTGCAGACTCTCGCCTCCTCTTTGTTCCCTTCCCTTCCCTTCTTCTTTATCTGTCATTTTAAAGGTTTTCCCTTGTGGAGAGAATCTCGCACTGTGACAGCAGAGAAGGGTTTGTTGGTTTCCCCTGCCAACCCTCAGCTGTCCAGAGGGTCTGTTCCTCCTCCAAGAGTCTGAGCTGTGACATTAATGGAGGAGGGATGAATCTGCATGGGTCTGCTGAGCTTTGGTACTGGACAAGCAAGACCTGCTTGCTTGTATCGTCTGTGAATTATCACAAGTTACTGTAAAAGCAGAAATACTTCATTTGGGGCTCTGTGCCTTCCCATAAACCTTCTTCTCCTCTTCTTCCCCCACCCCTTTTACTGTAGGGCAGAAATTCAGAAGAAATCCCTCTGATTTGCTTCTCAGCTGCGTGCTCTGCCTCTGGAAGGGAAGACAAGGCTTTCCAAAAATGTCACCTGCCAGGAGCCCGAACTGCCAGCTTTCCTGCAGGGGGTCTCGTGAGGGCGATGTGATCCTTGTCCAGTCAGCTTGGGCAGAGGAGGCATCGCTGTGCGGGGGTAGTGGCTGCGTCAGCTCTGAGAGAGAAACATCTGTGTGTGGTTCAAAACCCTCTGTCACTGTGCAGAGGGATTTTACGTGCATGATTTACCTCCCAAGTGCGTTGTTCCCTGGGTTCCATCAACACAAAGGAGGGTGGTGTCGGCCTCTCTGGGGTGAAACCTGGGCTCGGGTTTGATGTTTAGAGAGAAGGAGCTGAATCCTTTAATTTCTTGTCAGGAGATTGTTATTCCGTGGGGCTTAGCAGCAGCAGTGGGTGACTTGAGCTGGGTTTTGCTTTTGGCTGGGAACAGCACTTGGTTGTTCCTCTCCTTGTTTAACAGGCGTGTCCACTGAGGACGTTTGAAGGCCCTGTGGCTACTTCTATAAAAAAAGCAGGGCTCTGCCCCACTGGCACCTGTGGCTTGAAGTGATGGTGGTGGCAGCACTTCAGGGGGCTGAGAATCACAAAATCCTTTGGGTTGGAAAAGCCTTCTAGGACCATCAAGTCCAACCATCCCCCAGCACTGCCAAGGCCACCGCTAGCCCATGTTCCCTGTGTGCCACATCCACATGGCAGTTAAATTCCTTCAGGGATGGTGACCCCACCACTGCTCTGGGCAGCCTGTGCCAGGGCTGGATAACCCTTTCCATGAAGAAATTTTCCATCATATCCCACCTAACCTTCCCTGACAGAACCTCAGGCCGAATACCTGAGGAGTGGTTCCCCTGGATGAGGCTTGACAGGATGCTCAGGTCCATGGGAGAGGTGACACAGAAGCAAAAGAGGAAATGTAAAAAGGGAAAGAGCTCCTTGCCCAAATGCCAGTTTCGGTTCACCCTGTGACTTCCCCCTGCTGACTTTCAGGAGAAGTCAGCTGGCAAATGTTTGGGTGCCAGGTGTGAAACCTGGAGCTTTGGGGGCACAGGTTTGACTGGAGCCGGGGTGGTGGTGACTGAGCTTCTCCCTGCAAACCTCTGCCTGGTGTGGTGTTGGATGGGGAGCAGGTAGTGATGCCTGAGGGAACCAGAACCCTGCCTTACCCCTTCTCCCTTCTCCGAGCCTGTCAAACTCTCCTGCAACAGTGGTGGCTTTTCAAATTGAAAGAGCGTCCAAAACTGGAGCTTCCAGCTCCTGCCAGGTGCCCAGAGGAGGGAGTGTCACCTCCTGCCTGATGGATCTGTAAATCCTGGAACGTGTGTGGCAGCTGGAGCTCCTCAGAGCTTTCCCTAAGGGGGCCTTCACTGGTGAGTGACAGTGGGGGGGCTCTCCTGGGATCCACCAGCCTTGCTGCTGCTGAAACGTAGATATTCCAAGTTCTTCAGGCCTGTTTCAAACTGCTCTAAAACCAACTGCAGTGGCTTCTCACGCCTGTTTGTGTTACTGAAACCACACCATGAGTAACACATTCGCTCCCTCTTATCTCCTCTGGTCTGGACTTCAGCATTTTATCAGTAAATTGTAACAGATAAGACTTTCCTTGATTACTGTGGGCTTTTTTTCCATGCTGTTAAATTGTGCTTGGGAGCCAAACTTGGCTTTTTAATCAAATCCCCTGATACTTTTATAGTTTTCCTTGCAGTCTTGGCACTAAGGTAATGGTGTTACAGCAGGAAATGAGGGAGCAGTGCTTTCTCAAAGTTGTTGTCAGAGTTGTCTTGGCCAAAGGGTTCATGGGGTGGCACAGTCTTTTTAAGGATGCAGAATCCTAGAATCATTAAATAGTTTGGGTTGGAAAGGGACCTTTAAAAGGTCATCTGATCATCTGGGTTCCCAGAAGTTGTTTCATCTTACTGGTGTCACCTTTCTCTGTCACAGTCAAGGTGCCCAGAGCTACACGTGATGTCCAAGGTGCATTTGTGCAGCAGCAAATCTCTGCTGCTTCTTGGCTTAAGGAATTCTAAAAAAAAAAAAAGAGCTGTTTCCTGGTTGCCTCCCCTCAGTTATTGAGCAACCACTTGCTGAGTGTTGTTGCAGATGCTTGAAGTCAAACGTGCTGACTTAGAGCAGGAGGGTTTGAAATTCTCTTCCTCCTCCTCTAAACCTTGTTTTTTTTGCAGTGAGTTTCTCCTGCTCCCTCCTATCCCAGCTGTGAGTCTCCAAAGCCAGCCCAAGACATGCTGGTTACCCAAAACACTGCCCTAAGTGTAGTCACCACTTCTCCAGGGTTGCCTTTCTCCTGTTTTGAAAACAGAGGTATTTGTTCATCATCCTGTGTCTCTGTCCTGTTGCTTTTATGGGAGAAATTTTCCCTGTTATTCCCCAGCAGCTTAATTTGCTTTACATCTTGTAACGGAAATTCTGTCCAAAGGAAATTCTGTCCTTAAACATGGTTGGTCACTTGGATTCTATCTGCAGTCCCATTGATTGTTGGGGTTTTTTTGTTGAAATATAAGATTTATGAGGCCTGATTCCTGTAGCCAAATCTGCTGGAAGAGCTGCCTTGCCAAGAAATGTCTCCTAGATAGAGGGGGTTGCTTCTGCCAACCTTGTTATGAGGGCAAGTCGTACTGATTCCTGGGTAGCCCTTTCCAAGGCTGTTGGAATGCCAGTGGTTTCCCCTGAATAGGTTAAAGGCTGTGGTGGGTGTTTAAGTGAGGTGGCAGTGCTGGTTTGTCTCGTGTTTTATTTCAGTGGCCCTTTCCTCACTCAGGCAGTGGGGAGGCAGCACCAGCTCAGGAGGAATGAGATTGGAGTCATGGAAGACTCTGGGTGGGCTTTAAATTGTAGGAGCAAAGGACTGTGTTCTCCTTTCTTTCAGAGGAAGACTTAAACCTGTTTCAGGTGGAAGGAAGTGGTGGAAGGTCTCCTTTTCTCTGTAGGATCGAATGTGGTTTTTTTTCCTCTTTGAGTGCTAAAGGCAAGAATAGAGGCAGGTAATGACAGGGGAGGGTTTGAACTGAGAGAGGGGAAATTTAGGTTAGATCTAAGAAATTCTTCCTTGTGAGGGTGGGCAGGCCCTGGCACAGGTTGCTCAGAGAAGCTGTGGCTGCCCCTGGATCCCTGGAAGTGTCCAAGGTTGGACAGGTTGGACGGGGCTTGGAGCAACCTGGGATAGTGGGAGGGCGTGGGGCTGGATGGGCTTTAAGGTCCCTTTTAACCCAAACCATTCCGTGACTCCACGATCAGAGATCTGAATGCACAGTTTACCCTGACTGATTCCTGGTGCTTATGAGCACAGACAGGATTTAGCAGCGAGTTATTCTCCATCTTAAATGAAAAATTTAATTAAAACTTGAAGTGGGAACCTCGAGCTGGCACATCTCCCCTGGCTTTTTTGGTCGCCTGCCCTTCTCAGACAGAGCCCCGGAGCAGTTAATCAGTGAGACCAAAGTCAGCATGTGGAGGGCGTAGGATTTCAGTCCTGCAGACAGTGTCTGAATGACAAGTTATCACCAGCAAATTGGAGCTGGAGGAACTTAATCACCAGCCCCTTGGAGCTCTTGTGTACACTGAATGGCAAGATAAAGGTCCTCGTGGGGCCCGGGGGTTGGGAGAGCACTTTGAAGTATCGTCTGTGCCGAGAGGACAAAAGGACAATCCAGTGGCTGCCTGCTGGAAAGACAGTGAGCAAGAGCTATTCAGTGAGGAAATTGTGAGCTGGGTGGGAAAGGAAAGGGTTTAGTGTGTCAGTGCATCAGTGACTGACCCACCGCGGTCAGGAGACTGTTGATAAATGTGTGTTTTCCTGAGGTGGTGCAGAGCAGGGTATGTCCCAGGCTGGTGTGCCAGGAGCATCCCTGGTGGCAGGTGGGGAGCAGGGTGCTCGTGTCTGGGTGTCCTTCCACAGACAGGCTGGTGAGGTGGTTAAGGGTCGGCTTTGGCAGATCTTTGGGGTGAAGGGGAATCTGTGTGTGGGTCGGGGCAGTCCCAAGCACAAATCCAGGCTGGCTGGAGAACGGATGGAGAACAGCCCTGAGGAGAGGGATGTGGGGGTGTTGGTGGATGAGGAGCTCCACATACCCTGGCTGTGTGCTCTTGTACCCAGAAACCAACAGTGCCCTGGGCTCATCCCCATCATGAGCAACAGAGCAGGGGGGGATTCTGCCTCTCTGCCCCCCAGGTGAGACTCCACCTGCAGAGCTGCCTCCAGCCCTGGGGAACAACAGCAGAAGGACGTGGAGCTGCTGGATTGAGTCCAGAGGAGGCCACGGAGATGCTCCAAGGACTGGAGCCCCTCTGCTCTGGAGCCAGGCTGAGAGAGTGTTCACCTGGAGAAGAGAAGGCTCCAGGGAGACCTGAGAGCCCCTTCCAGGGCCTAAAGGGGCTCGGAGAGCTGGAGGGGGACTTGGGACAAGGGCCTGGAGTGACAGGACAAGGGGAAATGGCTTCAAACTGGCACAGGTTGCCCAGAGAAACTGTGGCTGCCCCGTCCCCGGAGGTGTTCAGGAGTAGGATGGACAGGACTTGGAGCAACCTGGGATAGTGGAAGGTGTTTCTGCCGTGGCAGGGAGTGAAATGGGGTGAGCTTTAAGGTCCCTTCCACGGCAGACCCTCTGTGACACTGGTCATGTCTGAGTGTGCTCTTTACCCTGCCTGATTCCTGGTGCTTATGCGCACAAGCAGCGTTTTCCAGAAAGTTTTCTCCAGCCCAAAGCCTTGGGCAGCCTCGGCTCTGCAGCTCCCGGTGTGCAGCACAGCAAATGGGTTTCAGTCCCGGGGGATCCGTTCTGCCAGATAGACTGTCCCGAGCGCTGCCGGAGCAGCTCCGCTCGTCACTTTGGAGTGCAGCCTCTGCTCCGGACTATCGGGATTCCCCATCCCTGGCCAGGGCTTGCTCCCTCTGCCCTTGCCTGCGAGCCTGACCCTGTCCCTGTGCCTCTCCAATCCTGTCCCTCCATGGAGGTGCAAGGGCTGGCTCATGTGACGGTGCCGGTGACGACATGCCGGGTGCGGGGGGGGGTGCCCAGCACCGCTGCGGGATCGGAGTCCGGAGGAAGAGGATGCAGCAAGTGCCGCTGTGAGCCCCGGGAACATCCCCTGACCCACGGCCATGGCACTGGCAGACCCCCAGAGGTGCTCCCGAGGAGAGGCTGAGCCAGGGTGAGGAAGAGGAGGCGTGAGCCAAGGGGGGAACGTGTCCGTGTGTCCGTGCACGCTGTGCAGGCAGCGGGCAAGCTGCTGGTGGCTGGGGCTGGGATGATCGGGGTGGGTGGGCAGTGGGATTTCTGCTGTGTAACGGTTGTGCACTGCCCGCAAACCCCAGCCTTTCCCTGGATTTGCTGGAGCAGGGAAGCAGTGGCAGGGACCTGCAGGTGCTGTGCCCTCGCTGCTGGCAGGACCGTTCCTAAACGCTGGGGCTTTCTGGGGGTGGCACGGGGCAGAGTCTGTAACTTTAACAAGCCCTGCCTGGTTTTCCTGAGCCAGAGTCTGAAGTGGAGAATTAATTAACCCGTTCTGGGGAGGTGATCAAAACACTGAGAAATCTGTGTTCAGAAATGAGCTGTAACAGGGTCACTTTTCACTTGCTGTCTCTGGCATTAAATTCTGATTTAGAGATCTGGACATTCCCAACAACAGGGGGACCTGTGCAGTAGCAAAGCATCACTGAGCTCATGTTCCTCCTTTATTCCTATCTACTTATTCTAAGATCCTTGATTTGCAACCAGCCGAGGCAGGAAATATGATCTTGATAAATATTTATGGCTGTCAGCCATTTTATCGTTCTGGATTACTCCTGGAAAAAAAATATAAGGATGTCTCCTCATTATCTTCTGTCAAATAGACAGTTGTGGTGTAGGGCTGGAGACCTTGGGATTCTGCTTTGGGAATGGAAACCCTGGTGCTGTAGGATGGGCAGGCTGGGCTGAGTGGGGATCCTGGAGAGTGGGATCAGCCTCCAAACTGCCCCTGTCTGGTCTGGAGAGCGTGAGCCCCTTCTGCACGTGGGATCACCCTGGCTGTGGATGGGTCACACAGGCCGAGGATGGGATCACGGATGGGATCACCCTGGCTGTGGATGGGTCACACAGGCCGAGGATGGGATCACGGATGGGATCACACTGGCTGTGTCTGAGGGACTGGGGAGGCCATCAGGGTCCCATGACCTGCAGCCCCTCTGGCATTGCAGCTCTGTGCTGACTTTGTGCCCTTGGGGTCTGGTTTATGGTGCTCTGTGTCAGCCCTGAGCTGGGAGAACATTCCCAGGATAGCTCCAAGTCACTGGTCTGGGCAGTTTTTCCGGGACAGTGAGCACGGAATGCCCCTGATCTTAACTTCTCGCAGATAATGCTTCTCAGAGTGTTCTGTTTGCCTGGTTTAACTCTCCTTTATTAATACTTTAATTTAGGACAGCTGCATCTTTAATCTTCAGGAAACATTGCAGTGGATATGCCAAAAAAACAGTGGAATAGGCAGTGAGATGGGAATGGTTGGGGTACTCCTAGGAGAGTTTTCCTGTAGAAACAAAAAGAACTCCTCAGGCTGGGCTGCCATGGCTTGGGGATGGGTGTGCAGGGCAGTCACTCACCTGCTTTTCAAGGTGGATTTGGTGTTGTCTTTGGCATTGCTGGGCTTGGTGAACTTGTCGTTCCCCCCCAGAGCCACCTCACCCCTGGGAATGTGGCTGTGGTAGTTCCTTGTCTGGCAGGCACGAAGGCCTGGATGGATTCTGTCTTCCCAGAAGGCTCTCACCAGCCATCAGTAACCTCCCCTCCATCCTCAAATCTATATTCCAGCTTTTCCAGAGCACAGGGATGTTAAAAACACACTGCAGTGTGAGAAGGGGGCCCTGAGCAGCACTACCCAGGCAGGCAGGAGGAGCTCCAGGTACCTCAGCACTCCACGTTCTCCCACCTGGCTGTCTGTTGTTATCAGGGGGATTTACTCAGGGAGGTTCTGGTCCATCAGATTTATAGAAGAGCGCTTGGAATTTCCAGTGGGGATATTTGAACAGGGAAGCCTTGATACCAGTTTGTGTATTTCCAAGCTTCTCACCTCAAAAATGTCATCAAAGCCAGGAATTCCTTGCGGCTCTTGGCAAACGTGCCCTGTTTGCTTCCCGGTGCAAGCTGGGGCTCATGGCTTGTGCTCTCACCATTGGGAAGAGCTCCGGAGAACTCCAGTTCACCTTCTTTTTGTCCCAGGTGAAGCGAGGAGCGTTTTTAAGTGGGTTCTTTTGTGGTGGTTGTCAGTTCTGTACATGACTCATCTTGTTTTCCTGTGCCTTTTTCCCTGTGAAGAGGCAGCCATGCCGATCTGGGAGATGGGGCTGGGAAGACATCACAGCTCTTTTTTCCCCTCCTGCTTTAGATGATGGGGCAGAGAGCAGCTGTTTGAATTCCTTATTTTTCCTATCTGGAGACACCTTTGCCCCTGGTGAGAGCTGCAACCTAAACATGCTGAGTGAAATACCAACCATTATCCTTCTGTCTGGGACTTTTAACCCTGCTCTTCCCTACCACTTCCCAGTTTTGATTGGATTTTGGGTTTTGCTCTTCTGTTTTTCCCTCTGGATGACTGGAAACACTTAGTGTCTTAGAGAACCATGATTTTAATGTACACCCACACTAACCATCGTTTTCCATGGGCTGGAGCAGGTTAGGCAGGAGGTTGAGTGGTTTGGCTGAGTTCTCTCTACCAAGGGAGGCTGCAAGCCCAAGTTTGGTGTTTTCCCAATGGTATCCCATTTGGTACCACTGTTTCTGCTTTCCATGCCCCATTGGATGCTTTGCTTTCCCTGTGTTCCTGTTCCCATCCTGCTCTCATCCTCACCAGATCCACCTGGGATTCACTTCAGCTCTCCTGGGGCTCTTCAATATTCCCTTTCTCCTCCTTCTCTCCACTCTGCTTGCCTCAAATGGCAAAATATCCTCATGGCAAGTCCTGGATTTAGGGAAAAGTCAACATCTAGTGCTGATTCACTTTGGTTTTGAACAGTCATTTCCAGGAACAGCCTCATTTCCGTGTGAGCTGCTGGAGCTGGGAAGGCTGTGCCTGGCACAGATCACCTGGGGTATTTAGCTCAGAGAACACCTAAGTAGCTCTGTTTCCACTGAAATCTGTGGTTTCCCCCCTTTAATTAGTGTTTTGGGTTTTTATAAAAAAAGGAGGAAACTAAGAAATGCTCAATTTTCCCTGTTGCTCCCCACCAGGCTTTTCCACATATAATGGAGGAGGGATGAATGGGAAAAGCACCATGATGGATTTCCTGGAGGAACCTCTTCCTGGAGTGGGCACCTATGAAGATTTTAACACTATAGACTGGGTGCGAGAGAAATCCAGGGACCGGGACAGGCACAGGGAGGTAAAAATTCCTACTCCTCCTCACTGGCACTGAGGGCAGGATAATTGACTTGGTTAATCTTAGTTCTGATTGCTGGGGTAGGGAGGGCACTTCCTGGAGACACCTGGGATGAAGGGGTTACCCTTAGGATGAGAGCTTTGGTTAGAGGCAAAGGAGCCCTAAATCCCACGTGTTGCAGTTTATCGGTAGTTACTTCCCTTCTGAAGACTTTTATTTGTTTAAAATGTGGGTTTCACGTAGGCAGATCAGCCTGTTTTTCTGCTTTCACAACTGCAAAGGTGAAAGATGCTTTTTCTGCTGGAATGTTTTTGTTTGAGAAGTGCAATTCTTCCAGAATTCTTCCAGAATCCCTTCACCACTGAGCAGTTAAGGGAATTTGCTCAGAAAGCAAGGGGGACTTCAAAAGAAGTACCCGTGTCCTCAGTCTGCTCCTGCCTCGCTGTCAGCACTCTTAGAGGGTGATGGCTGAACTCAACTTGTCTGTTTGTTTCCCAAAATATTCTTTGATCCTTTATTTTTTCCCCTGGGCCTCACAAAACAACTTGTGTCTTTGCTGACGGGACCCAAATAGAGCACAGACCCTGCTCGGGCTGTGAATAAATACAAGAAATAAATACAGTGGTAATGCCCAAAGATTTGAGGGAGTAGAGACCCAGCCAAGGGGTTCCATGTCCCTGCTGCTCCAAAACTGGTTCTGTCACTGGGTTGAGAGTCCAAACCCCAAAGCCTTGTCACAGGTGTGGGTACAAAGGTGGGCCCATCAGCGTGGGACAGTGTCCTGTCTGCAGAGATCAGAGAATCATGGAATGGTTTGGGTTGGAAGGACCTTGAAGCTTATCCAGTTCCAACCTCCTGCTGTGGACAGAGACACCTTCCACTAGCCCAGGTTGCTCCAAGCCCCGTCCAGCCTGGCCTTGGACACTTCCAGGGATGGGGCAGCCGGGCAACCTGTGCCAGGGCCTCCCCACCCTCACAGGGGAGAATTCCTTCCCAATATCCCATCTAACCTGCCCTCTGGCAGTGGGAAGCTGTTCCCCCTTGTCCTGTGACTCCAGGCCCTTGTCCAAAGTTCCTTTCCAGTTCTCCTGGAGCCCCTTTAGGCACCGCAAGGGACTCTTAAGGTCTCCCTGGAGCCTTTTGTTCTCCAGGCTGGACAACTCCAGCCTGTCTTCATAGGAGAGATCAAATCAGGTCAAGGCAGAAGTTAGGGCTGGCCAAAGAAGTGTGGGGTTTGTCCAGTGGAAAGAAATCTAAAGGAAGTAGTTTTGGCAGCCACCCCAAGCCCTCCTGGATTCCGTCACAGGCATCACTGTGGCATTTGGAAAAACCCAACGGACGCCCATCCAGGCAGAAAGGATTCTTCCTGCGTTTATTCCTCATTTAGTGGGTATTAGTTGTCTGCATCAATGTGCCTTTTTATCTGGGAATAATAGTGGTGAGCTGGAATGTTTCCCTTGGGAGAGGCAGCTGGGTACTCGGGGCACACAATGGCTGTTCTGTCCCCCTTTGTCCGCCTGTCAGGAGCAGTGAGACTGACAGGCCTCAGCTCAGCCTGGGGCATCTGGGATGGGGCTGAGTCCCACTTCCCAGTGCTACCATTACCTACATCCCAGCCTGACCATTCCTCTGTGCTGGCATTAAACCCGTGACCCCCTCGTGTCCGTATCCTTGAGGTCCTGGCACAGAGACGCTGTGGCTGCCCCATCCCTGAAGTGTCCAAGGCCAGGTTAGAAGGGGCTTGGAGCAATCTGGGATAAGGAAGGTGTCCCTGCCCATGTCAGGGGGTGGGACTGGGTGATCTTTAAGGTCCGTTTTCCCCCAACTCATTCTGGAGTTCCGTGATCCTTGATCCATTCTCCTACACCTCCCCATCAGAGCTGCATTTACTGTAGGAGCAGCTGCTGTCTGATGCTTTTTGTTTCCCCCCACCCCCCCAAAGTAGAGTGACAGTGTCACCAGGTAGTTCTTAGAGCATTTACACCACAGTGGGTCAGCGTCCTCATGGATTTTTGTTTCCTTTTGCAAACCCTTCCCCAGATCACCAACAGAAGCAAAGAGTCCACCTGGGCGCTGCTGCACAGCGTGAGCGATGCCTTCTCTGGCTGGTTGTTGATGCTCTTCATTGGCTTGTTGGCAGGTAAGAGCAAACCTCCAGGGAAAACTAATTCCTGCACTACAGCATCGGGATCAATTCCTCCACAAGCCCTGGCAGGTCCCTGGAGCAGGATTTGTCCCTGGAGTGAGGACTGGTGCCGGCACCGAGGGGATTGTAGTTCACAGAGATTTATTTTTAAGTGTTTTGGGGCCCCGTTTGTGCAAAAACAGAGTACAAAACTGAGGCTGAGAGCTGTCCTGGACACTGCTCTGGGTGTGCTGCTGGTACAGAGCTCTGAAATTAATAAAAAAATGTTAACTAAAGCAGAGCTGATGGAAATGCTGGGCTAGAGGAGAGTGCTGTGCTTTGTGTACATCGGTGCCAAACACTCCTCAGGGGCACTGCAGAGGTTAATGCCAAGGACTGCCAGCAGGAGTTACTTCTTTTTTGGTTTTTTTTTCCCAGTTTACATGGATATAAAAAGGAAGAGGTGTTTTTTGGAAGTCAGCTTCTTTCAGAGGTTGGCTGGCTGAGACCTCTGAAATGACTTAGAAGCAAACTTTGGCCCTAGGGCAGCAGGAGTAAATCACTTGGATACCGATCTTCCCGATAGGAAGCAGCAAAGCATCTGTCACGAGGGATGAAGTGAAATCTCCTGTTAATAGTTACCCAGGAAGGCTGCTGGCCAGTTTGTCATTAACTGGTGGATTTGCTGAATGTTGATTGCAGCCTCTGAAGCTTGTGCTGCCACTTGCTCCTGTCGATCAGAGGTCCCTGTTCCTGGCCTCTGCTTTGGTCTGGGGGTTTGGGTGAGAGCAAAGCTGATCCCACTGATATTTGGGGATCAGAGAAGTTTATTAATAGAAATGGCATGAAGATTCCTCTTTTAAAATTCAAATTAACTTCTGTGCTGGCTCTGCTGGCGTTGTTTCACTTGGCACAGTTGTAACTTCCCCCCCCCCCCTTATTTTTCTTTTTTTAAATTGGGATTGGAAGTGTTTTTTTCCAAATTCAGAGTTATTCCTGTCACAGTGTTGGCGTTGTTGGTGCAGCTCCTGGATTCTGGTGACACATTTTGTCTGAGTCCTCCAGGAACGCTGCTGTGCTATGTTTAATAAACAGATTTTCAGTGTCACTGGGCAGAATTAATTGCTGGGGATGCCGGGTGGGTTTGAACACATTCAGTTTTTGAAATACCATCAGCTGTGCTGCTCCCTCGCCTGTTCTTTTCCATATATTGAAATTATTCAAAATCAAGCAAATCTGCCCCTTTAGCTCTCCACAGAATGAAAGTGAATTGTAGGCTGGAATACCAGCGTTGCTCTCTGTGTTGGAGGGTGAGTCAGGAATTTGTGGGGCAGACTGTGACCTTCAGGTGTTTGAGTGTGCACAAGGTGATTATTAAACTATTTTGGGTTGTTGTTTTTTTTTCCTTTTAAACCAGGCTCCTTGGCAGGGCTGATCGACATCTCTGCCCACTGGATGACGGATCTGAAGGAAGGAGTGTGCTTGGCGGGGTTCTGGTTCAACCACGAGCACTGCTGCTGGAAATCCAACACCACCTTCACCGACAGAGACAAGTGTCCCGAGTGGAAGAGCTGGTCCCAGCTCATCCTCGGCTATGGAGAGGTGACTGCAGCCGCTTTTGCTGCTGGATTCCCCAGTTACCCAGCCTGTATCATCCCAGGGGCTGATCTGGATGTGGATGCCAGAAGTCCAAGCTCTGGGTGGTTCGGTGGTTTAACGCTCATTGCTGGGGTCTTCCAAGGGTGTCCACAAGTTACTGATGTGTTGTCCTCAGAGGGGATGCGAGGAAGCAAAACACTGCCACGTTTAGAGGTGCAGTGTGTTAGTTGTGTGTCCAAGATGTGGTGCTTGGAGGGTATTTTGCCCGTGAATGTTTTGGGGGAATGTCACGGGCTCCAGTCCTGTGTTTGGGGCAGCTCTGTACAGTAGAGCAGCTGCTTGACTGGGACAACACTGAGCCACTTCCAAGCTGAGGTTGGACTTGATGATCTTAGAGGTCTTTTCCAGCCTAAACAGTTCCATGATTCTACTCCTGTACCTTGTTTGCTGTTTAATGAATGGCTTTTGGAGGTGGGATTGGCTCATCCCCATAACCCAGCACGTGTACCTCATCCTTGAAACCTCAAGCTTAGGGTAGCTCTCTCTGTTTTTGGCTGATAACTCTGTGAGATGACCTGCTGTTTCCCTGTGCTCACTTCAGTGCACAGGTTTGGTGTGGGCTCACTTGAAATGATCTAATTTGGGCATTTTTCTCCGTGTTTTTCCAGGGGGCGTTTGCGTATATTCTCAACTACTTCATGTACGTTGTCTGGGCCTTGATGTTCTCCCTCCTTGCTGTGCTACTTGTGAAGGGGTTTGCTCCTTATGCCTGTGGCTCAGGGATCCCAGAGGTGAGTGAGAATGAGAGTGGGTTGTTTTTCAGGCGGGGTAGGGGATCCACCGTCCAAAACTTACACACAACCTGCTGTGGAATACTTTCTTCTACTTTAGGTGGTGGCTTAATATATGGGTGTGTTTCCAAGCGTTCCTGGAACATGTCTAATACTAAAATCTCCATGCAATCCCTTTAAAATTAAGATGTTTTGGCTTTTCCTTCAGGAGGTACTGCTTGGGTGTTCCTCCATCAGGGACAGGGGCCCTAAAGGAAGGACTCAGGTGGCTGGTTCTGCCTTTACATGAAGGGATATTTTTACAGACTCTAAGTTACTTTTGATAACTCGGGGGGCACTCTGAAAGCTGTAGGGAAAGGCAGCGTTGGGAATGCCCTGTAAATCAGGAGCTCTGACCAGGGCTTGAATGAAAGCCTGTAGAGCTTTGTGTGCTTGACTTCCAGATCAAAACTATCTTAAGTGGTTTCATCATTAGAGGCTACCTGGGCAAGTGGACTCTGGTCATCAAAACCATCACCCTCGTGCTGGCCGTGTCCTCGGGGCTGAGCCTGGGCAAGGAGGGGCCCCTGGTCCACGTCGCCTGCTGCTGTGGGAACATCCTGTGCCATCTCTTCACCAAGTACCGCAAGAACGAGGCCAAGCGCAGAGAGGTGCGTGGAGACGCCAGGCTGGGGAGGTCGTGGCTCTGGGGCTGCCCCCGGGGGGGAAATTGCTCTGCTGTGGCATGTTCTCCACGTGCCAGTGTGTACCACGTGTGCCAGCGTACCTTCTGCTGAACCAAACCTGGCAGCACCCACTGGGTGGGCTGGCGGGGCTTGGGGGGCTCCACAGCACCTCCACTTATGTCACACCCTGCTGAGACACGGGGGAGTGTGAGACAGGAAAACTCGGGCTGTTCTGTGGGGTGGAATTACTGCTATTGTGTTGTACTGAAGCTTTATCTGAGGTGAAATCAGCTGAAACAGAAAAAGGAAGTTGCCAGTGATGCCACTTGTACTCATTTGGGGCTGGGACTGAAATGCTAGCACTGAGGTTTTTTTTTTTGGAGCTACTTCTCCCTCAGGAATTGGCTCCTGGCTGACCGTGCACTGGCTGGAGATAAACATGTACAAGTTGAAGTGAAGGCAAACAGAGGAAGGGGGGGGATGGTTGGGAGGGCTGAGAAGTCTGACTGCCTTTGTCCCTCCCTCAGGTGCTGTCAGCGGCCGCCGCCGCCGGCGTGTCGGTGGCTTTTGGTGCGCCCATCGGAGGAGTGCTCTTCAGCCTGGAAGAGGTAACCTTGGCTCTTGAGCTGCTTTAGTGCAGAACTGGCCCTGCTGGGTTAAAAGCACAGCCCACTCCTGCCTGCCGGGCTGTGGAGAGCAGAGCCCCTGGAATAATGTGTGTACCAGGCCAACCTAAATGCTAGCTGGGGGTTCAGGTGATTCTTATGAGTGCTGGAGGGTTAATTTTGGATGATGTCTGTCCGTAGCTTTGCCATAAACTGGTTGGTTTCCCCTGGTCTGTCCGTGATCAGCGCTGCTGACTGCTCACAGCCACAGCTGTGTTTTCCATGTAGAATCACAGAATCACTGAGGTTGGAAGAGGCCTCCGAGACTGAGTCCAACCTGTGACTGATCCCCACCTTGTCAACCAGACCAGAGCACTGAGTGCCACATGCATCCCTCTGGGGATGGGGACTCCACCGCCTCCCTGGGCAGCCCCTTCCAATGTTTCAGTGAAGAAATTCCTCCTGTTGCCCAGCCTGAAACCTCCCCTGGCACAGCTTGAGGCCATGTGCTCTTGTCCGCTCTCCTGCGAGCTCTGTCCCAGGGTACTGGGGAACAAACTTCTCTGGCTTATCAGCCCCGTTTTCTTCCCATGGAGCTTCTAATCCTTGATTTCAGATGTGAAAGGATCACCACTGCTTGCCTCAAAGCTTAGCTCAGGGGAGGGCCATGATGGTTTTCAGAGGAGGGCTGGGATGGATTTGCTCAGCTGAGCAACTAGTTGTGGTGGCAGCGATAGCAGGTGCTGCTGTTTGACCCTTTGGACCTTGCAGAGCCACACAGTTCTCCAGAATCAGCTCATGGCTGATGTGTAACACCTTTTATTATCTGAGTGAGTCGCTTCAGGGATCACAGAGGCCACTTGCTGCAGTGGAAGTGGGGAGGCCAGGGCTCATCCCACTCATTGCAACCCCTGTTGATCGGGAGCTCCAAATCAAGCCTGGCCTGCTTGGCTGGAGAGGAGGGAATGAGCCAGCAGGCACGGATCTCTGCCCTGGCTCCACATCCTGCAGTGACAAGTGTTGAAGTGACCAAACCTGCTTTGTTGTTGCCTTTAGGTGAGTTACTACTTCCCTCTCAAGACCCTGTGGCGCTCCTTCTTCGCCGCGCTGGTCGCTGCCTTCACCCTGCGCTCCATCAACCCCTTCGGGAACAGCCGCCTCGTTCTCTTCTACGTGGAGTTTCACATGCCGTGGCACCTGCTGGAGCTGGTGCCCTTCATCCTGTTGGGAATATTTGGTGGACTCTGGGGAGCTTTTTTCATTCGCAGCAACATCGCCTGGTGCCGGCGGCGCAAGACGACCCGGCTGGGCAAATACCCCGTGCTGGAGGTGTTTGTGGTCACGGCCATCACAGCCATCCTGGCCTTCCCCAACGAGTACACCAGGATGAGCACCAGCGAGCTCATTTCGGAGCTCTTCAACGACTGTGGGATTTTGGACTCGTCCAAGCTCTGCGAGTACGTGAATGATTTCAACAGCACCAAGGGGGACGACCTGCCGGACCGCGCCGCCGGCCCGGGCGTCTACACGGCCATGTGGCAGCTGGCTCTAGCCCTCATCATGAAGGTCTTCATCACCATCTTTACCTTTGGCATGAAGGTGAGGCTTGCCTGTAAAGGACTCCTGGTCTTAAAGTATAATTTCCTCCCCTAACCAGGCGTGTTTCCCCCCCAAGCTGTGCTGTAAGGTGACAGGCTGCAGTTATTGGTCCTGTCCCTCATACCTGAGGGCAGTAGAAACCTTTCATCCTGAGCATGAGCACCAAGTGCAGTCACAGAACTGGTGTCTCAGGGGTCCGCATCCTGTTTTCCAGGCACAGAATTGTCCCACCTCAAGCCTTTTCGATATATATGTGGTACAGATTCAGCAGCTAACTGCAAAGCAATCGATACCTTAATTTGTAAATGCTTAATCATAGCTGTTCCTTGCTCAGATGCACTCATTTGGTGCAGCTTCTGGAGCTGCAGTTGTAGTGCCCAGGTCTGAGCTCTCCTGCAGTGGGGTTCACGTGGTGGAGATGAGTATCTCCCCTTTCCCCCACTCCTCAAGGGTCTGTCCAGAAAGTTGACCCCACCACAGAGGTTTGGCATCATTGTTACCCTGAGGTGGTCACTGACATTCCAAGGCAGCCATTGAGTCTGTAAGAGAGACAGACAAGGTATGACAAAGCTGTATGGCCACTGTGGAGACGAAAAGGGAGGGAGGGAATTCCCTAACTTCAAACAGCATGTGCTTCTAGAGTCCTGGAACAGCACAACAGAGCTGAAACGTGCTGGCAGCGGCTTTGCTGGGTGTCACTTGTGCTGCGTGTGCTAATTCCCTGTCACGGTGGAGTTTGAATTTCTGTCAGGGAAGAAGGATGATTCCATTCCCACTGTCTGAAGGAAGAGAGTGGGAAAAATCCCATACCTGCAGCGAACATGTGCTGGTGTGGTTGGAAAGGGGTGGAGTTAGCGGCGTGAGGGTGAAGGTTGGTTATGATCTCTTTTGAGAAGAGCTTGTTCTGTTCCACACCGACCAATTGTGTGACTGGTTCTCCTGGTCAGAAAGGAGAAAGTTCAGACTCTCTTGCAGAGAACTTGGAGCACGAGGGTGCAGGAAAGGCAGGGGGGACAGGGCTTGGAGTAACCTGGTCTAGTGGAAGGTGTTCCTGCCTGTGGCGGGGGGTGGAACTCGATGAGCTTTAAGGTCCCTTCCAACCCAAACCACTCCAGGATTCTCTGATCCTTGACAATTTTTTTGTCCCTGCTCATTGCACGGGGGTTGGTCTATAGAAGACCTTTAAAGCATTGCTTCTAACTCTACAGTTGTGTGACTTTTAAACCCTCTTAAGTGTGTCCGTTTGGGGGTTCCATCCCTCATCCGTGAAGCCTCCGGGCGCTGGCGCTCACCGACACGTTGTTCCCACAGGTGCCCTCGGGCCTCTTCATCCCCAGCATGGCCGTGGGGGCCATCGCAGGGCGGCTGCTCGGGGTGGCCGTGGAGCAGCTGGCCTTCTACCACCACGACTGGGCCATCTTCAGCGGCTGGTGCAGCCAGGGGGCCGACTGCATCACCCCCGGCCTCTACGCCATGGTGGGCGCCGCGGCGTGTCTGGGTAAGCACAGCGCTGCCCCGGGCCAGCCCGTGGGCTTGGGGCGTCGTTGGCCACGGGAAGAGGCGTTGTAGGGGGTTAAAGGTTGGACTAGGGTGATCTCAGAGGTCTTTTTCAATTTTAATCGTGGAATCATGGAATGCTTTGGGCTGGAAGGGACCTTAAAGATCATCTTGTTCTACCGCTCGGCGACTCTGTGGTGGAGGAGCTGCAGCTGTGGCATGCCATCAAACTGGCTTCACCTCCAGAGCCTCCAGTGCCATGTGTTTCTCATCCTGTTGGTGTTCTTCTGCCAGCCCCAACCTGGCACTGGACACAGCAGGCTCCATGGGGAGCTCCGGAGTGGGGGCCAGGACAGATGAGGCTGCCCAGGGACTTACATTTTCCTATGGGATTTTAAAAGTGAAACGTTTTAATTCATTTTACTTGTTGTTCTGGCCTTAAGTCTGGTGATGCAATTCTGCTTTCAAGTGTTTTTTGGTAACACTTCTTCCTCTGGGCTGAGTTTGAGAGATTTGGGTGCATGTGATCCAGCTTCCCAATCCTCCCAGTCCTGTAATTCCCAATCCTCTTCTCCATAGAATATGTGTAACTATTAAGGCACTACTTTATCAGGAGAAGCTCTCAGGAACAATGAAAACATGTTACCAAACCCCATCTTGGACCTTTTTAGAGGGGGATACACCTTGTCTGATCAACCTGGTCTAGTGGAAGGTGTCCCTGCCCATATCAAGGGGTTGGAACAAGGTAGACTTTAAGGTTCCTTTCAGCTGTCTGGGATTGTTTGCATATAACTGGAAAATAAGAAATATGGAACATAAATGCAGTTCAGCTTCATTTTACAGTTCAGTTTGCCACTGGGCAGTACTGAAGTGCCCCTTTAGGGGTTGGTTATTGGAACAAAACTCCCCTAAAATGTTTGAGAGTAGCTTTGGGACTTGAATCTCCAAAGCATAATTTAAAATGTGCCGAGACAAAACCACACAGAAACCTTGCACTCCATCCCATGGATGGAGCGTTCCAGTCGTGTCAGAGCCCAGCAGCACCAGCTGTGCTGGTACCAGCCCTTCTCTGGCTGGCAGAGGGCGGGTGAAACACCCCTGGGAGCAGGTGGAAAATCCCCCCAAATCACCCGTCTGTGTCGCCTGCCTTCCTGTGCTGTGCCCGCAGGCGGGGTGACCCGAATGACCGTGTCGCTGGTGGTCATCATGTTCGAGCTCACGGGGGGGCTGGAGTACATCGTCCCCCTGATGGCAGCAGCCATGACCAGCAAGTGGGTGGCCGACGCCATCGGGCGGGAAGGCATTTACGACGCCCACATCCGCCTCAACGGGTACCCCTTCCTGGAGGCCAAGGAGGAGTTCTCGCACAAGACGCGGGCCATGGACGTGATGAGGCCGCGCAAGAACGACCCTCCCCTGACGGTCATCACCCAGGACAGCATGACCGTGGAGGACGTGGAGACCATCGTCACGAAAACCACCTACAGCGGCTACCCCGTGGTGGTGTCCCGGGCGTCCCAGCGCCTGGTGGGCTTCGTCCTCAGGAGGGACCTCATCATTTCAATTGGTAAGAGGCAATGCCGCGTGGGGAAGTGCTGCTGGCAGAGGCCTTAAATAGCAGCTGCCTTCAGCCTGAGGAGTGCAGACACCCCTCGTGCTGGTGGCTGTGTTTCCTGCTTGCGTTGGATGTGAAGGACGGGCTGGCTGGTCACGGAATCCCAGAATCACTGAGGGATCCCAGAGTCACTTGGAAAAGACCTCTGAGTCCAACCTGTGACCGGTTCCCACCTTGTCACCCAGCCCAGAGCACTGAGTGCCACATCCAGTTGTTCCTTGAACACCTCCAGGGAGAGGGACTCTCCCACCTCCCTGGGCAGCCCCTTCCAATGTTTAACAACCCTTCCTGTGAAGAAATTCCTTCTGGTGTGCAACTTCCCCTGGTGCAGCTTGAGGGTGTGTCCTCTTGCCCTGTCACTTGTTACTTGGGAGAAAGAGCCGACCCCCACCTTGCTGCAATGTCCTTTCAGATCCTTGTAGGGTTGTCCAGTGCCATTAGTGTGGCTCTGCTGAGCCTGTGAACCTTAAGGCATGGTTGTGAAGCGTGAGGCTCCTTCCGAGCAAGAGCAAAGCCTTCCTGGCTTTGTGGTGCTCTTGCTCTCCTGAATCTGTACCTGGGCAAATGCTTATGTCAATGTGGAACAAAATGTCCAGGAACAAGTGCACTGTGACATTCTGTGCACTGCCTGCCTTCTGTGAGGCAGCTCTGTGGTACCACCACAAATTCCTGCCCTTGTGTTCCTTGGAATCTCCAGGGACTCACTAAGAGCGATCCTGTCTCCGAGTTGGGCACAGTGATGGATGGCTGTGAGCCACAGGGAGGGATTTGGGTTTTCGTGGTTAAATATCCCAAATATTCTCAAATATTCCAAATATCCAGCCTGGTGTTTGGGCTGCCAGGCCAGCCCGCTCCCAGGGAGTCTTGGAATGCTGCTGTTGAGTTGCAGTGTGGCAGGTACCCACGTTACCTGCACATGCACTAGTGGAAAGGCCTGAGGGATGGCCAGTGCTTGACATGTTTTCATTTCCTGACCCAAGTGACCTCCATGGAGCCCATGCCAGTCGTTAAGTGCTTAAAAATAGTCCTTTAACTGCTCTGCATGGGACCCAAATTGGTGACTTATAAAAGTACAAAGCATTTTATCTGCTGCCTCTTAAGACTGGGAAGTTAAAGATCTCCAGAACTTTTATTTACCTGGCCAGAGCACAACACCGAGGTGCAGCAGCCTTGGCCTTGGGCAGAGCACGTTCTGGTCTCACCCCTGGGGTGGAACTTTGGAGACCTGGGAGGTTCTGCAGTCTCTTCTCCCAGGTAACAAGTGACAGGAGGGGAGGAAACAACGTGAAGTTGTGCCAGGGGAGGTTTAGGATACTGGGGAAAGTTTTTCGTGGAAAGGGTTGTCCAGCACTGGCACAGGCTGCCCAGGCGGTGTCACTATCCCTGGAAGTGTTCAGAAAACGTGTGGATGTGGCACTTGATGACATGGTTAGTGGTGAACACGGCGGTGGTGCTGCCTTGATGGTTGGACTTGATGATCTTAAAGGTCTTTTCCAACCTCATTGGCTCTGTGATTGCATTAGAAGAACGGCTGGAAACATACTGCCCCCCTCAGTGGGGGAAGGAACAGCTCAGGTGAAAGGCAGGAATGGACCTGTAGGGACATCCAGTGTGGGCAGAGGAAAGGGAATGCTCTTCCATTTAGAAAAGGAAAGGAGGGCTGATATTTAATCAAATATTTCTTCTTCCAGAAAACGCCCGGAAGAAGCAGGACGGGATTGTGAGCACTTCAATTATTTGTTTCACTGACTACTGTCCCCCACTGCCTCCGAGCTCCCCCTCTGTGCTGAAACTCAGGAGCATCCTGGACCTCAGTCCCTTCACAGTGACGGATGAAACGCCCATGGAAATCGTCGTGGATATTTTCCGCAAGCTGGGATTGCGCCAGTGCCTGGTCACTCACAACGGGTAAGAGCCCTGGGGTCCCTGGCTCAGAGCCTCCCCTGCTCTCAAGGGGCAGAGGGGACATCCATGGCCATCCATGCTGGATGCTGGAGCAGTTTTTGCCTGGAAGAAGGGAATTGTGACAGCCCAGTTCCAGCTGGAGCAGGAAGATGAGGGCTGTAAGGCAGAGGCCAGACTTCTGTGCGGATGGGCCTCTGCAGCTGATGGGCTCAGACCTCGTCCCACATCTGTCCCTGTGCATCCTGGAATTTGCTTTGGTGCTGATAAGAGTAGTTTGAGGATGGGAAGGATGAGAGCAAACTGAGTGATCCGTTCCTGGAGCATGGCATCAGCAGGAATTCTCTCCCTGCTGTGGTGCCTTTGGACCAGCCACTACCATTCCCCCCCCCACTCCTCTGTGTGCTTTCCACACATGTTCTTCCCAGCTCCCTCATTCCTGGTCTGTCTTTGGGCATTCTTTAGATCCAGCTGCCAAGTGCTGGGGCTTTGAAGAGCAGCACCACACACTGAAGTGGGTCTTTTTAGAGAAGAAGTTAAGAAGTTAATGGTTATTTATTTATTTAAAGACCTGGTAGCAAGGTGGGGGTCCGGCTCTTCCAGGTAACAAGTGACAGGACAAGAGGAAGTGGCCTCAAGATGTGCAAGGGCAGGTTCGGGCTGGATATCAGGGAGAATTTCTTCATGGAAAGGGTTTTTAAACATTGGAACGGCCCAGGGAGGTGGTGGAATCCCCATCCCTGAAGGTGTCCAGGGAAGGACTGGACGTGGCACTCAGTGCTGTTGACACGCCCGTTCAGGAATTGGGTTTGGGGTCTTCGGGTCTTCAGATCCCAAAAGGTTCTTCAGCCTCAAATAGCCCTGCCAGGGACCCTTCTGGGGGTGTCAGTGCATTAAAAACGTGTTTCATTTTCCAGGAAGCTTCTGGGGATCATCACCAAAAAGGATGTACTAAAGCACATTGCACAGATGGCCAACCAGGACCCAGAGTCCATCCTCTTCAACTAGAGGCAGACTGTAGGAACTGTGTGTCCACACACATGGAACTTTCTAGCCCATCCTGGATAGACTTTCCTATTTTTATTGAGGCCGTGGAACTGTTTCCAGAGTTTTCCTCCACGGAGCCGAAGAAGATATTTTTTTTTTTCTACCAGATAACCAATTGCACTACGGAATCTGTGGAACAGGATCTTCTTTTTAGAAGAAAAGTAGACTTTATTTACGTTGCTTTTGTGAAGTTGCATTGGAAAGATTCCACGAAGGAGTAAAAGCTAAATGTTTAGAGAATTGTATTTCCTCCTCCCTCTTCTTTCATTGGAACTGTTGTTACTAACCTGGGGAGGAAAATCCAAGGTGTTTGTGCACCTCCAGAGGTGTGGAAGGAGCAGGATGATCTTGCACAGTGTTCAGGTGGTGGCAGAGGGACATGGCGGTACTCAGGGTGGTGTATTCCCAGTTAGCCACTTGGGAAAAATTAGAACCTTGTAAAGCCAAAATAGGGGAGGGAAGATTAAAAATTGGCCGGCTGAGGCTGCTTGGCTGAAAGAAGGAAAAAAAAAACTACCAGACCAACCCCCCCCCTTAAAATTGAGCCCAGTTTCTGATTGGAAGAAGCTGGTTTTGATTAATTAGTGAATGTATTAATTACTCAGCCACTGCCTTGCCAGGAGAGCCCCAAGGAGAAGGCAGAAGGGGTTCACAGATGTGGTCCCCTTTTACAGATCCATGCCCAAGGATTCAGTTTCCTTGATTTCCCTTGAGCACGTCTTGAAAATCCCAGAGGCCGAGCCCGACATTCCTGCCCTTTCCCAAAAACCCCCATGGTGTTGGACATTGCACAGGTGACCTCCTCCTCCTCCTCAGCACCTGTCCCACCGGAGAGCCCCACATGCAGAATGTCCACAGGGCTGCGTGTGCTGTTCCCTGCTCCCTCCTCACGCCGGATCCCAGCTGGAGAACTTCCAACACGGCCACTTCCCTGCGGCACTGCTCCAGGTCTCCTTTGGCTGACGACTATGCAATAAACCCTTCCCAGCCTGGTCTGCCACGTCCCTCTGTGCTCCTCAGTCCTTGTCCCGGAGCTGACCAAATGATTTTCCTGTTAATAAAGCTGTGCCCGTTCCCTGGAAGTGGGGAGGGTTGTGGATGCTGGGGAGGCTGGTGCTGCTCAGCGTGGCCGCGGTTGTTTCACGCTCCGTGACAAACCTGTTGTGTGGGGAGTGGGGACTCCTTGGCTGCACGTGGCTGGAAGTTGGGTACGCCTCAAGACTCTCTCAAATGCAAGCAAATTCCTCGTCTTTCCGTGGAGCAAAAGCCAGATTCTTTATCTTCCAAAGCCATCCAGCAGCCTGTCCCTGCTGCTGCTGCTGCTTCCAGCCGGCAGTGCCGTGGCGATGTTGGAATTTTTGTACAGCTCAAAGCTGCCTCAGCTCGAGATGTCACTGACAGGTCCGTTTCCTTCTGCTTGGAAAATAAAATGCCTGGCCTGGTTTGTGGTGGTTTTGTGCAGCAGGAGATGGTTGGAATGCTTTGTGTGCTGCTTCAGCCTGGGCCAGCAGCAGCTTTGCCTTTAAATGCGTGTTGTTGTTCTACTTGGAGGGCAGGTGGATGCTCTGGGGATCTGGGGCTGAGTCCAGGGAGGAACCTGCCATCTCCCACTCCCCTGGGGGCTCCTTCCCGGGGATGCCTGTTCTGCACAGGCTGGCTTCTCTTCCCCGTGGCACACTTGAAATACCAGAAAGACAAAGCTTTTCCACTTTTCTTTTTACCTTATCATATGTAGGAGGGCTCCAGCTTGAAAAATACAGTGCTTGCTTCAGTTAGATCCACGATCCATGAGCGGATTCCTCTGCAAGTGGGAAGGCTGCAGCAGCCCAGGGCAAAGGTAAGGGCAGGAGGTGCCAGAAGGGAAATCTGTGTGCAGGCTGAAGCATCCAGCTGGCTGGAGAGTCATCCCAGATGGAACATCCCAGCTGGCTGGTGGGTCATCCCAGCTGCTCCTGGGGAAGCAGAGGGCAAGGAGCACAGTGTTGGAGGGGACAGCAGCTGCTCTGCCATCTGGGAAAGGGGGCTCGGGGCAGGAAACACCTGCCCAGCAGCTCCTCACTCTGCGACAGCCATCGGCATGTCTGTCCCCTGGATTGTTTTTTTAGTGGGAGAGGTGTCCTGGAGAAACTCCTGCCTTAGAGGGTAAGAGTTTGGGAAAGGCAGGCAGGGAAAGCCCGGTAGGCCTGGGCTTTAGGGAGGCTCCGTCCTTCTTGTGAGGGGGATTTTGAGTCCTCACAATGCCGAACTAAATGTGGTGCCAATGGGAGAGTAGAATGGGAACGTCCCAACAGTCCAGGGCCTTTCCGTGCCTCCTGCTGGGCAGATCCTTTGAATGTGGAAACGGACAATTTTCCTGCTTTAAGGGGTGGAGATCTGGAACGTGTGGGCAAGGTGGAAATGGGAGTGTCCAAGGCCAGGCTGGATGGGGCTTGGAGCAACCTGGGATAGTGGAAGGTGTCCCTGCCCATGGCACAGGGGTGGAATGAGATGAGCTTCAGGGTCCTTCCAGCCCAAACCAGTCTGGGATTCATCAAAACCTCTGCGCAGCAAAGAAACCGAGAAACCCCTTCCCTGGGACGCTTCCAGCTCCTGAGAAGCGTTTTGCCCTGTCCAGTTCTTGCTCTTTACTCCAGGAGGAGCCCTGGGATTCCCTGCAGCTGTGGATGCAGGTCAGGGCTGGAGATGAGTAACCCAGGAGGAAGGGGCCTGGAGGGGGTTACCATATCCTTTTTATGACACACGATATTTGGGAGTCTCCTGAGGTTGAGGGCTGGCTGTGCTCAGCTGTTGGATGCAGGATGGGAGGGGGGAGAGGTGACTTTGAGCCTCCCTGCCCGTGGCAGGGGCTTGGAACGAGCTGGTCTTTAAGGTCCCAACTCAAACCAGTCTGTGATTCCAGGACTCCATCCAAGAGCGGGATTTTGAACGGGATGGAAAACGCGGAATTTTCTTTAAAAGTGGCATTATCTTTTCCTGGTGCCTCCAGCTTGTCTCGTTGGGGAAATAAAGGGGAAAAGTGCGTGTCTGTGGTGCACGAGGCCCGTGAGCCCCGTGGATCGAGCTGGCTCAGCGCTTTCCTTGTGTACAGCTCCGTCATTCCCAAGGGCAGAGCCGGGGCGGTGCCGGGGCCGGCTGGAGCCGGGGCCGCTGCCAGTGGGGATGTGTCTGCGAGGGAATGGGAAGGAATGGCGAGGAACAGCCGGCCGAGCCGCTGCGATCGGCTCCACCGCCCCGGGGGCTGCTGCTGGGAGCCAGAGGCTGAGCAATTGGCACTGGAAAAGGAGAGAAACCCCCTGCGGAGTAAAGAAATCCCCTTAATTTCCTCAGTGGGACCTCAGGGAAGGTGCTGGGAGCAGCACAGCTGGAATAGGATTGAACTAAATGGCCTTTAAAAGTCCTGCCAACCCAAACCATCTGCGATTCCGTGATGGATGAACTCGGGCTCCTGCCTGCAGCAGCCCTCGGTCCCCTCCGCTTGGTCACGGTGCCCCAGCATTAATGTTTTCCCAGGGGTTTAACGACCCTCCTGCCTCCTGCAGCTCCATAATCCTTCGTGCTGTAGCAAAAAGGTTTCTGTTTTGTCTCCCCTTTTCCAGGGAGAATTACTGCCTGGGGGGAGCGGTGGCTGCTGAGGTGCCCTGCGTACCCTGGGGCACAGCGTGGGGTGCCAGCAGCGATGGGGTGGGGTGGGGGGGGGTCACGCCCCGCTGCCGCTCTTTGTGTGCTTTATTTACAATGTCCCAAGGAGTGATTTCCTGGGGCGGTGACGTGTTTTTTTGGAGTGGATTTCCTCCTCCCGCCACAGACTCGGCCCGGGCTGGGAACTTGAAAGTAAAACGAGATCTTGTCCGGGAGGAGGTGGAGACTTGGAGGTGGTGATGAGCGGGCTCATAACAACAAACGGGAAAAAGAAGGGCCTTTGAACGCAGGATTTATTTAGAGACAAAGGGGTCGGGGCGGTGAACGCCCTGGGCTGGGCTCCTCGGCACTGAGGTAGAACAGCTCCTCTGCAGGGGAGATAAGAGGGTCCTTTGTCGGTGGCTGCAGGAAGCAGTTTCTGGCTGGATCGAATCCACATGGAGAGGCCATGAGAAACCAGGTCAATGTGGAATTGTTATTAGTGCAGCAGTCACTCCTCACCCCCCGTCTGGTTTAGGGCAGGAGGAATCACAGACTCATGGAATGGTTTGGGTTGGGAGGGACCTTCAAAGATCAGCCAACCCCTGCCGTGGGCAGGGACATCTTCCACCAGCCCAGGTTGCTCCAAGCTCTGTCCAACCTGGCCTTGGACACTTGCAGGGATGGAGCAGCCACAGCTTCTCTGGGCAGACTGTGCCTCCCTCATAGGGAAGGATTATTTCCTAATATCCCATCTAACCCTGCCCTCCTTTGGCCTAAGGCTGCCAAGGAAGGGTTGGGAACTCTTGGAGCTGTCGCTGCAGGGATGTGCTGCCTGGGGAGCTGGAGCTCTCCATTTTTGGGAATTTCATTATTTTGTCTGCGTGGCTCTGAGCCAGAGGGATGTGCTGGCACAGGAGGCACGGGAAAGGCAGCCCTGGATTGTGTGGGATGATCTGCCCTGCCTTTGGCACAGGAAAGCCAAACTGCTCCTCGCTGTGGTTGAGGTTTGGTCCCTGCACCGAGGCTCCTCTTCCCCCAGAGCACGTGTTGTGTTCCCGCAGCACGTCCCCACCTGCCCTGGCCTCTCCTGGCTCTGCCCTCAGCTGCAGGGAGGGATCTGGCTGGGATCCAGAGGGAAGGCCACGGCCTCTGCTGCTGCTGAGCATGTCCAATAGCGCAGGACCAGGTGAAACTTTGGGCTATATGTCTGTAGAAGTATTTGAGGCAACTGCATTGTTCCACAGACTGAGCTGGATGCAAATGGTGATGCCAGAATTAAAGAGCTTCCCCGGATAAGGGAACTGTTGTGACATTATTTAGTAACGAATCTGTTGAAAGCAGATATCTGTTGTGCCTCCACCATACCCCCTCCTTCCAGGACCTCAAGCACGTGGTGTTTCTGCTCTTGCTTGTCTTTAAAAAAAGCCTAAATAAAACAGATTTTGGAAAGGATGTAGCAGAACCAGCTCAATCCTTTGATGCAAAGGTGATTTAGTGACCACTGACTTTCCAGTAGGAGCTACAGTGAACTTGTCAGGAATACTCAAGTTAAAATAGTGGGATGTCTTTTTTGATAAACAACTTGAATAATAATAATAAAAAAATCTCTATGAGAGATGGTTAATTTGCTTCCTCAGCTGGAGAAAAATGTTGCACCCTCACCCAGGTCTCTCCACACTTTGTTCTCCTCTCTTCCCTGGAGCATGTCCTGGGGCAGGCAGTGTTGGTGCAGGGAGGTTTTGGTGGAGGCTGGGTTTTTCTGCTGCCACCCAATCCATTTGTTGTCCATGTGGGAACAGCCAGCCAGGCTGCATGTCCCTGGCCAGGCTGAGCCCATCTGCTGGAAGCACCAGGGCAGGGAGCACGATGGAAGGGGCCGAGGGCTCAGTGCCAGTGCCTCGCCACCCTCACACAGAGAAATTCCATCCCGTCTCTCTCTGTACCACTCATCTCTCCCCAGACAGGGTGAGGCTGCTCTTTGCCCTGATGCTGGTGGAGTTCTCCTTCCCCAGTCCATCCACCCACGAGCCCTCTCCTTTCCAGGAAAGCGGAGTGGCCCATGGCCTGCTGGCGCCGGGCCCGGCTCTCCCCGCTCACGCACACGGGGCTGCTTTCCCTGCTTCCTTCGCGGCAAACACAACCTCCTGCCGCCTCCATCGGGCCGTGTCCGCTTTAAACCCCCTTTCAGAGGAAATCTTGGAGCCACCTGCTGCGTTTCCAGCAGCCCTGCCTTGGCTGGTTCAGCCCTGAGCTCCCGTGGCTGCTGCCAGAGGAGCCGGGATGTGGAGCCGGGATGAGCTCAGTGGTCCCCAAGGGGGGGAGGGTTTGAGACTGGCAGGGATGTCAAGAGCCCTGGAAGCCCCATTCCTGCTGTGGGTCACCAAGGTGTCTGGGACAGGAGGAGTTGGGATGAGAGGTGGAGGGAAAGGGATCATTTTCAACGTGGTTTTGGAATGGAGGGGTTTGGAGTGCGCTTTCAGGTTTTGTTTGCTTTGGGCAAGAGCCCAACGTGCTCCAGGGCCAAGTGCTGCAGAGCTGAGGCTCAGCTCAGCTGCCTCCATCCCTCCACCCTTCTGTCCTTCCCTCCCCCCATGGTGACTGGGGAAATGGGACCCTGCAGCCCTGCCATGGGGGGGTCAGCCCTGTGACCCCTTTGGAGGCAGCAGGAGGATGCTCTCGGTGCTCTCTGGCTTTGGATGAGTTTTTGGAGGCTCTGGGTGCCAGGGTGGCACCAAGCCCCTGGGGGGTTGTATCAGCCCCCCCTGAAGCAGGAACCTGCAGGAGATGGGGGCTGGTGAGTGGGAATGCCAAACAGCTGGGGATGTGGAGGGATGTGGGAACCACCTGGCTCAGCCCCCTCGGCCCAGCCAAGGATGCAGCAGGTGGGGGGTCAGGCCTGGAAAGCTGTGGGAGCGATGGCAGGAGCCAGGAGCAGCCCCTGCCCGGCCACAGCGTGGTGGGAACCAGCCCATTGTGGCACCCCGGGGTCAGGCTGTGCCTTGGGCTGGGCTTGGAAATCCTGAAATGGGGAGAGGAGGAGCACCGGGATCCCCCCCGGGGAGCTGATAGGTGCAGGGGAGGAGGAGCAGGGCTGGTCTGGGTGGGGGATTTGCAGGAGCTGGTTCCAGTGGGGATGAAGGCACTGAGCTGGGAAGGAGGAACACATCTCCTTGGGCTTGCCCTAGTCGCCCATGGGGTGAGGAGCTGTGGGGCCCTTTGGGGTGCTACGGGTGCAAGACAAGGCAGGACCTTCGCTGGGCTCTGTCTGGAGCTCTCTGGGTACTGCCTGTCCTGCTCCCTCGGGGTCTTTGTCCAGCTTGCCAGTGCAGAGGTCCCGCACTCGTACCCTGGCTGCCTGATGCAAAGGGGCCAGACCCGTGCTGGAGTACAGGCTTTATTCCAACCAGCACTGAGAGCCCCCCGCAGCTGTGCCAGCCCTGGGGGTGATCCCATCCTTCCTGGGAGCCCCCATCTTTGGCAGGAGCCCACACTCCTGTCCTGTCCATACACACCCACAGTCTTAGTAGGATACAGAGAGTACAGGGCTAATTAGAAAAAAGGGCTGTGCCCACCCTGGTGTCCGTGGGCTGAGCCAGCTGGGCCCTGCCCAAACCCCTCTTTGGCCTCCATCACCTGGGGTGGGTTTGGTCCCTCCGAGGTCCTGCCGTGACCTCCGGGCTCACCCGGTGCTGGAATCCTGCAGGTGAGGGACTGCCAGGGCTGGAGGGGTGAGGAAGTGGGGGCTGCGCTGGTCCCTCAGGGCTGGGGGGGGACCAATCCCCAAGGGAAGAGGTGCTTGGGCAGCAGTGATGGAGCTCCTGGTCCCGTGCAGCCGGGCTGGGGCACCGCACTCCCCAGTGCCACGTGCCGGGTGCGGTGCCAGGGCTGGCGACTGCTCCGCTGTCACGGCCCTGCCCTTTGCCCCCCCCGGCCCCCATCGCTGGCGTGGCCCCAGGTTTCTGACCTGCCCCAGCCGAAACTCCGTCGCTCCTTTCCAGAGGCTGACACCAGACCTGCCCCGTCCCCGCAGGCCGTGCCCTGGGGGTGCCAGCCCTGTGCCCCTCTGCCCCCTGTGTCCCTGCTCACCCCGGCTGCTGCCCCAGCACCTCCAGCCCAGGGTCCCTGGCACCCACAACCCAGCTGGGGCTACCCCTGCCCGAGGTGGGCTCAGACTCGTGGAGGGTCACCCCATAATGGGGACACTGTGTCGTGCCATGGCAGATGTGGCCCTGGTGCCCCTCCTGCTGCAGGGAGCCACTGGGAGGTGATGTGCCACCAGGGCTGGGACATCTCCGATCGTGCATATTCCCTGTAGGTCCCTGGGGACCCTTCCAGGCTCTCAGGCTTCCTCCCACTCGGCCAAGCACGGCAGGTCCCTGCGGGCAGCCACCCCTCGTGCCCTCTTTGGCTTGTCCCTCACCGCAAAGGACAAGGCACACCGGGAAGGACCCTGTGCCACCCCCGGGGCCACGTGGGAGCACCAGCGGGCAGGTGGGAGCAGAGGGGGTGTCACAGGTCGAGCCGGAAGGCCCCGAAGTAACTGGCAGCTGCGTCGTTGTAGTCGATGGCCAAGGAGGACACGGAGACGAAGAGCTCGTCGCCGGCCTTGAGCTCGAAGAGTCCGCCCTGGTAGAGCGCGTGCAGCCCGTAGTCCGCCTCGGGCGCCCAGCACTTGGTGCCCACGCCCTTGAGCAGCAGGATGGGCTGGCTGTGGGGCGGCTGCCACTGGATGCACTGCACGAGCTGCGGGCCCGAGTCCTGGGCGCCGGCGCTGCGGTAGCGGAAATAGATCTGGGAGTACACGTAGTACTTGCCCGGCTGCTCGACCCGGAGCCGCCCGTCGCGGTAGGTGATGTTCTGCAGGTGGGAGTGCAGGGTGCTGTGCTCCCAGCGGGCGATGGCGTGGCGGCACGACCGCGACAGGTTCCCGAAGCGCTCCGAGGTTCCTGGGGGAAGGGAGGGTCGCTGAGGGGAGCGACCTGGAGGGTTCAGGTGAAGGGGAGGGGGTGGCTCTAACTCTCTCCCAGTCCGGAGGGGTGGAGAAGGTGGCTTTGGACTGGTCCTCATCTGCCACCCAGCGTCTCCTCCCATGCTGGTCCTTTGCCCTTTGGGAGAGGTCTCTCCCGTGTTCCCACCTCGGAGACCACTCGGTGCCCAGTGGGGCTCCCCAGCTTCCCTGTCCTGGTCCCCTTTTCTTTGGGGGAGTTGTCTCCCCTGTTCCCATCTTGGAAACCCAATGGAGCCCAGCAGGACCCCCTGACTCACCATCCTGGCTCAGGCTTTGTGGGCGGAGAGTGAGATGTGCCGAGGGTTTCCCGGCTGTTTTGGGAGGAAACTGCCCCTCTGAGGTGTTCAAATAGCTCCTCCGGGCCTCTGTGGGAAAGGGACAGTCAGCTGTAGAGGACCAAGCGTGGGGACACCCAGCCCTGTGCCAGCAGGGCAAGGAAATGCCCCACTGACCCATCAGAGAGGAAGGTCATTTGGGGTCTTGTCAATCATTATCTAGCGTGTCTGAGCTGCCCTGGTTCCCTGGACTCCAGACAGGTGGACATGGCTGTCCCTCCAGCCCATTCCTGGGACATGTGCCCTTCACCATCCAGTGGGACAATCCTGGTTCTCTCCTCTCCCGCCCAGCTCACAGCACCAGAGTCAGGGCTGGAGCCCCCCAGCCCCCCACCCTGCTGACATCCCGGTGCGTGCACGTGGATCCCAGCTCCGGCCGCTCCCCTGGAGCTGGGCCAGGAGGCACTCACCCTTCACCGCGCTCCTGCGGAGGATGTTCTCTGTCACCTGGGCCACAGAGAGGAGAAGGTCCCACGGTTAAAGGTGAAGTGGGTTCCCCACACCCCAGCTCCTCCTCCAAGCCCCTATCACCCTGTTTGTCACACCGTCTCTGTGCCCCACCACCTCCTCGCTGTGGAGGGCCTGGGTCCAGTCCCTTCCTTAAACCATCCTTGCCATTCCCCCGCTCCTGCCCCTGCAGTGAGGCAGACGGGCAAACTGAGGCAGGGGGGCAGCCAGGAGCTCTCCCATCCTCCCCTGCTCCCCGGGCTCACCGTGGCTACATAGGCTTTGATGGTGCTGGCCAGCTTGAGGCAGGTCTGGCTGCTGCTCAGCTCCTCCAGGCTGGAGCCCTCGGGCTGCTGATTGAGCATCTGCAGACACCGCAGCTCCTCCGCGCTCCCCGGAGCCTGGGATTTCAGCTGGGATGGAAACAAATTGGCATGTCAAACTGGGATGGATGGGGGTAGCGGTGGGGGATCCCTGTGGGGCATGGACAAAGGATAGCCAGCTTCAACCTGGCTCCTGCAGCATCAGGGGGGGCTCAGAGAGTGACCCCGAGCTGCCCCAATCCCAGAGCTGGCGGTGGGACTGGCAGCACCTCCAGGATGCAAACCCGGCTGTGTCTCCTGTGTGGGATGGAGGAGGCGGTAGGAGGGGGGGTGGATCTGAGTTCAGTCAAAATTGTTTTTTGTGGATTGGACATGCTAAATCTCATCTCATCCTCCCATGATCCCTTGCAGAAGCCCATCCCAGTGCTTCTGGAAGCACTCCAGCCCCTTTCATGGAGTTTCAGCGCCAAGTGGGATGAGGAGGAGGAGGCAGGACTCAAGGACTCTCACAAGGCACGGAGCAACAAGTAAATAACCCAAAATTCCCATTATCCATCTCATTTATCTTTTCCTCCGTCCCCTGGGGAAAATGAGGCTTCTCCAGCTCCAGGAGGTGCTCACTGCTCTGGGGCAGGAGCTGCCCCACCAGCCTTGGCTCCATGGGCTCCGGGAGGCACGAGCTGCTGCAGGAGGCTGGACGTGCCTGGGCAGCCATGGCCACGCTCCTCCTGCTTCCCGACCTGGGCTGGGATTGCAAAACCAGCTCTGGCACAGCTCGGCTCTTCCATCTGCCAGGCTGGGACCCTGAGCAGTGCCAGGGCAGCTCAGGCAGGTCTTGGGTGCTTCCTTGTGCTGGCTCATGGTTTGGGATGGGAAGCCTTCCCTTCCCCTGGCCAGCTGCCCTTCCCTGGTTGTCCCGGGGCTGTCCCGGCTCCGCTCTGGCCGTGGTGTGGCTGTGGTGACTGTCACACCTGGTGGCCACAGCGTCACCCCACACTGTGCTGCTGTCTAGGGCATGGGGAAACTGAGGCACAGATGGGGTGGCTGCCCTGAAATCAGTGTGCCAGGAGCTGGGAATGAACACACACTGGCACCTTGGCTACCCTCCCTATGTCACCTGGGCGGTTCCCATATCCTAGGACAGACCTGGGAGGCCTTGGGTGGCCATGTCGCCACCCAGGGCTTGGCTACCTCCAGCACCCACACGTGTTTCCCATGTCCTGGTTTGCTCTGAGCACCCCCAGCCCTCCACAGCTGTGGGTACTCACTGCCTCACACCAGGATGTGCTCACCTTTGGGATCTACAACCCATCTACATGTGGATATGCCTCTATATCAACTGAATATTGGGATCACTACAGCCTCTAGATCTGCAGAATATCGGGATCAGGGTGGCCTCTCTATCAGCAGAATATGGGGATAAATACAGACTCTAAATCCATAGAATATTTGGATCAATAGAACCTCTAATCTGCAGAATACTGGGATCAATACAGCCTCTAGATCTGCAGGATGTTGGGATCAATACAGCCTCTACATCCACAGAATTCTGGGATCTATAGAGCCTCTATATCCACAGGATACTGGGATCAATACAAGACTCTCTATCTGCAGGACAGCCACGCGGTGTCAGATTGAAGGGATTAGGGTTCCTTTCTGCACTCTTGTGCCCCGGCTGGAGCTGCCGGGGGGACACGATTCCCTATGGATGGGCTGCGGGTGAGCCCGGAGGGTGTTCCCTGCACACACCTGCCCGCCCAGGTGGGGGCCGGGTGGCGCCAAGGCAGTGAATCCCGAGGGATGGGGCTGTTCCCGCGGCATCCCCGCGGCGGGTGCGTGTTCGGGCAGGGCACACCCGTGCGGCTCCCCCGGGCTGCCCGGAGCGCTGACTATGGAGTGTGCCCGAGGAACCGGCGTCAGCCCGGCCCGGGAAGGTGCTGGAGCGAGTCCAGAGCAGATCACGGAGATGCTCCGAGGGCTGGAGCCCCTCTGCTCTGGAGCCAGGCTGGGAGAGCTGGGGGGGTTCAGTGCGGAAAAAGAGAAGGCTCCGGGGAGACCCGAGAGCCCCTTCCAGGACCTAAAGGGGCTCCAGGAGACTGACTCCCTGTTCCCAGCACAGACCCCAGGAGGGATCCAGTGACCGGCCGCCGAAATCGATCCATTTCCGTGGTTTCCCCCTCCCTTCAGCTCTTCCCTGAGGCTCTGTCTCCCTCGTTCTCCTGCTCTCTCCAGCGCCTTTCATGTAAATCCCTCACAGCGGGACCACACGTGACTCAGGGATGGAAACAAAGCCCAAAGGAGGGCTGGAGCCCCCTCCAAAGGTTGCTCCAGACAGGCTGTTTATTCCTCCTGCATCCGTGGGCAGGACTTTTCCCTTTTCCCTGTCTCCGGTTTGTGGAACGTCTGGCCCTGCAGGACTCGTTTCTTGCTGGACCCTCAGGGATGAGGGTGCCCTTCATGGCAGCCCCGAGTTTCCCTCTCCCCGTAGATCTCTCGCCTGGTGTTCCCCTCATGCTGCTGAGGGGTTATTGTGTGTTGGAATCAGCGGCTGGCGGGAGCTGGGGGGCTGTTGGCAGGATCATGGCCAAGTTTGGGAGTGGTTTGGCCCGAGTGACCCCACGGGAGATGGGAATGGCGGGATCTCAACGCAGTTGTTGGGATTGCGCAGGAACAAGAGCACAAGAGCTGCTGGAATGGGGTGGTGGTGCTGGTAGGGGGGGGTCCCAGCATTTCACAAAGCGGGTGAGTAGGATTTTGGGTCCTGGAGTGTGGACGAGTTGGGAATGGGGGAAGGGGAAGATGAAGCAGGAACCAGGGGTCAGTGGGGCCTGGAGCCCGAGGAAATCCCCTCACATCCCCCTCCGGGGCTGGAGACTCTGACTGGACCCCAGGGCAGGGCCGCCCTCCCAGTGCGGACCGTCAGCTCCAGGCGGAGCCCAGGACAAAGGCGCCGTCCCTCCACATCTGGATCCGCGACAGTGTCCACCCCTCCGTCCTCGCCTCCACATCTGGATCTGCAGCTCCGGGCGGAGCTCGGGCAGTGTCCACCCCGCATTCCACATCTGGATCCGCGGCTCCTTGGGGGGCCAGGGGCAGTGTCCACCCCTTCCCCTGCCCCCACATCCGGATCCGCGGCTCCCTGCGGAGCTGGGGACGGTCTCAACCCCCCATTCCACATCTGGATCCGCGGCTCCCGGGGGGGCCAGGGGACTGCCCGCCCCCCTCCCCCGGCCCCACATCTGGATCCTCGGCGGGGCAGCGCCGGTCGCCGCCGTGCCCGGCGGGCAGAGGCGCGGAACGGGGAGCGGGCGGAGCCCTCCCGCTGCCACCGGGACTCCCTCCCGGGGGCGCAGCAGCGCCGCCGGTCCCGAGCCCCCCTCGGAAAACGGGGCGGGGGGTCGCGGGGCAAAGCTCACCTTGGAGATGGCCATGGTGAAGTAGACGAAGAGGCCGGTGGTGGAGGCGATCTGCACTGCCAGGATGGCCATGACAGCCACGCTGCCCCACAGGGGACCGCACCGCCGCCGCCGCTGCCCCCGCACCGCACCGGGGCCGCCGTCCGGACCGGGAGCGGGGCCGGGACCCGGACCCTCCGCCAGCATAGGCGCCTCCGAGCCGCCGCTGTCGGAGCGCAGGTAGTGCCCGGCGCTGGGCGGGTGCGGGGCCATGGCCCGGCCCGGTCCCGCTGTCCCGGTCCCGCTGTCCCGGTCCCGCTGTCCCGGTCCCGCTGTCCCGGGCACCGAGCGGCGGCGGCGGCGGCGGCGGCGGCGGCAGCGACCGACGGGGGCGGGGCCGATTGGCGGGGGGCGTGTCCGGGGGCGGGACCTGCGGCCGGAGGGGCGGGGCCTCCGCGGGGACCGAGCGGGGACACCGGGACTCAGCGGTGACACCGGGACTGAGCGGTGACACCGGGACCGAGCGGGGACACCGGGAGCGAGCGGGGACACCGGGACCGCGCGGGGTCACCGGGCCCGAGCGGGGAC
>JAWMRA010000146.1:19887335-19910156 GCA_035584735.1 Pseudotriccus pelzelni | reverse complement strand
TGATTGTGGCCTTGCAGTGCCTGAAGGGGCCTGCAAGAAAGATGGAGAGAGACTATTGACAAGGGCTGGAGTGACAGGACGGGCGAAATGGCTTCCCACTGACAGACAGTAGGGATAGATGGGATATGAGGAAGAAAGTGTTCCCTGTGAAGGTGGGGAGGCCCTGGCACAGGTTGCCCAGAGAAGCTGTGGCTGCCCCTGGATCCCTGGAAGTGTCCAAGGTTGGACAGGTTGGACAGGGCTTGGAGCAACCTGGGGTAGTGGGAGCTGTCCCTGCCCATGACAGGGGGTGGGACTGGGTGATTTTTGAGGTCTCTTCCAACCCAACCCAAGTTTGGATTCTATGAAACCAGGATTTCATCTTTCTTGGGGCCCAGGACTTAAACCAAGGCACAGGATAATTTCCGTATCCCACTCTTTTCGCTTCAAGACAATGTGAATTCACGTGGCAAATAGGAACAGAGGATCTACCTCGCCTTGTCCATCCAACAGACATCAGGTTCCTTCCGCCTCCCCTGCGTCGTGTGATCTGCAAGAGGACAAATCCCAGCCTCCAGGACAAATCCCAGCCTCCAGGAAAATGTGTGAGAGGTGCCAAGGGCAAGGGGTGGGATGCTGGATTTGGGGTGTGGTGGCTGGGGCTCAGCAGGGAAGGGACACAGGCAATGGAGAGCTCTTGGGATCCTCACGAGAGCCAAATAAACCACTTTTAAATAATTCATGGGCTGCCTGATGGGTGGGGACAGAGGGAGCCCAGCTCGCCTGGCAGGAGGCGCTGGGAGGGGCTGGGAGGTGTTGGATGAAGTCAGAGCTGGATGAAGAGGTGAAGAAGAGAAGACTCACAGCAGAGGAAGATGATGAGGAGCGGGAGGGCCGACACGGCCGCTGTGCTGAGCACCAGGGTGGTCACGTCCACGAAGGCGGCGCATCCTTCTCCTGCCACCAGAGAAACCCGGGGTCAGCACAGGGCAGGGGGACAGGCAGGAGGAAGGCAAGCTGCCCCTGGGAAAGCACACACTCTCACACACAAAAAAGTAAAAACAGACAGGGGGGTGTCAAAGCTGAATTTTGCTTCTGCAAAGATTTCTCTTCCCTGGAGCTCCCCGTTTGTTGGATTTTTTTTTTCCTTGGAGCGGGTCTCTCTGGAGTCGAAGGCCTAGGGGGGATCACGTGAGTTGTAGCCTTGGGGTGGAGCACCCCCGCTCACCGTGGCGCTCGTAGATGTTCTTGATGAGGAAGGAGGCCATCACCACCGCCACGACCACAGCCCCGGGAGCAGCATAGCCCATCGTGCGCTGAGCTGCCGAGGGAGACGGGAGGAAGGGATGGGATTGTGTGTCCGGAGGTATGGGTGGGCATCTGGCCTCACCCCCAGGGTCTGGTGCAGGATCTACCAGCCCGGAGTTGGCACAGGAGTTTTCATTTAAAAAAAAAAACAAACGAGGATGAGGTTTGAGGCAGAACAACCCACCTTGGTGGAACCTCTCACCTGATTTGCTCTTCAGCTGCATGAAAATCATGGGCTGGAAGATCACGGTGGTGGAGACCAGGAAGGTCACCACGATGAGGTAGGTCAGGGTGATCTCGGGCAGTAGGATGGCAACAGAAGGGCCTGAAAGACAAGAAGATGAGGCAGAAAATCTGCTCTTACACTCTTACGCTCTCCCCCTCCTTCATCGCTTGGCACCTCTCCGTCATATCCCTTTCCCTCCCCCACCTGACGCCTTTCCTTGCAAGCAGCCTCTCCATCCCTAGATGATTTTGCTGCCCTTCTGTGACTCCCCCTGGGAAAGGGCCCTGGGGAAAGGGGAATGGCTGCATTAGTTGTACAGGTGGGTGTATAATCCACATGGTGGTCCAGCCCCACCCCCCTGACCTGGAGATCCCACATGGGGAACTCACAGATCGCTCCAGATGGGTCTACCCTTCGTGTTTCCTGGTGTGACCTCCCCCCTCCACCACTGCTTTCTTCTCTGACCCCCACAAGTCTCTATCCTTGCCCCCCCACTCCAAACCGCCCCACAGCCCCTTCCTACCTTCCTCCCTCATCCAGAGGATCCCGGCGGTGCCGTCCAGGATGCAGGCGATGCACACCAGCCCAGAGGTGTAGGCACTGAGCCACCTCCACAGCTCCCCACCTAAACACCCACAGAGCAGTGGGGGGTGATGGCTGTGATCCTCGTGAGTCCCCCGTGCCGGCCCCCAGGGTGGGATGTGCCATCCCCACCCACCGTACTGGGGGGTTTCCCGGGACCTGGGGGGTCCCACAGCAGTGCTCCTCCCTGTCTCCCACCAGCCCAGGGAAATGGGGCTCTGGCTCCCCCCAACTCACTTATTCTGAGCTTTTGGGACTGGCAGGCGGGGATGATCAATCCCCAGGCCGAGACGACGGCGAAGACCACAGCGACCACTGCAATCCTCAGGGTGTCCTTCAAGGGACGGGAGAGACCTGGAAAACAGCCACCCGAATGGGACTGGAGTCAGGACACTGGCAGGATGGCTCTGGTGGCTACAGGGCTCCCCCATTACCAGGACAGATTCCGCTTGTTTGCCAGCTGGTGGCAAATCAGCACCATGAAATGCCCAACCTGGGATGGGTACTGCCCACAGGCCACCACCCCCTGCCCATGACCTGCTCACCATCACCTTGGCCAAGGGCCATCACTTGGGACCTGCTCCAAGAGGGAATGACCCGTCTCCTGCCAAGGACTGAGCCTTGGTGGGATCAGAGATCGGGGATTGCTGCTCCTGTCAACAACACGGGGGCACAACCTCACAGAGAGGGTGGCCAGACCGTGGGGGATGGAGGCAGAAGAATGGGATGGAACCACTCAGGGATGCCCAGGGAAGGGTGGAGAGCAGGAGGAGCTGTGGGAGGTGAAACCCCATCACCTGCAATGGTGATGTTCAGGGAGGTTTCTTGCCAGCTTATCCCGTTGCTGGCGTTGCAGGAATAGGAGCCACAGTCCGACTTCTTCGCCGGCCTCAGGTACAAAACGCTGCGGCTGTTGGAGATGTGGAAACCTCTGTCTGGGGAAAGGGGCTGCCCATCCTTCTTCCAGGTGATGGTGTCCACTCTGCCCTCTGCCACCTCACAGACCACCTCGCCAGCGGCCCGAGCCACGAGAGTGCTGCTCCAGAGCTGAGGGCGGGACACGGGCTCTGGAAAGGGAACAGGGACACCAGCACTTCACTCAGACACAGAATCAGGGAATGGTTTGGGTGGGAAGGGACCTTAAAGACCATCTCCTTCCGCCCCTTCCATGGGCAGGGACACTTTCCACTAGCCCAGGTTGCTCCGAGCCCTGTCCAACCTGGCCTTGGACACTTCCAGGGATGGGGCAGCCACAGCTTCTCTGGGCAATCTGTGCCAGTGAACATGACCTGGAGCATCCGTGACGGACACTTGGGCTGCAAATGTCACACATCATCTGCCACAGTGTGGTCACAGGTGCCTTTCCCTTGGGAAGTCCATCCTGCTGCTGTGCTTTCCAGGACTGGTTTTTTTTTTAATAGCTGAATCATTGTTTTTAATGGACTTGGGTAAATATGGAGCATTTGGAAATGCATCAGGAAATGAGGAAAAAAGTGGAGAAGCCTGCAGATCCCATTCGGATTACGTGTGGTTGGAAGGAGAGGTGGGTGGGGCAGGGCTGTGGGAGCATTATGGCCGTGGCATTATTAGCACACGGACGGATAAAAATGCCAGAGCAAATTAAGGGAATTGCTGGGAGCAATATCGAGGAGAAACTTCTGGGCTATTTCAAGTGCCTCCTATCTCTGTGGCAGCGGCTGGCGCCGGCACACAGCACACAGGCCAGAGGGGGCTGGGGGGGTTGGGGCTCCTCCACAAAGCCCACCCTGCTGGGCTCAGCTCCACTGGCCCTGCTGGGTGAACCTTGGCAAAGTGCTGCAGGGACTCCACGCAGGTGGCAGCGGATCTGCAGCACCTCACTGGTCCCTCCATCATCCCACCGGTCCCTCTGTCATCCCTCCATCCTCCCACCAGTCCCTCCATCCCTGGACCAAAGAGTGGAAAACAAAGGAGGGAATTCCTCTCCAGGATGGAGCCCAGCCCTCTGTCCCAGCCGGGCCCCCCAGACGATCTCCTTGGGCAGCACCACCAGATCTTCTCCCCTAGGACAGGGTGGGAACCTCTTTCCAAAGATCTTCTTGTTGCTCTCTCCATATGTGACAGGTTTAAACAAGCTCAGGCCTGGCCCATCAGCCTTTGCTCAAAATCCCTTCTCCAACCCCCTTGGTCTGGCCAATGGTCCATGTACAGTCAAATTCCACCACAGCTCTACTTGTACCCACTGCCCCTCTCCTCCCTCCCACACCCACCACTCACTGAGGACTTCCAGCAGGATTTCCAGGCTCCCTCTGTCTCCCCCGCTGACAGTCACCCTGTAGATGCCACTGTCGCTTTCCTGGACGTCCTCCAGCGTGAGAGATCCATTGGATGGATGGAAAACAGCTCGTCCCACATAAGGCACGTGGATGGCCGGGGTGTGAGAGCCCCCGTCGTGCTGCAGGATGGTGTGGGAGCCGGTGCCATTGGAGTATTCCCACCGTGTGGAATGGCTGTGGGTGATGTTATCCAGCCCAGGGAGCAGCACAGAGGATCCCACAGCAGCAGCTCTTCCCTGGGGTGGTCCTGCTGCTCCCACAGCCTGAGGCAACAGCATGAGCAGCGCTGGGGAGAGGGAAAGGGGCTGGGATGGGGCTGGGAGCAACCTGGTCTAGGGGAAGGTGTCCCTGCCCGTGGCAGGGGGGTGGAACTGATGGTACTTGAGGTTTTGTCATCCTGATCTAATTTCCATGGCTCATTCCCATTTCATAGAATCCTGGAATGATTTGGGTCAGAAGGGACCTCAAAGCTCATCTCATTCCAGCCCTCTGGGCAGGGACACCTTTCCACTAGACCAGGCTGCTCCAAGTCCCCTCCATCCTGGCCTTGAACACTTCCACGCGTGGGCCAGCCACAGAATTCCCAGTCTGGTTTGGGGTTGAACATGTCCACACACTCCCAGCACTGGGGGATGCAGCCACCTCCCCCAAATTCCTGGGTTTGCCACAACTTGGGCTCTGACAGGTGCTCAAGGACTTCAAGAGGAGTTGCTGTGAGAAGGTCACAGCCCCCATCCCCTCTCCAAAAAATGAGGGCTCTAGGAAAGCTGGGCAAAAATCACTCCTGCAGCCTGATCTTGTAAAGTGGATTCTCTAAAAAGATCAGAAGGTGAGGTTAAAGGAGGGAAAGAGAATGGGAGAGGAAGGGAAGAGATCCCAGTCCATCTCCAGAAACACCTGACCCCAAACACCCCCAGCCACATTTCCCAACAAATGAGGTGGGATGAAAACATCTTCCTGAGCCCCAGAGCCTGGCAGTGAGGGGCAGTTCTCACGGCAGGGGGGTCTCACAGGCTGCACAGCCTGTGTTTGCTCTTTGTGGTGTCTCACCTCCTGTCCCGATAAGCAGCTGTTCACCTGCATTCCCACTGCACCTCCAGAGACAGCAAACAGCCCTGCAAACTCTCCTGCTGCTCCCACTGGGGATTGTCCCTGGGGATTTTGAGGCAGGGGTGGGAAAGAAAATAGGTGGGACAACCCAGGTAAATCAAGTTCGCCTGGTGATTTTAATTTCTCATTCTTATTATCTTAAAGATCAGCTATTTTTGTGCCTTCCCGCCCTCCTTAATTGTAGCTGTGGAGGGACAGAAACCAATTTAATTACTGAAAACCCTTTTCTCTGGGAAAACACTGTTTATACAAAACATGCAGAACCACAAGCTGAAGGAAAGAGAAAACACTTCATCCCAGCAATCCTTTACAGCTGCAAAGGCCAAAAGCTCGTCCTACAGACCCTCAGAGTTCACTGACACCACCCCAGAATCGTGGTATAGGGTAATAGGTTTCCTTTCTATTTTAGATGCTCATCCTGAAAAATCTCTGTACATTTGGAACTGGCACAGGTTGCCCAGAGAAGCTGTGGCTGCCCCATCCTTGGGATTGTCCAAGGGCAGGTTGGACAGGGCTTGGAGCAACTTGGGATGGTGGAAGGTGTCCCTGCCCATGGCAGGGGGTGGAACGGGATGGGTTTTAAGGACCATTCCAACCCAAACCATTCCATAACTCTATGATTTGTGTTTCAGGGCAGCCAGTGAGTATCTAAGGAGCACAGTGTCATTGCCCACAGAACTGCAATAAAATCTGGGGTTTTACATGTATCATGTGGTTTTACATACATATTTTTAACACAAGCACACATATATTAATATATATATTTGCATTATCTCTCAGCCCCGGTATAAGTCTGCTTGCAGCCGACTTTTATTCCTGGAGCTGTGCCTGGCCCTCCCACCTCCTCTGTCCCTGGACACACACACACACACCTTTCCCTTCCAGGTTAAGCCTTTTACTCCAGCTAAAAAGCTCCGAAGCTCCGCCGAAGCCTCTCCGGGGGTTTGGAGCAGGTGAGGACCCGGCGCGGAGCCCACGGGACGGCACCGGCTCCCGACGCAGCCCAGCCCGGGGCCTCCTTACCTGCGAGGAGAGCCCAGGTGATCCCCAGCAGCTCCGCGGGACGGCACCGCAGCATCTGCCAAGGAAAAACAGCCCCGAGTTTCCCTGATTTAAAATATCTCCTTGAAATTCCCGCGCTGGGATGAGAGCGACAGGTGAGGGTGTACCGTGAGGATGGATCCCCGACGCCGTGGGTATTCCCAGCCTGTTTTCCTGCCGATGGCTCCTCTCCCTGCGTGCCGCCTCCTCTTCCCGGGAGCCTTCCTGGCAGCAGTGGCAGCTCCCGCTCTTGTCCCCGCGCTCCCGAGGATGGGAAGGGAAGGCAGAGCTGCGGTGGCTCCGGCACCGCGCGGGGACCAGCGGCTCCAGCGGCTCCGCCGGGGCAGGGCAGGGGGGGGTCCCACAGGAATGGGAATTGCAGGGGACATCCCACACCACTTCGGTGCCCCGAGCGCAGAAGATCCATCCCTATCCCTTTCCCGCAGCTCCTCTCCCACGGCATCCCTGGAGCTCAGCTCCCGGAGTGGAGCTTGAAGTCACCCGGTTTGGGGGGCAGCGGCTCAGCCTGGCCCCAAAACTCTTGTACCACTGGGAGCTGCTTTTCCCTTCACCTTTTAAAAGTGGGCTAGGATCATCCATGTCCCATCGGCTTTCTGCAAAGGGAGTTTCACTTTAAGGAAGAGACACTCCTGGGATCAGGACCCGGGGACCAAATGTCATCTCCAGACCGAGGGTACAGAGGGATGAGGGGCTGGGGAAGGTTTGGGTTCTGCCCCTGAGTGCTGGGAAAGCTTTCCTGCCCTGCTGAGCACAGCCAGACCCTGGGACTCCCATGGAGCTCCAAAAGCAGATGCTGGGGCAGGAGAGCCCTGGGGGAAGCATTAGATGGATGTGGATGGTTGGAGAGCACCAACACGGTGGCACCCGTTGGCTCCATCAGCCCCTGCCACCAGGCAGGGAGGGAACCCAGCTCCCACCTCCCATCATGTGCCCAACACTCACCTTCCCATCCCTTTTCCCGCTTCCTGACCTTTTCTTTCACCACCTGACTCCTCACCTTTCCCTCCTCGTTCCTCAATTTGTTACATCCATGAAATCCAGAATGGTTTGGGTTGGGAGGGACCTTAAAGCCCATCCCATTCCACCCCCTGCTGTGGGCAGGGACACCTTCCACTATCCCAGGTTGCTCCAAGCCCCAAATGAGGAGTGAAGTTAAAAAGGGAAACAATTTTCAGCTGGGGTGGAAGCAATTTCTTTATGTTTCATCTGAATCCTGTGAGGAGCCAAAGGCTCCTGGTGGTAGCAGAGGAAGACCAAAAGGGATGCACCAAAAGCTGCACCAGAAAAATTCCGAGAGCTGGCAGTGAGAAGCAGACTTCGGAGTGCACTGGGGGAAGGCAGAAAGCTCTGGGACACACCGGAGGGAAAATGGGGTGGTTTGGTTCCACTGCAGGGCTGAGGACTCTGGGAAGCCCCAAAAGCTGGAGGAGGGGCTGCACAGCAGAGGGGTTCCAAGGGAGGAATTGGGGTTCTGGGGGAGGGGGTCAAGAGAGCAAACAGGGATGTGGGGAGCACTGGAGAGCAAATGGAGCAGCGGTGAGTGGAGGCAACTGAAGGTGTGTGTGGGGTGGGGGGATTGCTCGGGGTGCCCGAGGTGAGGGAGACACAGCCCCACTGGCAAAGGGGACCAAAGTGGGGGCCCTGGGATGTGCTGATGGGAACGGAGGATCCCAGGGTACACAGCGACACCGAGTCCCACCAGATTGGGCTGGGCCCAGCTGCCTTCAAAGTTGCTCTACTCTCCTCCAGGCACCCTCGGATCCCCCAAACCGAGCTCTCCAACTCCCTCGCATCATTCCCACTCCCTTTGCCACGATGGACGTGTCATCCCACGGCTCCTTAAAAAACGTTCCCAGCCACAGAGGCTTTGAGCAGCAATTCCCGGGCTTCTCCAAAGAAATGGAGAGAGCACAGCAGAACAAACCCGAGACCGCACTGGGATGGGACTCGTGGATTTTTTTAAACGCCAATTTCTGGCAGCTTGTGCCATCGTGTGGCCAGGGAAAGCAGAAACGCGGAGAAGCCAACTGGGATGCGCCGGGTTGTGGCTCCTCCTGTGCATTCCCCCCCTTGCTGCATAAACCAGACTTATCTTCCAGCTCATCAGTGCCTAAACACATATTTTGTTAAGCCGATGACTTTATAAACGATTTATTTGAAGACTCGATTTCTTAGTTTTGGAAAAGTCCTATTAAACACATCCACTGGATCCCCAGAGCGCGGGGAAGGAGGAGAAAGCAGTTCAGTTTTTGGCTGAAGGGAAGTGGAAAAGCTGGATCACAAAGCCTGCCCCGCTGTCACGGCAGCCCTGCTCCGGGACATGGATGGGACAGGTGGCACCTGCCACCAGGTCCTGCTCCTTCACAGAGCTTTTGGATGCTCCCAAGCTGCCCAGGAAGAATTCAGCCCTCTTGGGAGGTGGGTAAAGGGTTTGAAATACAAGGAAATGTGTTTCTTCTACATTCACTGGGGACAATTTTCCCCAGAACAGGTCACACAGTCCTGCTGAGGAGGGGGTTGGCTTGGGGCTGGTCCATAAGAGGTTGGTGTCTGCAGAGCCCAGCCCAAGGCATCACATTCCTTGTCACAAAGGCACCTCTGTCATGACAGTGTGGTCAGTACCCTTTGGTGGGGTCTCCCTTGTGCCATGGAGTAGAAACAGATTTCCAGCAGATTTCCAGCCTGCAGCTGATAAACACGGAGTTCTGAGCAGGGGAAGGTGAAGCTGATCTCTCCAAGGGAAGGTCCCACGGTACCCAAGTGTTTCCCTCAGATCCTGGGAGCACAGGGAGGAAAACTAACTCAGGAACCCTCAAAGAATTTAAGGAGGGTTCCAAATACTGATCAAGAACCCTCTGTCCCCTCCTTTTTACAAGTAACAGACTGTTTTGAGCACCAAGCCTTCCCTTGGCAGCAGCACAGGGTGGAAGCAGCTCTGGAACACGGAGTTGGGAAGGGTGAGGGATGCCACATGTTCCTGCTGGGGTTTGCTGCTTTAATGGGATTAATGGAGAGCTGTGAAACTTCCCCCCTCAATTGTGAGGGTGGAACTGGCACCTAAGGAGAACCTATAAAGAAGAAATACTGGGATCTGTGCATTCAGTGTTTGGATTAAATGAGGGCAGCAAGTTCAGCAATTGCACTGTGGGCACAGAGCAGCTCACACAGCACAGCCAGGAAGGGCTCAGCCCTGCTCTGAGGGCAGGGCAGAGGGAACACCCCAAAAAGGACGAAAAATAATCGAATCCTAAAATGCCCTCTTGCTTCTGAAATTCCAATGCTCCTGTAATAAAAGGATTTGCTTTTGTTTCCTTACCCTATGGCCTTTCAGTGTGCCAGATTCCAATTTACCCTCCCATCCTCCAGGAGCTGAAAGGCACCTCTGATACCTTTAGAACAGGAAAATTTTTGGGAAAAAAAAACACCCCAAAGAAAGGATGAAAGAGAAGGCACTTTGGGAAGTTTGTTATCAAATACTGTGGCTGCTGAGTGTCACCCTTGACACAAACAACAGGCAGAGGGAACACCAGCATGGCAGTATTGGAAGTCAAGGAAAAGTGGCAATTCTGCCCCTCATCCAACATGGTCATCTCTGCTTCCCAACACACAGATCTTCCTGCTGCTTCCCTTTTCCTTCTCTAACCTAAACCTCCTCAGAAATGCCCAGAGTACACCAGGATCTCTCCAGGCAGCACGGCTTGGATCAGTGACAAGGAGATCCCAAGGATTTCCACTCTGCTCTGCTAAAAAAAACCCTAAAAGTGGCAACTGAAAAAAAAGCCTGAACATGGAATACTGCAAAGCTTCCAAATCCCGAAGGCACTTGCTTGGAGGAGCACTTCCTAAGGTGAGGATTAACCAGAGCTGAGCCACACTGGAAAGGCCAGGCTGGGAGCACAGACAGCGAGAGCTGACTATGCTCAAAGGCAGAGTGTGGTCCCATAAAGGTCCCAAAACCTTTGGCTTCCACCTGCACCCTCTCCTGGGTGCCTGGAGAGGGTGGAGGTGTCTGAGGTATGTGTGGTGTCTGTGTCGGGGAGGCACCAGCACGGAGGGGCTGGAGCACACGGAAGGGGCACCAGCATTCCTGTCCCACCACGGGGGTGGGACTGGGGGCTGCCTGCCCCTCCCATGAATGGGGCTGGGGGCTGCCTGTCCTTCTCCTAAGCGGGATTGAAGGGCTGCCTGCCCCTCCTGGAGGAGGGACTGAAGGGCTGCCTGCCCCTCTCACAAGTTGGATTGGGGAGCCCTTTGCGCAAGTGGGGTTGGGGGCTGCCTGCCCCGCCCAGAGGAGGGATTTAGGGGCTGCCTGTCCCTCTCAGAGAAGGGATTTAGGGGCTGCCTGTCCCTCCCAGGGGCTGGGCTAGGCCTGCAGCCCCAGCAGCCGGGCGGTGTTCAGCACATCGTCCCTGGTCAGGTAACAGCCGCAGAGCTGCCGGTACCCCGTGAACGCTTCCCGGCCGTGCAGGACGCGCCAGTTATCCACAAACAGGGCCTGCAGGAAAGGGAAAAAAAGGTCATCAGCAGGAGGGCAACCACGGCAGGAGACATCGTGGAGATGCCTGGAGACTGGAAGAGCAGGTAAAGGAGTGCCATGGTGGGCGTGACCCTCCTGTGTGACCCGTGAGGCTACAGCCATGGGATCCAGCACAGCTGGAGCCAGGAGCTGTGCCTAAAGGATGACAGGTACTAAAACACAAGAAGCATTCTGGGCTGTTTGCTTCTCCACTGGAGAGGTTGGGCAATAGTTCACCAGCAACAGCCAGTGGCCACCTCAGAATCCAAGAATGGATTGAGTTGGGAGGGACCTTAAAGCCCATCCCACTGCATTCTCCTGCCATGGGCAGGGACACCTTCCACTAGCCCAGGTTGCACCAAGCCCTGTCCAACCTGGCCTTTGACACTTCCAGGGATGGGGCAGCCACAATCTCCTGCCTCTGCGGTCTCACTCACCCATGTAAGGGGTCAAATATAACCTCAGAACCGTAATTTAGCTGCATCAAAACAAACTTATCTTCTGGAAGAAGTTAAAGGCCGAACACTACGTGTTTCATCCCCTTTGCTCCTGAGGGTCCTCATTTCAGCGACTGGAAGGATCTTCCTTCCCTCCCCCAGCTGGGACTAATCAGAGCTTGAACTAAACATTTCTGCCTTACCTGGCAGCTCACATTCCTTTAGGACAGCAGGAACACACACACACACACACACACACACACAGGGTTACACCACTGTAACACAAGGCGCCTTAAAGCAGCTGTAAGGAGGAAAGCTGCCACACACGGAGCTTTTAGCTCAGTGGCAGGACACTGCAGCACCCTGCTTCCTTCCCTGGAGCAAGCCCACACGATCCAGCTCCAAGTCCCACCTTGCCTGGCTTCAGCTTGACCCACAGCTCGTTCTCTGGCCGCCTGAGCTCGGTGGTGAGGGCGCGGTGGGCGTGGTACCAGCGGCGCACCACGTCGTGCGGCACCGTGTTGATGACGGCGCGGTCGTAGTTGTTGTACCTGCAAGGGGGAAAAAAAAGAGACAAGGGACGGCCCAGCATCACTCCAGCTGCTCCCAAGGGAACCTCAGGAGCCTGCAGGATTAGTCAGTATTTAAGGGAGCATGCAGAGATGACCAGGGAGGTTACGCTGCAAGAGCAGGACTTTCGGGAATACACAACACGAGGAGTAAGAGGAGTTTCCTGTCAAGGTAAACCTCTTCTTCCTGGTTTTCCATGGAAGGATGTGGTGAGACTGAAGGTTGTTCAGATTAAAAGTGCAAAGCCAAGCTGGAGTTTCTAAAAAAATCAGCCCAAATTTCCTCTGGAAGGGATCAGTCTGCACTCTCCCTGATCCCTGCATGCCAGGATAGCTCCTAGGGGCTGCTCCAGAGAAGGGCTGAATTCTTCTGCCTCTCCAATGGAGGGCATGGAGCCGTAGGGAGGATGCCAGGAGTGAGAAATCGAAGCTCAGCACCGACCCCCACGTTTGTATGGGCGGTTCTGACGCTTCCTCTGAAGCGGGAGGAACACTCAGAAATACGCCCCTCAAAAATACGCTGGTTTTTAGCTCACAGCCTCTTCTGGAAAACCACTCCCACCCTCCCCCCCTGCCTTTCCTTCCCCACAAGCAAGAGGCCTCACGCTGGCCGTTACCTGATCAGGTAGAGCTCGTTGTTCCAGGGGTACACGTTGAGCACGGGCCCCACGCCGATCATGTGGTTGTGGCAGCCCCCCACGTTCTCCACGTACTCGTGTTTCAGGGGCACTCTGCTGAGCAGCTCGAAGTGCTCCGGGGCCCGGCGCAGCACCTGCTCCGCCGCGTGGAAACCGTCCACCAGCAGCGTCCGCCCGCCCGTGCCCTCGTGCTTCAGGCAGTGGAACACCTGGATGCTGTTACGGGAGACACACCACCCAAGAGCAGTGGCCGTGGCTGCCTGTCCTGAGGGCATGAGGCGCTGCCCAGGGACACAGGTGGGTGCTCCCCCCGCACCCTGCCCTTTCTCCAGGCCTCTCATCCCACGCGTTTCGCTGTGTGCTGCTTCCCAATGCCACTGGCGTGAGTCTGGGAGACTTTAGGATCAGGTCTGTGGCACCCAGAGTTCCAAACCTCACTCAAAGGAGGCTGTTGGCTGCTCCATCCCTGGGAGCGTCCAAGGCCAGGTTGGACGGGGCTTGGAGCAACCTGGGCTGGTGGAAAGTGTCCCTGCACATGGAGCGGGGTGGAATGAGGTGAGTTTTAAGTTCCCTTCCAACCCAAACCACTCTGGGATTCCATGACTGTGTTCTAAGTCCACCCATGCAGCAGGACACAGAGGTTCAAAAGCATAAAACCAACTTCCTGGAAAAGTTCAGAACAGGATAGTTAAAAAAGTGCCAGAAGTGCTGGTGAGGTCTCCAGCAGATACAAGAGGAGCCCAGGTAACCCTCATGCAAAGGCACATATGTCATGGTCTCCTACAAATCAGAAGTCCCTCAGGGTTCTCTTTGGAAAGCCTGGAGCAGAGCAGTCCCAGTGAGGAGCTGACCTACAGGACATCCCCTCCCTCGTGGGAAGCCACCCAGCTCAGCTTTTGTCCTATTACTGCTCTGAAGCTTCTCTCCTCCTTCATCCAAGCAAGGCAGGCATTGCACTGCCGGGAACAAACACACAGGAGTTGCCTCCAGCCACCTACTCCCAATTTTCACTTGCTGGAAAACTAATGGGGACCTTCTGGAAAAGCCTTTATCTTCCAATTTCCCTTTGGGGCCTGTTATCCCAGTCCCACGGCAGGCGATGTGGCAGGACCTGCCACCCCACCCTCACCTTTTCACCTGAGTGCTCTCACCGCCTTCCACCCACAACAGCTTCAGGATGATTTTAGAGTCAGTCTGGGAGCACTGGAGCAAAGGACACCCTGTGCCTTGGGGCAACCAGCTCCTGGGGCACCTCAGGGCACTGGGAAAGCCTCCAGGGCAGGCTCAGGTCCCTCAGCAGTGAGAAATGCTGCAGCCTCCCACAGCCTGGGGAGTTTCCCTTTAGAAGGGAAAGCCAGAAATTCCTGGTTTTCCTACACAGCTGTGATTTTGCAGAATTCCAAGCATTAACGGTCAGCCCTGCTCGTTCACTGAGTGCAGGTGAGAATACACCTACCTGAGGGGAACCCTTCCGAGTGGAAAAGAAAGGTATAAAAATAGCTCTGCTTTCTGGTGCTGAGCACTTCAGTCGAAGCTCTTCGGAAGGCTGAAGTTCTGATCACTAATTACTTCTTTTATTTGGCTTTGGGGAAGGTTTTGTGAGCTCCCAAAACAAGTCAGCCAAGCAGGCAGGTCACAAAAGCACGTGGGCCCTGCAGGTTCACTGGGAACAGGGAGGCAAACTAGATCTGGCTGGAAGGGTGGAGCACTTCCAGATCCACAAAGCCCAGTAAAATCCACTTACTTTGCTCCTGACACTGAGCTGTCCAGAACAAACACTACCGCCCAAAGCTTCCTGCCTGGCTGGCCACAGCCAGGTACACCCAGGTCAATCCACCTCTCCTGCTCTGAAGGGCTGCTCCAAAACCCGGGAGCAACCGCAGATCTCACCCTTCCATCTTCCTCTGTTCTTACAGCTCTTTTCCCATCAGGGTGTTTACCAAATTCACAGCCCCACTAATCCTGCCCTGGGGCTGGATGGCTTCTCTTTGTATCCCTAGATCCATCTGGGATCACAACACTTCCACCTGTTCTCCCACAGGCCATTTCCAGAGGATTCCCCTCTTGGGAAAGCAGACAAAAAGAAAAAAGCTAGAAAGTGACTCTAAGTCATAGAACTCTGGAATCACAGAATGGTTTGGGTTGGAAGGGACCTTAAAAATCATGTCATTCCACCCCCCTGCCATGTTGGCCAGGTTGGAAGGGGCCTGGAGCAGCCTGGGCTAGTGGAAGGTGTCCCTGCCCATGGCAGGGGGTGGGACTGGGTTAAGGCCCCCCCAAACCCAAAGCATTCTGGGATCCCATGATCAGACAGGCCCCACAATCGCTGTGTGACCAGCAGCACATCCCAGCAGCAGCACTGGAGACAAGGAAGCCTGTGCTGGTGGGAAAGGCATTGCTGTGGCCTCACTGCAGCCTCCTGCCTGTGTCTGGGAAGCAGCAGCAGCAGCAGCAGGACATACCCACAGGGCTCCTGGAAGTAGGTGGTGTCCGTGTGCCGGTCCAGGGCCAGTTTGGTGTAGGCTGTGTCTCCCCGGGAGAAGTCAGAGGTGAAGTACCACATCCTGCCATAAATGGTCTCCCTGGAAAAGAGTTATGGAGCACTGTGGGGATAGGGTTGATTCCCTCTTGCGTTCAGAGTTACTCCACTCCATCCTAAGTACAGAATAACTAAAGTAAAATAACTTGACAAAATGTACAGTCGAGAGATGGTGCTTCTAATCCCTCTTCAAGTATTCAAATTCCTCTCTTTCCTCCCAAAAGGCTGGTGGTGACAAGTCTTGCTCCCTCTCCACAAATACAGATGTTTTCACACCGAGCATCATCCCCAGTCAAATCACTTGAGTGACACAAAGTAGCTGCTCAAGTGCAGTCAGCCCTTCTTGTACCCACACAGGGTTACCCGATAATCCCATTTCTTCATCCCAGAATCCTGTGTTTTCACCCACCTCATCCCTACAAACACACACAGGAGGGAAGGGACAGCAGTAAGGACAAACAGCACTCAGGGTCTAAAGAGGGGGGATGTCTGGAGACAAAAGTTGGTTGGATATTCCCTGGAGCCCCTCATTCCTATTTGGAGTGACCATTCATTAAAAAAAATCTCTCCTTTTCCAAGCCAAGTCAAACTGTTTCTGCAGCTTGGATAAAACTCCAAACTCCCTGCCCAGCCTGCCGAGCTGGTGGTGCTTTACACAAACCCAGCAGATACTTTTCTCACTCTGTTTTAGTTTAGTGAGAGCTGTAACTGGTTTTTGAAGTTCCTGGCTCCCAGGGCTGGTTTTTGATGTCCCTGGCTCCCAGGGCCAGGCTGCCCTCCTGACCCCTCAAGTCATAACAGGAAATGTCTCTCCTTGCAAAGCTCTGCTCTTCCCAGACAGCCACTTCCTTCACTCCCTGCTCTCCACCCAGTCCCACTGTCACGAAAGTCACTGTATGCTCCTGGGGCAGCCCCATAACCCAGTGACTCCCAGCTCTGCCACAGAAGGGGACAGATCCCACCCCGGGATCCTCCACCCCAGGGCAAGTGGGACAGCTGGAAGCTGCAGAAGACCCAGAGCTTTTGTTTGCAAACCAGGCCATGCCACAGAATATACAGGATAAGTACACAGCACCTTTCCAAACAAGGAGCAAACAAGTTTACCCTCCCCAGGACAGCCCCACTCACCTGATGATGCTGATCCTTTCTGCCAAGATTTCCGTGTCCTCTTTGGTGGGAGTGACGTTCTCCACAAAAGCAATCCCGTACAGCAAGAAGTTCTGCAGGAATTCCTTCAGGCCCTCGTCTGTCTCCAGGAAGCTCCGGCAGTCAACGGAGGGGACCTGGGCTTGCTGGTAGATCTCTGCATTCCAGAGGATCCGGGGGTGCATCACCTGCTTCTTCTGCCCCTCGTAGCTGTTCTTCACCAGCCACTCCAGCCCGTACCGTGTCACGTGTCCATCTGGCCCTGGGACACGGGACAAAGGGCACAGTCACCACTGAACAGCCCGGGATCGTGGTCATGACAGCAGTCAGGACAGGCCTCACCCCGCTCCCCTGTCTGGACAAGGCCTCTCTGCACTCTGGTGCCACCCGAAATATTATCTGTAAGGTCACGACTCCTGAAAAAATCGTTGCTGCAACAACTCCCTCCCAGTTCAGGGCTGCAGCAACAACTGCAAATTCAGAGTGGCTGCAACTCCCTTCAAAAATTCAGGGCTGCTGCAAGTCCCTGCAAATTCAGGGCTGCTGCAAGTTCTCCAAATTCAGGGCTACTGCAACTCCCTGAACTCCCTCCAAATTCAGGGCTCAGTGGAGAACCCTCAATGGTTTTGGTTGACAGGATTCCAAGGAGAAGCAAATCATCTGAAGCCAAGCCCTTGAACAAAGGCAAGCTCCATCAAAAGGAAGAAAACAGGCGGGAAACTGAGGAGGAAGGGCAGAAAACAGGCATTGTGATCAGGGATGACACCATCTCAAACACAACCGTGTCCTGACCCATCTGTTCAGCACCTGCATTTCTGGGGTGTTCAACCAAACCAAGCAAACACCCACACACTGCACACACGTATTTCTACCCAAAAAAAAGGGTTGGGGGAGGAAAACCAGACACAACTTAAGGCTGAGGTGTGTTTACAGTAAGAGCAGCGTTTCAAACCTGCTCACAGCTCAACACCTTCCCAGCCAGCCCCCGATTTTGGGATAACGCCGCCCCATCCCGGCAAGGCCGAGTGGGACCCGCCAACCAGAAGCGGAAGGGCACGGGTGTTGTGGCACTCACAGGTGAGGAAGAGCGTGCTCTCGTCCACCCGGACGGCCTGGGGTCTGATGGCCAGGTCCACGCTGGCCGTGTCCAGGCTGCGCTGGTTGGTCTTGGCGTTGTAGCAGGAGGCGGAGCGGCAGTGATCCCGCAGCCACACGAAATCCAAGCGCATCAGGGTGTTCCCATACCTGAGCTCTGCAAAGGGTGGGGAGCAAAGGGTGCTTTGGGGAAACGGGGAGAAAAAACAGAGCCCAGAAGGCAAGCCCAGAGCCCACACATTCTGGTGCCACTTATAGGGGATGCAGAGGCAGCCCTTGATGTAAATTGTCACGTGAGGGAGACCAGGCAGGACATCTTAGCAAAGGCCTGGCTGTCAGGGATCCCACCAGCTTCCCTTCTTATCAAGTCTACAGGACATCTCAAAGAACCATCCCAGAATGGTCTGGGTTGGAAGGGACCTTGTGGTTCACCCAGTTCCACACTCTGCCATGTGCAGGGACACCTTCCACTAGCCCAGGTTGCTCCAAGCCCTGTCCAACCTGACCCTGGACACTTCCAGGGACAGGGCAGCCTGTGGGCAACCTGTGCCAGGGCCTCCCCACCCTCATGGGGAAGAATTTCTTCGCAATATCCCATCTAACCCTGCCCTCTGGCAGTGGGAAGCCATTACACTGCAACATCCCCTCCTGCAGCAGGAAGGCTGACACTCACCCTGTGCCCAGACCTCCCTCCATCATCTCTTCAACAAGTGGCAAATTCAGAGCTGCACATGACAGAGTTGTAGAGCCCCAGCACAGCAGAGCAGAGAGGAGTCAAAAAAAATAATCATTAAGCCTCTCCCTGTTCCATCTTGGGACAGTTCAGGAATACTTAAAGCCCTTTAGGAAGGCCAGCACAGGCAACAGGAGAGCCCTTCCTGCTCTAGTCCCACCCAGCTTTGAAATTCAGTTGTCTGAATTTGCACTTTGCAGTGACAAAACAACAATATCCTTTCTGGGGGCCTTTCCTGAGCAATTAATCCCCTTTGCTTCCAAGTGACTCGGAGTACCGAGCTGTAACCGGCCTCAGGAGCCATCAACCAGGAGAACATGCACCAGTGGGGGCAGAAGAAGAGGCCACACACCGGACCCTCCCTGCCAGGAGAGCTTGAGCACGGCACAGAACACACTGCCTGACAGGGCAGGGCTCAGATGCACTTTTTGAGCTGGAATCCCTGGATTTGACTTCTGATTCAGCACCGCCTCGCTTATCATAAAAGACTGGCCGCCAGCAGACAAGCCTGTTCCATCTCGTCCTGCCTTTGGGAATTCTCAGAGGGAACCAGCGTGCCGGTCATTTCAGAGGAGAAAAAAAAAACCCACCCGCCTCGCTCGCAAGGGAACGAGGTCTGGCCACTCTCCCTGCTCTGCCCAGGCAGCCCCGGCAGCAGGAGCACACACACACACACACACCTACCGAGGTGGTCGCCGTGCAGCTGCCAGGCGCAGCGCAGGGACCGCGGGGCCGTGTGGTGCCCGCGCGCTGCTGCCGCCGCCACGCTCCTCGGCCACCGACGCCCGGAGCCGCCCCGGAGCAGCCACGCCAGCCTCTGGCACCACATCCTGCGAGTCGGGAGAGAGAGGGGACAGGGAACAAGTCATAAACCCCAGCAGGACACAACCCTGAGGAGACGCAAAGGAGATCCCGGGGTCCTGTGAGGGTGGGGAAGCACAGGTTGCCCAGAGAAGCTGTGGAGCAACCTCGGCTAGTGGAAGGTGCCCCTACCCGCGACAGGGAGATGAAACCTGGTGATTTTAAGGCCCCTCCCAACCCAAACCATCCCATGGTTCTGTGATTTATCAGGCAAAGCTATTCCAGAAAGACAGCTATGCAAAACAAGACTCTGGTGCAAAACAGGGGCAAAGTATCATCTCTGCGGGTCCTTTCCCCTGTCCAGCATTCCCAGTTTGAATTTACCACTCCTGGATGGAACTGCAGCGATCAGGGAAGCAAAATGACCTTGGTTAGAGAAGCAATAGCAGAGGAATCCAGTAATTAGGTCAGCTCTAGAAAAAGCAGGCAAAACAACGAGGAGGAGGAAGATCTCTGCTGCTGGTGAAGGACACAGCTGGCATGGAGGAGAAACCACCGTGGTTAATTTTAGGATAGAGATTAGAAGGCAATTTCTCAAAGGGAAATTTGTAACAACTCTTCAATGCAAGGAGCAAGGGCAAAAAACTGACATGTTTTAAGAGGCGAAGCCTCAGTCCAAACACCCCGTTTGTGTTTATGGATTTCTGGGGGCCAGGTCTAAACCCAGCGGGATTTTAACAGCACTTTGAAGTGCACAGAAATGTGGTATCTCTGGATAAGACACAGGCTCAGAAAGTATTTCTTATCCCAGACTTCTGATTTTCCTTTGCTGTCTTATCTGGAGAGCCCAGGCACCGGGGCTCTGGCTGCCCAACCTGCTTCTCCACTGCAGAGATCTCAAAAGTTGGTGATAACAACTAAATCCACAGAGGTGCCACATTCCCAGACAACAACTTGTTAGGCAGGAAAAAAAAACCCTACAAACCAGACATCTCTAGGGGGTTAAAAGTGGAATGTTTTTACAAGAGAAGGTGGTTTGAGATGAAGACACACTTCAGCCACAGGTTCCAGAGAGGCTGCAGACCTGGCTCCAACCTCCTTTTCCAAGATATCCATTCCCCATTCCCCCTCTCCAGCTTTGAAAATCTAGTACAGGAAAAGCCATGAGCCCAATTTGACATGCAAATTCGATAAGCAAGGGAAGGAATTCTACAGCTACAGAATGCCAGGAGCTGCCCCTGATGTTTACTGGCTTTAAAAGCTTGAAGAAAAGATTTAAATCCCCGACCCAGAGACTCACAAAGCTTAAGATGATTCTTTGAGAAAGAGGGAAGCTCTGTCTAGTTTGGCTTTTGGATCCACTAACCCGATGGGGGGTGAAAAACAGAAGGAATCTTGTTTGCACACTCCTGATATCTCCTCACCCAGAACCCAGAACTGCTGGGAGAAGCTCATCCACAAACCCATTTGGCACATGACCTGTGCCTGGGGCAGCTCCAGCCTTACTTTGATCTTTCCACGCTCGTCCCTTTTATCTCATCCTCTCCCAATATCAAAACTGAGCAGGGAACAAACACAGGTAATGTGAGGTGACCCAGATATTTAAATCTAATCAGAGAGACCTCCTGCTGCTCTTACTGGAAGAAAACACCACAGGTAGCCCTTAAATTCTATCTTTCCAAGAGAGACTAAAACTAAGAGGAGCTAAAAATCAAAAAACTCTTTATGATTAAGAGAGGATTTACAGTTTTTGTTGTTTAATCAGAGCTGACATTTTCCTCCTGGTTGGAATGAGCTACATGAACAGCAAACTCTCCTGTTGGGTGACACAGAGGAGCAGGCACAAGAACCCACGCTGGGCCTGACAGGGTGAAGAGGAGCAACAGAGCTGCAGGGAAAAGCAGAAAACTCAAAGTTGTCGTGGTTTGAGGAATTCCAATCAGACTTTGGAGAGAGAAAACGGACAGGAGATGCTGTGGAAGGAGTAGGAAGGAAGGATGGGCCTCACAGGGGGCTCATCTGCCAGGGCATTTCCCACCCAGCCCTGCAGTTTGTCTCACAAGAAACATCTGAAGGAACTAAAACTGGTTTTAAGCTCATTGTGGAAACACCACGATCCCCATTCTGAGCAAAGAAATGCTGAAAGAACAAGTAACTAAGCAGTGTCAGCAAGCGGAACACCTCAGGAAGGAGAAACCCCACAAACATTGGGGCTTTCACCAGCTTTTAGACAACCCCTCCCCCCGGGTACAGGGTGACCCACTGCCCTCCCCGCTCTGCTGTGCCCAGACCTGCTCCAGCACATCCAGCCCGTTTGTCCAGCTCCTCTGACAAAAAAGGATGAGTTTTCCATGAAAAAACATCTCAAACCTTCATCTGCTCACACTCACACAGCCTCTCTCACTTCTGGAAGCACCTGGCTAGAGCCAAGGTTTCTGATCCATAATAAACTGGGAAATGCCGGTAGCACAACAGCCTCAAAGGGGGGGAAGAGAAAAGGAATTGGTTTTCAAGCAGCCTGAGAAACGCTGCCTGCAAATCTCATGTCCTGCTGTCTCCTGGCTCCAAAGGGCTCCTTCGACCTGCCAGTTCTCCCTGCAGTGGAGGGAACACTGAGGAAAAGAGGAATTCTGTAAAGGCTGAGCTGCCTCGAGGGCTGTGCCAGGGGCAGGGAGCACGACCCCAGGGGACAAACCAGACCCCCCAGGATGGCATCACCTCTTGGACAGGACACAGGCAGAGTTTAACAGCCTCAGCCGACCCAGTTAATTACAATTAATTACCACAGAGACAAAAGACAGACTGGTTGTTCCCTGCTGAGCTCCTGCCCCAACACCACCCCTCCCCAGACAACTCCATCAGATCTCAGCTGTCAGGAACCAGATTCCCCTTCCAGCCTTTCCCCACGTGGGATTTCAATGAAATTAAGGAGCTAATAAAGACATCCCAGGCACTGCCAGCTTCACAGCTACTTCATTTTCCTGGAAGTAAAGGGAATTATCTGCTCACCCCCTGTTGCACACTGACCACCTGACTCCAGGCCCCATTCCCAGCACCTTATTCCAGCCCTCCTGTTTGCATCTGTCCCGACTAAAGTCCTTCCAGGCTGCACAGCTTAACAGAAACAAGCTCTAATTCCTTTTTTTTTTTTTTTTTTTTTCCCAGCAAAGTAACCAGCCCTCATGGCAGAACCCGCAGGGGAGAGTTACTGGAATAAATTCCTATTTCACAGTCACTTCATGCATGTGCCCTGGGTCCTGCCCGAGCACAGACGGGTCAGGCAGCTCTCCCGGGCAGGGACGGGTGTTTTCCTAAGGAAAGAGGCGGGGGGAAAGAAAAAGGAGGGAAAACACACGGGATCTGTCTCGATCGCCGTGCGAACCCCGTGTCTGTGTCACCTGGGGCTCTGCGGGCGCGGGGCTGAGCTGGGGGGTGATGGAGCGAGGCTTGCGATGCTGAACGGATGGAATTCCCGAGGGTCTCCACTGCTGCTCCCGGCTCTTCCCTGCTCCTTCCTCCTCCTGCTGCTACTGCTGCTGCTGCTCCCTGCGCCCAGCAGGCCGAACGCGCCGCTCGGGAGCTCTCACACATCGAGGGAACCGGCGCCTCGGGCACCCTTGAGCGGGGAACAAAAACAAGCAAAAAAGCCACGTTACGAACGGGTCTCTCCGCTGAGGGGGCCCCCCACCCCCTCCGAGCCCCGGAGGGCAGGAGGGGCCCCGGGACGGGCCCGCCGCCCCCCGACCCACCTGGGCGGCTCCCCGG
>JAWMRA010000146.1:19847114-19871125 GCA_035584735.1 Pseudotriccus pelzelni | reverse complement strand
ATTCTTCCCCCCACCCCCCCCCTTCCTTCCCCCTCCGGTTTCTCCTATTCTTCGCCGGCTCTGCCTTACGCCGAGCAGAGGAGTCACCAGCCAAAAAAGTGAATGCGGGGGTGGCGCTGCTTAGCTACGGCCAAATCCCAGCAGCATGTGACCAGCTTGGCAATTTAATACGGAGCCCTTCTCCCCGGCACACGCGCGCTCGAGTTAAAGTGACATTGAAACGGGCACTCAAAGTGCCGGGGGCAAAGAAATTGGGGGGAGCTGCCTCCCCCAGCCCCACCCCCCTTCCCATGCCTGGGAGGTTTGTTTTGTGGGGCTTGGCAGGGAGAGGGAAAGGCAGCACCCAGGTGGGGGAGGATGCTCGGGGCAGGGAGGTGGGCTTGGGAAGGGGCAAGAGGTGGGAGAGCTGGTGGAGCAGGTGGTCTGCAGAGAGCTGAGCACCCCGGGGCATCGGCAGGAGGGATACCAGGTGTGCATGGGACACCTGGAGCACACGGGATACCTGGTGCATGTGGTGGAGCCCAGGCTGGGGCTGCTGGGAAGCCTGAAGAAGACCTGGAACAGTGGGTGGTGGCTGCTCTCAGGAAAGATCAGGGGCCACCCAAAGAGCATCACAGGGCACAGAATCCCGGGAAAGTGAAGGCCCTGAGGGCTTGGAGGCAGAAGCAACACTCGTGGGGGCATCACATCCTCATCAAAGGAGGGCTGAACGTGCCACACAGGCACAGGCTGGGTGAGGAACATGTGTCTAGTAGATGCAGGGTGAGACTTGGCCAAAAGACCAGTGCTCTGAGGGCTTTTTTGGGGACATTCAGGGTCTAGAAGGTGCAAACTCTTTGTCACTTGATGTCCTGATAGCTGTAGCAGTGGGTTTTGTGGGGATATACACATCACCCACCCATGGCACCCCAGTCAGGCCCAAGATAGCCCAATCCTGGTGGGAACAAGAAGCCTTCACCTCCATGCCCTTTATCTGCGAGGGATCCAGCTGCAGAGCTCTACCACAGGCGCCCTCCAGAGAGCTGGACAATGGAGCTAACAATTTTCCAGTGAGGATATGCCTGTATTGACCATCCCTTGGTGTCTCTGTGATTGATGCACCCACCCTGCTCAGGCTCCTCAGTAGCTCAGAGCTGGGCTCTCACCTTTGGAGTCACGTCTTTGCTCTGGTTTCTGTGCTGGGAGGGGGATGTGGCTGTGGGCAGGGACCTCGTGGGGACAAACATGCTTTCTGTGGAAGTGCAGGGAGCCCATCAGTCATGGAATCTCAGACAGGTTCAGGTTGGAAGGCGATTAACGATCCTCTACTTCCAACCCCCTGCAGGGATACCTTCCAGTAGCCCAGGTTGCTCCAAGCCCCATCCAACCTGGCCTCGGACACTTCCAGAGATAGGGCAGCCACAGCTTCTCTGGGCAACCCGTGCCAGGGCCTCCCCACCCGCAGGGTGAAGGTGTCCCAGGCTGGCACACCCCACTGCTTGGCTCTCACTGTTCACAAAGAGACACGGAGAGGGAAAAAAATCCCTCCTGCCATTCCATCCCCCTGGGGATGGGTTGAGGTGCCGGGTACCTGCTCACTCCGGGCACTGGCTGTTGCCCCCCGAGACAGCTCCTCCTGCCTGGGCACGGAGCCGGATCCATCCGCATCAATGAGTCAGCAGGACCCACTTAACACTTCCCCAGCAGGATCTGCTCCTCTCTCCCGGCAGAATGGGCAGCTCTGGCAGGCTCTGGCAGCGCGTTACGATGTCAGCTCATTAAGGGACGCATCCTGAGCGCTTTATTGATGTTTTATGCTGCCTGGCTCCATCTTCAGAGGGAAACTCTCATTGCAGTCAATGACTACACCTCCGGGCGCTGCGGGCTGAGCTCGGAGCTCCGGATCCGGCTCCCGGAGAGGCGGGCTCAGCTCCGGGGGCTGTGGAGCTGCATCCCTACAAACCATGGGGTTTGACTCCAAAGCGGCCAAGAAATGCCTCAGGCCCAGGATCCCGGCAGGGCGTTTTCTTTCCAGGGACTAGGGAACGTTCCGAAGGAAAACACAAGGAAGGGGTTGGTTTGTTGGTTTTTTTTTTTCCCCTTGCTTAACTCTCTCTCAGCGCAAAGGAGATGCATGACAGGGAAGGGAAGTGATGTTTCCTCTCCCCCAGCGCTGCCGTCTGTTCAGCCGGAGCCCGGTGGGGTGGGTGTACCTGGGCTCCTCCTCCTCCCCGCAGCATGTTGGGAGCCACATGTCCCCCGCCTCGGGAACATCACAGTCCTTTAATAAGTTCCCGAGCACTTGCTGCTGCTTCTAAAAAGCTCGTGGTACTGTCTGGCTTCAAGTGGCTTTTACATAATCCAGACTGTCAGGCTAGATGAGCATCACAGTCCCTTCTGGTCCTAAAATCTGTGAATCTCCGAATTAGAGGGCACCAGCACCTCCTTGTTTGTGGCTGATTGAATCAGGGGAATCGCGTGTGCTCTGTCTCCTCTCCCCTTTTTTCTCTCCCTCTCCTGCATCATCTTTAACTGGAGGTGAATTACCCTCCCTCTGAGCCCAGGCTTGGCAAACAGCACCGGGACAGATCAGACATCCTGAGCCTTGCTCTGGGATATCCTCCTCTCCACTGCCCACTCCCAGGCCGATTCCCAGCAGTGAATTGTCCGGCTGTGGGCACAGGCAGGGCTGGAGAGGGTGTGGAAAATGGTGCTGAGCAATCCTGGTTGTTTTAAAATCACAACTAAGTTCTTCAGGTTCCAGACTGAGCTTGATTGGATTTGTGAGCAAGGTGTGGATCTAGAGGAATGCTTTTCGGGAAGAGGAAGGAAAGCAAATGACTCCCCATGTTTTTTGGGGTGTTTTGGAAGGGCAGGGGAAGCGGAAGGAGAAAAGTGGGGAGGAATTGCTGGAGACCTGTGGGGATTGCTGGGGGTGGGGGTTCCCCAAATACAGGGATTTGCAAGAGGAGCTGGGAAGCTGCTGAGCAGGCTCAGCTGGAGTTGGGAACTTTGGGATGTGCTGCTGCCATCTCGATGCCGGTGTGTCCCAGGCAGGAGATGCTCTGACAGCCTCAGATACAAGTGGGACACCCAGGAGCTGCTTCTCCCCATCCCTTTGGGCAGGACCCCAGGGGGCAGGGGTTAGAGGTGGCAGATTCCAATAGGGATGAGCAGTGAAACCAACGCAAAAGGTGACCTGAGAGGAGCTGGGATAGCTGCAGGTAGGGGCTGAGGAAGAGCAAAGGCAGCAGAGTGTGGGGCACGGAGTGGGCTGAGGGAGGGTTGTTCAATCCCCCGCTCCCACACACCCTGCACAGCGAGAGAGCACCAGAAACCTCCACGAGCCTCACACCTTCCTTTGCCACAGCTCGTCGGGAGGAACCACATCCCTCTCTCAGCAGCCAGCCCCCCCCTCCGCCTCTCGCCCCAAACCCTTTCAGGTGCTCAGTCCCAGACCCTTCCTTTGGGAGCGAAGTTTCCTGCTTTGCAAACGCCCTCGGGTTCCCAGCCCTCCTCTCGGGCGATGCTGCGGTCAATAACTCACCAGGAGGCTGCTATTCTCCCTCCGCTTCCCACCCTCCCACTCCTCCCGGGAGCTCCGCATTCATGCCTTTTTGGCCCTCCCTCGGCAGCGAGCGAGGAATAAAGCGGCGCTGGCTGAGCACGACGCAGGCTGCGCTGGGATGCTGGGAGCCAGCGAGGGAAGCCTGAATCACCGGCACCTCAAGGTGGGAGTGAGAGATTTGGGCTGGGAGAAAGGGACGGCATCACACGTGCTCCCCCCCCCCCCCCTCCCAGGAGTCAGGTGCTCCCAGCCAGCTGGCAGTCGCTGGGAGTTGGGCAGCTCGGATCCTTTCTGTGCCTTTAAAGACGGAGCTCAGAGCGATGGGGAGAAGAGGAGGGGCTGGTGGGAGCGCAGAGGGATGCAGCTGAGCTGGAGCCGAGGCTGAGGGATGCTGTCAGGGACTCGTTCTTCTTGGAGAAACTCCTGGAGGAGCATCCCTAGTGGGATCCCATGGAGATTCAGAAACGCTCAGCCCAGAAATGACTACAAATTAATCTGGAAAGGCTCAGCTGGGCACCATGTGGGACAGTGGAGTCACTGGCCCCAGATGGGGAGGATTCCAGTGCTTCTGCTGGCATCAGCTGGGAGGGAGCCCCTGAGGTCCGTGGGATCACCCTGGTTTGTCCCCGTTTGTTAGAGGCCCAAGTGGCAGAGCTGGATTTGTCATCCTTATTCCAGGTCCTTCTCTTTGCCTCATTCCCCATCCTGCTCTCACCCCCCCCAGATCCTGGGGACCTGCCCACCGCAGGGGTCCCGTGCTGCTGGGCACCTGCCTGGGGGCTCAATGGCTTCAGCTTTGTGCCTTGGAGCAGCTTCTAAGCCCTCCCGGAGCTGGGATGTTGCTCCGCTCATCCGGTGAACACTCCCAGGAAGGATGGGTGACCACCCTGGAAGGGTTGAGAGGAATGAAAGGAGGGTGGGGGCTTCTGTGGGGGCCATGGGTGATGTCCAGTGTCATCAAGGTGACCTTGTGTATTAGGAACTGGCAAACCAGATCCAATTTACTTACACGTGGGTTTGAGGGGTGTCACAAGGATCCGTGGTGCTCCTGAGCCAGGAAAGCAGCAAGGAGGGAGCATGCAGGGACCCAGGAAAACCTCTGGCATGGAAGATCCAGGTCCTGCTTGGACTTTGAGCCCAAGCTTTTTGTTTCTGGGACAGTGGGACGTTTGTGTGCTGGTTCTGTGGGTTTCAGTACGGGAAAGCCCCTTTCCAACCTCTCTGCTCTGAGTACAGGAGCTAATTCAGGTGTTGGTTTGGACTTTTGGGAAATGCTGGGAATGAACAGCATCTGGGCACTCTCTGGTGCCTCCTGGGAAGAGGTGAGCTGGGAAAAGGTTGGACTTGATGACCTCAGAGGTCTTTTCCAACCTTTTCGATGATTCTGTGAGATGATTGCTCCCGTTTCACAGCGATTTACCGATCAAGTCCAAGGTGACAGATCCCGGGAGAGTCGCTCCCGGCCCTTTGCAGCCCAGCCCGGCACAGCCTTCCCGCGGTGTCACAGTGACCCCAACCCACCGCGACGGCACCCACGATGCTGATGTGTGCCCCCGAGGGGAATGCCCGGCCGGGGGGCTGTCCCGGTGGGCACAGGGGGTGGGACACTGGGCCGGGAGGTGGCGGGGCCATCCCAGTGGAGGCAGGAGGGGGACGCGGAGCCCGGGGCAGACGGAAACGTTTAGATAGCGGGTGTTCATCCCGCGGCGGGGCTGGGCGGCAGCGGCGCCTGGGGAGCGCTGCGGGGCTCTGCGGGGCCGCTAATGGGCCGAGTCCATTTCAGCGGGATGACGCCACTTGGGTAAAGCGTTAAGAGCTCCGGGAAGGCAGCGCAGAGCGAGGGGGAGCGCGATGCTCCCGGGCAGCGCCAGGTCCCTCCCTCCTCCCTCCATCCCTCCTCCTCCTCCTCCCTCCTCCCAGCCTCCCGTTCCCACCGAGCGCGGGGGCCCCCCCGCCGCTCCCGCTGCCCGCGGCGCGGGGCTCGGCTGCGGGGCCGGGGCTGCCCCGCTCGCCGCCCCGGCGCTGCCCCCGCCGCGCTCACGCTCCGCAGGCGGATGGACCAGCGGCGGCGGCAGCGCGGTGAGTCCGCCCGGCGCGGACACGCGTGGGCTGCGGGACGGTGGAGGAACGCGGCGCGGGGGGCGCGGATGGGCTGCGCGGCGGGAGGACACGCGCGGGACGAGCGGGGCGAAGGGTCCTGAGCACGCGTGAGCGCTGGGGACGGAGGGTCCTGGACACGCGTGGGCTGTTTGCTGAAGGGACGCGGGGTCCCTCGGATGCGCAGGGGCTGTGAGTGTGCAACGAAGCAGAGGTTCCGTGCGGTGTGTGGGGGGTTGGGGTCCTGGACACGCGTGGGGTGTGCGTGGTGGGGCTGGGTGTGGGTCAGAGTCACGCGTGGGTTGTCCTGCACACAAACGGGCTGCGGGCACAGCGGTGCTCACAGGTCCTGGAGATGTGCGGGCTGTGTGCGTGAAGGGGCTGTGGGACAGATTCGAGCCCCGCGTGGGCTGTGCGGGCGTGGAGGGGCTGCGGGACAGGTCCAGGTCCGAGCCCTGCATGGACTGCATGCCGAGTGGGGCTGGGGGGCTCAGCCTCCCCACACCATCCTGCTCCTCCCCGCAGCACCCAGACAGGGCAAGAGGGTCCGTTTTCTCCCACCTGGAGCCCTGAGCCGCTCGCCCCCGGCTCGCATCCACCTCCAGCCTGTAAATCATTTGCTTTTACGATCCCTCCTCTGGCCCATTATCACACGAACTTTATATGTTTGGGGCTGGTGGCGGCCATAAAGCTGGCCCTGTTTCCGGGGCTGGCATGCCCGCCGGGCAGGCAGGGGGTGAGGAGCAGGAGGAGGCTGGGGAGACGCTGCCCTGGCCCCCCCCCCAGCCGGGCAGGTAGGCAGGGAGGGGTTCAGCAAAGCCCCAGGGACTCTCGGCCCAGTGCGGCTGGGATATGGACTGTTTGCAGCCCTGGGATCAGGCTGGAGCAGGGAGGGCTGGGACCAAAGTGGGGGGCACTGGGCTATCATGGGGTGGGGAAGGAGGAAGAAGTGGGGTCCCATCTCCAGTCATTAAGTCCCTGTGGAGGATCCACAGATCCTCTTGGTTCCTGGAGGGATATTTGCCTCCCTCCAGCCAGTGAGTCTGGGTCCATGTCTGATCCTGCACATGGGAATCACAGGTTCTGGGGGTGCTCCCAGGATCTGTCTTTCCCGAGATGCTGTGTCCGAGCCCTGAGCCCAGATCCTGAGTGTCCAGCACTGCACAGTCGACGGGCAGCTCCTTTCTCTGCCCATGTTCCCAGGGCTCGGTTCCTTCTCACAGCGTGTTTCCACGAGGTTCAAGCCCCCCAGAACCCTCACAGGGGTCTCGCTGGCCATGTCTGAATGCCCAGGTACTGCCCACAGCCCAGGAGAGCAGGGATGGATACCCAGGTGGGAGCAGCTGCTCCCCGTGTGGAAACCAGCATTGTGCCTTGAATGATCCCCCTCCACGATGGGATCTGGGCACGAGGGATGTGGGAATGTGCCGAGGCTTCTCTCCGCTCTGCTCTGTGTGGTCCCAGCTGCAGCCAGAGATTCAGGGGTCTGAGGGGCTTCAGGTCACCAGCCTGTGCTTTAGTAAGACCTTCCCAGGTGAGAAGCTCAGTGGCAGCAGGTGACAACTCGCAAGAGCTTTACCTCTGATCTGTTCCCATCGCGGCCGGGTGCTCACAAACCTGCCCCGGGCCAGCCGTGCCCTCCTAATTCACCTTGGTATGGCTGGGAAAGAAACGGGTGTCCAAATCACTTGGGGGGTGTCCTGGGCGAGCGACTCCTCGCTCTGTGCGTCTCCCTGTATGGGGGATCACGTGGAGCAGATGGGCTCCGCGTGCAGGAAAACCCCAAATTTGAGCCGATCAGTCACTTTTTCTTTCCGGGGAGGGGGATGGGAGAGACGAGATCTTGCTTGAACAGTCAAAGTAAGTTGCCTTTGCTTTTCCCTGCTCCTCAAGGTCAGCCGAGCTAATGAAAATCAATCTTCCCTCTGCCTCTCTCTGCTGCATGAGCAGATTCTACCTGTGGCCCCTTCACCTACTTGAAAGCGGCGGCTGCCGCGGCCGCCCCGTCCTGCAGACCGTGGGCAGCGCCGGAGGGAGCTTCCTCCTGGAACAGCGTCTTCCTGCGGGGCCGTGTCACTGAGAGATCACTCCTTTGATCTGCCAGAGGAGAATGTCCTGGGGAAGCTGGCTGTGCACGGGAAGCGGGTGTTCAATATGGAAATCTGGGCTGGAAGAGCTGGGGGAGAGCTCGTGGCTGGGCTCTGGCACGAAACAAGTGGTGTCCATTCTTGGGGCACTCCAGGGTAGCTCCAGGCAGCAGGAGGGGAAGGACTGTGTCTGTCTCCCTCCCCTACAAGGGCCAGGAGCTGTCTGGGTGGCAGCCTCGTGCCCACCTGCCTCTCTCCTCTCCCGATGAGGTCTGGCACACAGGGCTTGGTGAAGGAGCTTATGCCATGGGATCGAACCTGCCAGGAAGGGGAATTGTGGGACATGGAGGTCCTCCCTGCCCTGTCCCACATCCCTCAGCGGTGCTGACACTCCTGGACGCAGCGGGTTCTGCTGCCAGCGCTGCCGACTTGGGAAGTGCCATTTCCTGCAAACAGCAGCCAAGGGCATGGCAGCAGTGTGAGGGGCAGGATGGGGCTTGCCTGCTGCCAAAGCTGCATTCCCTCGTGTCTCTGCCGGGGTTAAAGGGAAACCTGCCCTTCTCGGTGCTCCTGATGGGGGCAAATTGACTCCCAGGCTGTGGATGGGATAACGGGATGCTGCAGTCCACCAGGACTCGGAGTCTGTGGGATAGTCTTGTCTGCGGATAAGTGTGGGGCTCGTTTGCTGCAATTTCATCCCTGGAAGTGTTCAAAGAATGTGTGAATGTGGCACTTGAGGACGTGGTTCAGTGGTGAACGTGGTGGTGGTGCTGGGCTGATGGTTGGACTTGATGATCTTAGAGGGCTTTTCCAACCTTAATGATTCCATGATTCCATTATTCTCGTTTGTCACTGCTGCTGCCTAAAATTAATTCTGTTCACATCCCCCATCCCAGTGCTCCTGGGCTGTGCAGGGAATGGCAGCAGGAGGCTGCTTGGGATGTGCTGGGAACCCCAAACCTCCTCTGAGGGCGATGACATTCCCAGTTCTGTCATGCCTCTGGATAAGTCATCACTTCCCATTTCCCCTCCTCTAGAGAGGGCCAGTGTTCATCCCTGGGGAAGGAGAGGGAGGTGCTGGGGAAGGGTGGAAAATCCTCTGGAATGCCATGAGAGGCTCAAAAGCGTGGGGAGATGCTGTGCCTGCCGGATCTGAGGGGCAGATCCGACGGCCCCTTGCCCTTTGGGTGCGCCCAGCCTAAGTGTTCCCAGGAGCAAAAGTACTCTGGATGTGATTGCTGGAAATCCTTTCCTTCTGAGCTCTCTAGCCAGTGTTTGCCTATTGGTTTGGCCTAGTGGAAGGAGTCCCTGCCCATGGCAGGGGCTTGGAACAGGAAGAGCTTTAAGGGCTCTTCCAACCCAAACCAGTCCAAGATTAGATGAGTGGATCTGTTATAAAACGTAACAGAAGTATTTTCTCTCTTTCCGCCCCATCCTTTAGGATTTTTAGATGTGCCCTGATGCCACAGGGTCTCCTGGCTCCTGGAAATGCAGCTCTCTTCCAGTGTGGCTGAACTCAGCTGCGACGAGACGATGGACCCACCCGCTGAGGACTTCCAGCAGGTCCTGTCCATCGACCAAATCCGCTCCATCCGTGCCAGCAACAACTACGTGGAGAGACCGGCGGTCTGCTTCCAGCAAGCCCGCTCCAACCCCTCCCTGGCCCAGCCACCGCACAAGCAGGAGTGGTCCCAGGACCGCCTGGCGTCTTCCACCTTCCAGGACCTGCACCGCAGCCACAGCCAACAGCACCAGATGCCGCCTTTGCAGCCGCACCTGAGCCATTCCAGCACGGCCAGCTCGGTCTCCCAAAGCACCACCGCCTCCGACCAGCGCCTCCTGAGCAGCCTGACGCCCTCCCACTCCGGGCACTCCCTCATCCGGACGCAGCCCCGCGCCGGCGAGCTGAAGGCGGAGGAGTCGCCGCTGAAGGGGGGCTCGGAGAAGCCCACCCTGCACGGCGGCCACCTCTTCATCTGCGAGGAGTGCGGGCGCTGCAAGTGCGCGCGGTGCACGGCCGCCCGCAGCCTGCCCTCCTGCTGGCTCTGCAACCAGCGCTGCCTCTGCTCCCCCGAGAGCCTCCTCGACTACGGGACCTGCCTCTGCTGCGTCAAGGGGCTCTTCTACCACTGCTCCACCGACGACGAGGACACCTGCGCCGACGACCCCTGCTCCTGCGGGCCGGGGTCCTGCTGCGCCCGCTGGGCTGCCATGAGCTTCCTCTCCCTCCTCATGCCCTGCCTCTGCTGCTACTTTCCCACTCTGGGGTGCCTCAAACTTTGCCAGCGGGGTTATGACGGCCTCAAACGACCCGGCTGCCGCTGCCAGAGCCACACCAACACGGTCTGCAGGAAGATCTCCTCGTCCAGTGGCACGCCGTTCCCCAAAACGCTGGACAAGCCGGTATGACCGTCCTGGCGAGGAGAAGCAGGCTTTGCTCCTCTTCCCCCCACTCCTCCTCCTCCACCTCCTCTCTCCTCCATCCCCCTCCTCCCTTGGCTCCCTCCACACTGCAGTGCTCCCCCTTATCTGCCATCACCTTCTGGGAATGAGATGGGTGAGCTGAGGGTCTCCCAGGCGTTGTGACACCCTGGCTGGGTGGCCGGGCGAACTGGCACCGAGCTGGGGGTAACAGTGGTTTTGCACATGTGGGAGAGGGACAGGAGAGGCAGAGCGAGCTGTGGGTGCCCTCCCTGGCTGTATTCCACGGGGAAAAGTGACCCAGAGGGTCTTTGTGACTCTGTCCCCATGGGAAGCGTGACCAGGGGGTCCTCAGGACTCTGGTCTCAGCAAGTTTAGGAGCTGCCCCACAGTGTGGTCCTTCTCCATGGGCGGAAGAGGCAGGTCAAGGCATCCCCTGTGCAAGAGCCCCCTGGGTGTCAGACCACCACCTCTCGCTCTTTCTCCCTCTCCAGCACTTTCTGTGGGTGGCCTTTCTCCTCTCAGGAGGTCCTCTTTCCCCGAGGGGCTGGGGTGCCGCGGGGTCTCGCCGGTGGCATCGCCTTCCCTGCAGGCTCGGGAGCTGCTGGGAGAAGTGAGCGAGCTCCAAAATGAGGTGGCACCGTGTTTTTCTGTCTCAAAGAGGAAGGGAAGGTGTGGGAAGCTTTAGAAACCTTCTGGCAGGGGAAGGAGCTATCGGAGGCAGCCCAGCCCACTCGCTCCTGCCCGACTGCAGCGAGGGAAAGGTCCCCTCTGGGATTTGGCTGAGAACAAGGAGCTGGTTGGAAATTGCCATTCATTTCTCCAGGCCTTGGAGGGCTGCCTGGGGTGGGAGCTGCCGCCTGGCTCCATCCCACCACCGAGCAGATGCCGCAGGCACCAGCTCCGTGCTTGAGTCCCGATCTGGTACCTTCCACCAGCACTGAATTCACTTTAAAAAAACTCATGGCAAAGCCAACTGTCAGCAGCCACTGCTCCAGGGACTCCCCAGCAGGGGCTTCTGTCACCCTGCTTTGGGCTGGGGGACACAGACAGCACGAGGGGGTTTCAGAATTGGGGTCCCCGACCTTCCCTTCCTGCAGATGTTCCCTTGGAGTCCTCACCCTGCTGAGGGTTCTTTGCGGACAACCGGGAACGGGTCTGGACCAAGCCCCGGGGCTGGGCCATCTGCAGAGCAGACGGACACCCCAATCCAGGTCAGGGCTTCGTGTTCCCTTGCTGGGATGATAATAAGCCCAACTGGTCGCTGTGGTCGGAGGGCACCTCCTGGTCCTGGGCTCAGCTCCATCTCCACACGGCGCCGGCTCCCCGTTCTGACCCCAGAGGGAAGTTTGGAGCCGGGTTGGTGGCCTGGAGCTCAGCTCTGCCTGCCCGTCTCTCCTCTGAGGTGTGTGAGCACAGAGAGAAGCGAATGGTCCCCCTGGAGAAATATATGCAGCACATCCCCTTGGCTTCCCCAAGGCCCTGCACCCAGGGCTCGTCCGCCGCCTTCTCCCAGCCACCTCGTTCCGTAGAGTTCTGTGGATCTATTTTTGTACATATAAATATAACGTTAGGATGGCTAGGTCTCTTACTAATAATATTCATGATACTGCTGTGAACGGTGCCAGGTGCAGGGTTTGGCTTCCTGGTACACTTGCACATGCTGGAAAAGATGATTTCCCAGTCTGTTTGTTGCTAATCCTAGACCCTTAGTTCCTAAGGTTGTCCGGAGAGGGGGAAAGGCAGGGGTATGGATTGTCCGGGAGGGTCTGCTCTGCGGTGAGGGGGTGGCATTCAGTGCTGGCTGTGGGAGGAGGCAGAGGTGGACTCTTCATGGTGGGATCTCTCTTTCCATCCACTTGCTATCTGAAAACCATGGAGGATCCAAGCTCCCTCTGCTGCAGAGAAAAGCGGATCCAGGGAGTGATTCATCCCGTTTGGAAGCATTATTCATGAATTTCTGTGCTGGCAGTGCCTCGCTCCCCTGACTCAAATGGCACCCAAACATTGAACTTGAGGTTCCCCGTGGAAGGGGGGGGGATGAATCCCATTCCTGGTGGGAAGTTTGTACCTGGAGAACGTTACGGACATGAGCGAACTCCTCGCCCTGATTTCACCCAGATCCTGAGGTGTGATGTGGAAAGATCTGGCCAAAGATGGACAGCCTGCTTCCCTAAGCTGGGGGGTTCTCAGGACGATGTTCTGGGACACAGAAGGATCTCCTGGCATTGGGAAAGCAGAGGGCCCCACATCCCCTGAGGCCAGCCCTGAAATCTGGAATCATTTGGATTTTAAAGCCATGACCTTCTCAGAGGATGCCCTACAGGAGTGTGAACCCCCCTAAGATCAGGCCGTGTGGCAGCAGATATTAAGTATATTGCAAATGCATTTAACCCTGTGCCAGTAATTAATTGCTTGGCTCCCTACTTCCAAGCCTTTTTGGGGAGAGGGGCTTCCACCAAGAGGCACCTTCCTTTGGAAGGCTTGGTTCACTCTTCGACTGGTGCTGATTAAACTCCTTCTTCCTAAAAACCAGAAAATATTTTTGAGGGAGAAAAGGTCCCTTTTTCACTGCAGATTGGAGGAACTGTCTCCCTTGAATGAGAATGTGAAACAGTTCATTGAAACTTTTTAAAGAGAACTAATGAACAGAATTTTCCAACTTGCTCTACTTTGATTTTTTTTTTCCCCTCCTCCTTTTTAAACGGATCCCACTCGTAAATTTAGTTACCACCTCTGTATCTTTGCAATTCATTGCTTCCTCTCCTGATGGTGGAATGACTCAACATGTGAAGCTTCATCATTTTCACGGCCTCCCAAGTCATGCGAGTGCGGGGTGACCTCCCCCAGGTGCTGGAGCTGGAGGATGAGGAGATGGCTGTCCACGGATCAGCTCCCCGGAGCCAGCTTTGCTTGGCACGACTCTTGCAGCACATTTACCTTCAGGAATTGGTGGGAGGCCAGGACGCCTGCCAGGAGCCTTCCACCTAATGGGCTTTTTTCTGGGTCAGTGCAGAAGCCCCATTTGCACCAGGGAATGGTGCCACAGCCTGGGTGAGGATGAGGAGCATGGCCAGGGCTCTGGAACGTCTCATCTCCAAGGAATGACAAACCTGTGAGATATATTTTATGAAATACTGGGCATGTAGGAAGGAAGGAATTTAAAAGCCATGTAGATGTGGCACTTGGGGACAAGGTTTAGTGGTGGCCTTGGCAGTGCTGGGGGATGGTTGAACTTGATGGCCTTTGAGGGCTTTTCCAACCTAAATGATTCCATGATTCCTCAAACTGGGGAGGAGGAGAGCCCCAGATGGGCACTGAGGGCTGCCAGACCAGCTTTGGCCCGACTTGCTACATGCGGGAGTTGCATGGGCTGCAGGAATTCAGAGCTGTTGCTCTCTGTCCTGCTCTTGGGGGCAGGTGGCTTCACCTGGGGTACTGCTTCCCTCTCCATCTGGAGCCCTCAGCACGCTCCCCTTCCTCGCTTTCAGCAGGCAGGAGAAGTTGGGATGTGCCAAAAGCTCTCCAAAGGAGGCCAGCTCTGGTTCACTGAGCTCGTCTGCTGTGGGAAAAGCCGTGGGAAGCCTCGTATTCTTTCCCTGAGCTTTTCCTAACATCTTCTGACCAGATCCATCCTGCTCCCTCCCCACCTCTGGCTGCCAGACGGTTTGGTTTGCCTGCAGAGAGGACTCTGGTTCTGGTTGGGGTTGTGAGCCCCTTTCCTGCCCCACCCTCAGTGAGTCAGATCACATCTGCTCTGGGTGTTTGTTTGCAGCTGCTTGTCCCGGCAGTTGGGGTTTCTCTCTGTCCTGACGTGTCTTTTTTGGTTTTCTTTTGGGAGTGTCACATGTCGAGCCCTCTGCTCTCCCACAGGGACAGATCTGCTTCGTGAGGGAACATTTCTGTGCTCTGTGTCTCTGCTGGCTGTGGGGTCCTTTGCCAGGGAACGTGCAGGGCTGTGGGCAGATGTAGACAGGGAAAGAGATTCAGGTGCCAAAGGAGCAGGAGGCAGGAGCTGCCGAGCAGGACCTGAGCTCCCCCTGCTCCTCTCCCCACCCAAACCTCCATCCACACAAGAAGTTCTGCTGGGGTTTGTTCCTGGCTTCCCTTGGTCCCACACCCTTCCTTCCCCACTGGTAAATCAGTCCCAGCACAGGTGAGCAGGGGTCATGGGAACCAGGCTGGAGTCTCCCTCCCATCCCAGCTCCAGAACCTTCTTGGTGGAGGGGCAGGAGTGGTCCTCGATAGAGAGGGATGAGCTGCTGTGAGATTTGCACAGGGAAGGAGCACACTGTGCCCCAAACTCGCCATTCCCAGCAGCCCTGTTGTTAGTTCACTCTGTCTCTGGCCTTGGGGTGTTTTTAGGCTGGAAGAAGCTGGGAGGTGTTCAGGCAGTGGAAGGTCTGATGTTTGTGATCGGCGTGTGATAAGGGCTGTGCCCCCATCCCAAAGCCCATCCTTGGTCTCTAACAGGGTCCGGCTCAGGCTGGTCTCCTCCAAGGAGCCCGTGGAGCCCTGCAGGATGCTCACAGCAGCTGGACACACCCGCTCCAGGGGGGGCCAAACCTGAGCTGGGGCCTCTTGGGGCTCAGTCTGCTTAGGGAGGATTGCCCCGTGAGCATCGGGAGCTCTTGCAAACTCTCTCCCAGAGTCAGGCTGGGAGCTTGTGCAGGTGCGATCTGTTCTGCTTGGGGTGGCCTTGCAGAAGAATCCCCTGAGGGTAGACTCCAGGGTCTCCGGTCCCCTTGCAGGGGACTGCAGGCAGGAGAGGGGTGTTGGGTGGAGGGGAAGAGCTCACACACCTCCGTGGGGCAGAGGATAAGCGGGGTGAGGTTTCTTGGTGGGTCTCTCTCCTGCTGCACCCCAAAGGGCTTCAAGTGAGCTGGACCAAACTCCGCCCCCGGAGAGCCGGGCCCTGGGAGAGGAGGGTTCTCAGCCCTCTGTCCCGAAGTGTGTGATCATCCCGGAGCTGGTCCCCACCCTCCCTGCAGAGCCCCTGCCCCCCTTTCCCCTCCCTCTCTCCCCATCCCCATCCATTCCCTCGGGATGCTCCGCCTCCTCCCGCCTCCCCGGGTGTCCTCAGCACAAAGTTCTCCTCGGAAGATGCATCACCCTGGGCTTCACAGGAGAGTCTCCTCCCTGGAACTGAAGGCTCTGCTCCTGTGTTTATGGGTACACAAATGTTCTGTACAGTGTGTAAAGATCCCTCCCTTGGCTCTCTCCATTCGGGCTCCTTTCTATAAGGTATAATATATGTTTATAACCTGGTGACTGGTTTTTTTTGACAATACTCTTGTACCTTTTAAGAGGAAAAGAAAAATAAATAAAAAAACCAAAGTATTTATTTGAAAAGTTTATTTTAAAGATAAGAAAAAAAAATAACCTATTTATTTTACTGCACCCTCTTCTGTTTGGTTTCCTTCTCTTGCAAAGCTGATAACTGTTACAGAACCACTGCTGAGATGAAAGAAGTGATTCTATGGTGGCTTCACAAGCCCACTTAGAGCAACTATTCAATAAAAATATATATTAATTTTGAGCGTGGTCTCATTCCTGTCTCCGTGGTGGCCGGGGCATGGCCCAGGCTCGCTGCTGGGGGTACTGGGGGGCTGGGCTGGCACTGACATTTGAGGGGACCATTTTTAGCTCAGCGAGGGTTCACTTGGGAAATTTCTCCTGGTGGTTCATACCTCGAAAATCTCAGCATGGGCTTCCCTGCTATGTCTGTCCCAGATCCTGGAGGAAGGGCTGGCTCCAGCGGCAAAGGGCAGGAGCAAAGGGGGAGGGACTGAGGTAAGAAATCCCTGAGACTGGGGAGTCTCAGTCCCTCCACAGGTTCCCACACATTCCCAAATGCACATTCTGCCAGAAGAGATGCCATGGGGCGATGGACAGGAGGAGCTGCAGCTGGGACCCGGCTGTCTCTTCCCACCAGCTGCAGAAGGCACCTTGGAGGTGGGTTTAGCCCAAAAAAGGAAGAATCTGGGCCACAGCACCAGCAGTTGCTGGGTCAGGCTGGTGCCTCTGCTCTCTCTGTGCACCAGTGGTTCACAAACTGCTGTGGATACAGAACCCAGACACTTTTTCTTGGCTTGAGGGTCTGTTGTTCACCTAAAGCTCTTCTCTCACAAAGCTGGTGGATCTTACTCAAGCACTTCCAGAGGACGAACTTCTTTCATATGGATTTGGTGGCTGATGAATCCCATGGTTAGTGACACCTCCCTTATTCCTATTTAATCTGTTGGCTCCAGCTTCTACCCCTTGGTAGAACCTGTTTCCTTTAGCTGAAGACTCTTTTCCTAGGATGGTTTCCCTAGGGTAGATCTGTGCGCCAGAGCCCTCCTGACCTCTGTTCTTAATGAAAACCACGGATTCTCCGTGTCTCTCACCATAAAGCCTTTTTCCAGGCTGTTTCCCTGGTTTGGAGCCCTGTCTGTGGTGTCGCTGGTATCAGAGCTCGCTTTCCCAAAATCTGTTCCAATGCCTCAGCCTCAGCATCCAGGATCTGCCTCAGGGCCCTGGAGCACAGATGTGAGTCCAATCCCTGCTGTGACTCACTCTTCCCCTGCTTTTCAAACAAAAGATGGATCCGGGCCATTTGTCACCCATTGGCTCTTTCCGGTGCCAAAAAGTCCCTCTTTTTTGGACACAGCCAACCAGTTTCATTGCCCGATGTGCAGCCTTCTGTTAACTGTGTTAGAGCCCTTTTGGTGTGTATAGTGACAACTTCCCAAGCCTCCCCTGTCCTCAGCAGCTCACGGCACCAAATCTTCTGCCACGTCCTGGTCTCCATGCCCTGTGGTCCTGTGGAGGAAGGCTCTGGAGCTGAGCCGTATCGTGAGATCAGCAGAGGAGCACAGGTGGGTGACCTACAGACCACGGTGATCTGAAATAGATGGTGCCTGCTTGCTCAGACATTTTCCTTCTGCGTAAAGAAAGTCGTGATGGTCCCAGAAACGACAAAAGGTGACAGCAGCGGGGCCTTTTCCTGAGGTTGGGGCGATTCTTTAAACCGCGCCGTCGTTTCCTGCTTTGCAGCCCTGTGAAGATCAGGGAGACACTCCCCAGGCTCAAGCATCCCAGGGCACCTGCACCATCCCATGGTTGCCCCAGGTGAGCTGGTGGCAGCACCAAGTCACAGCCATGGAGCTGATCCACCTGGAGGGTTTAGCCTAGAACAAGAACCCGCTTTTTCTTGGCTATCACAGATGTTGTTCAGAGCTGGAATGCCCCGCTCAGCTCCATAAAGCCCTGCCTTAGAGGTGGACAAGGCTTTCCAGAAGCAGATTTCCACCTTTTCGGTGTTGAAATCTTCCCTTGCCCAGAGCAAGCAAAGTTAGGCCAAGCTCAAATCCCCCTGAGGACGTCCAGGTGTGATCCAGCCCTCTGCCTGTGCGGAGCATCCCTCGGCAGCCTGGGAAAGCTCCTGGCGGGCTCCAGGAGAGCAAGGGTAGGTGTTTGCAGTTGAGAGGTTGTCTGTCTAGACAGGAGAGAGAGAGAGGAGCCCTCTTAAGGAGTCATTCATCTCTTCCTAAGATGGCTAAATAGGTCAGATGACTCATGCCCTGAAAGCGCCTATTTCACTCCGCTGACTACAAAGAGCGAAGGAGCTCCCGAAGGCCCCTCTGTGCCTCAGACATCTGAGGGGGGCAGATCTGAACCTGGCTGTCGTGGTGGGAATTCACCTCTCCCAGCATCCCCAGTGCTGCTTCATCAGTGAAGGTGATGAGGAGACTATTAATTGAACCCCGGGTGGTTTTTGACTCATGCTGGAGGTGAGGTGCGTGTAGGAGCCCGGGCAGAGATGGGCAGGAGAAGGCAGAGGGTCAAATCTAGTCCCTTGTTGTTACCACAGGCTGTGGGGACCACGGGGCAGGAGTTTGGGCTGGAGTGATTTGCAGAATTGCTTCTCCACCACCAGAAACACTTCCTTGCTTGGCCGTCGCCAACCTCACCTGAGGCTGAGGGCACCTGACTGCTCTGCACACCTCTGACCACAGGAAGCCAATGCTGCTCTGGTGTGGGCAGAGACAAGAGGACAGCCTGGTCCTGCCACACCGTTGCTCTGAGCTGCTCAATGCTGTTTGGGAATCCCTGGAGGCATCACAAGGCTGAGGGGGCAGCTGTGAGAGCAGCCAGGAGCCTTTGGAATAGCCCAGACAAGAAATGACACCCACAAAGGGGTGCAGCTCTGGGAACAGGGCGGGTCTTGCTCCCTGCAAGCAAGAGGGTCTTTGGGACCTCAAGGATGACAACAGGCCATGGTCCTGGTTCAAAATGGACAGTTTGTGACCCAGAACACCTCCGGTTTTCAGCACTGCCCTGGTATCCCAGAGCCACACTATGATCCTGAAAAACATCACGAGATTGGCTTAAAAATCAAGATGCAGCTCACAGCAGACTCTTGTTTTTCGCTGCTGCTTTTGGAGGCTGACTGAGTCATGCTCACAAGCCTCTTTTGCCAGACACCAGGGCTGGCAGCTCCTCTGAAACCGCTGAACGGGCACAGGGATCCTCCTGCGAGCTCGGGAACGGCTCAGCCTGGGGGTCAGGGACAGCCTGGGCACCCCAACATGTGCCAGGGAGTGCAGGAAACGGCCAAAGATCTTGAACTGGGGATGATGCACAAAAAGCAGGAGGGATGGGGGATGCATGTTCCAGTTTTAGTCTGGTCACTGCCAGGCTCCTTCCTCTGGACACCTCACTCTGACCTTGGTGACGCACTGAGCCAAAGGGCTGCTGGTCATCCTGGGGTTCCAATTATTCACCTTCAAGCACAACCAGCAGTGTCTCAGGCCCTGGATCAGCAGCTGGAGAACAATTTCAGAGTTCTCCAGTGGTGCCTGAAGCAGGAATGTTTCCCCCTGGCTGGAGACCCCCTCAGCTGGGCACTCCCTGACATTCTTCCTCTCCATGTTCTGCTCCTGGGAAGTGCCTGTGGTTGAGGATGTTTCTTCCAGGCACATTGGGAACAAAATTATTTTCCTGACACGAAACTCCAAATCCTCTTGGGGAGCTTCTAAAGGATTTATTTCCTGTATCCACTTCCCCTGTGCCTTGCTGCTCTCCGTAAGGACATTTGCATGGAACAGTAGGATCTCAGCCTTTTGATGTGCAATTATCATCTGCAGAAATGACTAATCAATTAAGGACAGTCACTACCAGGCTTTCTATTTATTTCTTTCTCATTGAAACCAGAGCGAATGTGCCCTTTTTCATGGGAAAATGACCGTTTTTTCCAGCCGCCGCCGCTGAAAACTTCCCGATGGATGTGAGGATGACATCATGTCCTCCTTGGTCCCCGCTGGTGTCCCCATCAGAGCTGAGCTGGCCGTGCTGCTGACAGACCAGAGAGCCCATGTCACCAGCCCTGCCAGCTCAGTGGTGCCAGCAGGAGCGGGAACATGCCAGGAATGGCTTGGATTGCACTTGGAGAGCAGCTCAGGCAGGTAAAAGCTGCCCCAGGGGTAGGCCAGGGGTGAAGATCCTGCACCCTAAAAGGGATCCACCATGAAGTGAGGGTGGGACTCTTTCCAAGGTAATGTAGTGACAGGACAAGGGAGAATGGTTTTAAGCTGAAGGAAGGCAGGGTTGGATGGGATATTGGGAAGAAATTCTTCCCTGGGAGGGTGGGGAGGCCCTGGCACAGTTTGTCCAGAGAAGCTGTGGCTGCTCCACCCCTGGAAGTGTCTAAGGCCAGGTTGGACAGGGCTTGGAGCAACCTGGGACAGTGGGAGGGGGTGGAACTGGAGGATCTTTAAGGTTCTTTCCAACCCAAGTCCTTCTGGGATTCTGTGACTCTATGAGAGGGTTCAGCTAGGTGTGAGCCTGGACTTAAACCACAGGTCTGGACTTCTCAGAGGCACGTGGTCATTTGGATCTCAGCCCACCTCTAATCCCAAAACATGGTGTGGGATCCTCTGGCGAGAGGCAGGAGGGCTGGATTGTTTCTCCCAGACGCATCTGGTGGAGTTGGTGTATCCTGACGGGAGTCAGGAGTGTCCCCATTTCTCTGCATAGTGTTGTCTGTCTCAGCAGTTGTCCCCACTTTGCTATAGGGAGCTGGGGCTGGGAGGGATGTGGAGGGATGTGCCAGGAGGTCCTGGATTCCCACCCTCATGCCTGAGAGAATTCCCCACAGAAGGGAGAGACACAACCACCCCAGCCAGACAAGTCCCCTGGTCCAGCTCACCCAGAGAAGCTGTGGCTGCCCCATCCCTGGAAGCGTTTCAGGCTGGCGTGGATGGGTCTTGGAGCAACCTGGTGTAGTGAGGGTGTCCCTGCCTCCCCTGCCTGCTCACACCGCTGCTGCTCCCAGGAACCCCGTGTGACCCCGACAATGGGTCACAAAGCCGGGGGTGGCCCAGAGGATGAGAACCAGACGAAGCTGAAAGAGAAGCAGAGCTGTTTTGTAACAGCCTTGTCCCCGGGGAGAGATCACACCACACTGGAGAACGCCCCGGGAGACACGCGGCGGGCACGGAGGTGACCAAATGAATTGACACCAGGCAATTCTCACCGGAGCTAAAGAGACAAAGTAATTGAAAATAAATGAAGGAACGTGACACCTGGCTGGCAGATCAGTTATCTATAGCGTCCCTTTCCTGAAATAACTGCCTCCCGAACATCACACGCCGAGGCAAAACCAAGGAGATGCTCACGTAAAATAGGCCACTCCAGCAGGGACCTGAAAGCCCCTTTATTTTTAATGGAAGCTGCCAGAAGGGTTAATTAGATGGTTCATGGCAGGGCCCCCCGTCTTGGGTATCGCCTGCCCTTGCCACTGTCGGGTACGAGGGTGGGGCACCGTTGTTCTTGTCCTTGGGCAACAACTTGGGTCACACACCAGAGCAAGAGGGGCTTTTCCTGGCTCTCCAGCCCCAGGCACCCTGGGGAGAGCCAGGATGTGCTGCTCTCACCCCACAGGCTTTAGGGGCAAGTCATCAGCTCATCTGTGCTCAAAAATGTCCCCAAAAATCCTCTGAGAGGGTCCTATAAAAGCCACCGACCCCAAGCTGGTTGTCTGAAAGGAGGGTTCGAAAGTGCCTTTATTCCTGATGAGACCACGCTCCTGCAGGGCCTGGTGTGGGCTCTCCCTGCCTCTGGGGAGGGGTGGAAAGCAGCAGAAAGGAAATTGTGGGTGGACTGGTCTGGGCAGTCCTGCTAACACAGCGCTGGGGATCAAACTCATCAGCCAGCAGCCACCAACTCATCAAAGACCTGTCCTGCACCCCTTGGAGGGCTGGGACTTGTGTTGGGGAGTAGCTTTTTTCCTGGCTATGGATATTGTCCCCCTGTTCTTCCCCTTGTTCCAAAGACAGAATAAACAGCCAGGGTGGAAAGCAGGTGCCTGTACTTTTTGCAGGGAGAAAAGCAGAAAAGAAATGGCCAGGAGGAAGGTCTGGGGCTGAAAAAATGAGTGGCCTTCAGATGGAGGGGCCCTGAGGCACTCTGGCTCACACAGCCCCTCTGCTGAGGTGTGCTGAGGGACCCCCCACCCCTGCCTGTGACGTGGGGGGCTGTGGGACCTCACTAGAGGCCCCTTCCCTGTAGGAACACGGCCATGCAAGAGGCCATGCAGAGGTTTCTCTCTGGGGGAGAGAAACCAGGTGCTGGGGCTCTTCTTGTGTTTTTGATGGGTGCCTCCATCGCCCTCTTTGCACCCCCAGGACACCCTGTCTGTCTGAAAGGGACAGGCGCGAGCAATTCTCTTCTGACACCAAGATGTGCTCCTGATTTTTCTGTTTCTCCTCTCCAGTTTTTCAGCAGTTGTGGCGCTCGCTGTCCCAAAACGAGCCAGAGGAGGACACAGGCAAGCCAGGAGCTCGGCTGTCCCAGCTGGGCTACGCCCACGAAAAGAAAGACAGAAAGAAAGCGAGAAAGAAAGGCTCTCCCTCCCCCTCCAACAATCCTCCTAATGAAAACCTGGCCAGCTCCCCGCTCTGCCCTCTGCCCTTTACGGGGCAGGTTGCAAGGTCACAGGGACGCGGTCCCCCCGCATTGATCAGGACTCTTTTGGGGCTGGCATATGGCACCAGGTTTCAAAGGCCGAGCAGCTGAAAAAGAATTAAGTGGGGGCAAAGAGTGGAACGTACCAGATTGAACTCCTGACACGAGGGGGTCAAAGATCGCCGGAGATAAAGCGGGTGCTGGAATGGCCCGGGCGATGTCAAAAATAAATACGCAAGCATTAAAAATCAACACCACCACCCCCTCAGCCCCCCCTTCCACAGGACTGGGGACGAAATCCCACCGTGGTTCTGAGGGAAAGGAGAGGGTTGGATGAGTTGGATGTGCTGGGGAACAGCTAATGGGGACAGTGTCCTTGTTTGCACCCAGGGATGAGCGCGGGGGGGGCCTCGCCTGGAGGGTGCGCCCCTGGGCTCCACCAGCTGGAATTTTGTGGGTTTTCACCTTCCTGGTGAGTGTCCCTCAGCTCCTCGGGGACAGAGGGACCAACTCTGGGGAAGGATAAAGAGAGCTGGGAGGTGGACAGAGCAACCAGCACCTCTGATTGTGTAGGAGCATCACTTCTTCATCAGAAAAGTGGTTGGGATGAGAAGGAAGCAGCAGGTTCAGCAGCCCATGCTCCAGAGCAGGCTGAGATGGGAGAGGTGGAAGGGGCCAAGAGGACAGGAAAATTGAGCTTATATCAGAGGGCTTTTTCCCTCTACTGTGAGTGTATGCTTCAAGTCCAAGCCACAGGTTGATGATCTTAAACTTGATTTTTAAGCTCCCTCATCATCTGCACATGCCATGCCAGGCTCTGTGATCCCCGGAGTCCTACTGGGGGGGAAAGGCACATGGCCTGGAGGGAAAAGGAATGAAAAACAAGAAGTTAATGGGCTTACCCAGGGCATCCTGGGGTTGTTTGGGTTTTTATTAGCATTGCAATGCTCTGTGGGAATCCACAGATGTGCTGCATCTTCATTCCCCTCTCCTGTCTGGATCACGTGAGACATTAAGGAATCCCACAGTGCCCTCTGCTCCATCTTTACCGAAACCCCCCAAAAAATCTCTGGTGTTCAGTCTGAGAGTCTGTGGCTCTTGGAACAAATTAGTGAACTTGTTTTCCTGTCTGATTTTTGTTGTCTCCTTCTCTTCTTTTGTTCTCCCAGAGCCTTTCATGCCCAGCCAAGGTGCTCTATCTCCCTCCTCAGCTCTGCCTGCGGAGACTCGCTCGGCTCTGCCGTTTAACACGTCTCCTCTGTGTGGTTCCTGATAAAACAAACTGCTCAGTGTGCTCTGCACGGGGCTAGGGGGTCTTCCAACCACAGATCCAGAGTCTTGCCACTGTGCACTTCCACCGGGAACACCAAAGCACCTGGCCATGGATGTCTCCAACAGCAATTTCCCACCATTTCCTCTCTGAGCACTTCTGGTTGTGTGTGAGAACAAGGACCTTCCACACTGACCAACATTTTCATTTCCCCATTGTTGGGGTTAAACCAAAAATTTTTCCTAATTTTTTGGAGAAAATTTGTTTGGGGGGTATGGAGGAGAGGATTGAGAGGTAGCTCAGCAGCCAAAGAGAACAGCTGGAGAACTGGGAAAGTGCCAGGCTGTGAAGGCCAGTGACACATCTTGAAAGTGGTGCTACGTCTGCCCTCTCCCCTGACCCCTCAGGCGTACCAGGCAAGAGAGGTAGGATGGCATTCTGTGCCCTAATGTTTCTCCTACACCTGTGTGGGTGGAATAATCCGAATGCCACATTATCCCTTCCACTCTGCACTTCCCCCCCTGGATTCCTCCTTCTCGGGAATGTTCGACAATGTGCTCTAGAACTGCTGTACGATGAGCAGTCAGCGCTTAAAAACGCTGCCTGATTTCTTATCCCCCCCCCGCCCCCCCATTTTTCG
>JAWMRA010000146.1:19830445-19846191 GCA_035584735.1 Pseudotriccus pelzelni | reverse complement strand
TAAAAACGCTGCGTGATTTGTGATCCCCCCCCCGCCCCCCCATTTTTCGTGGTGATTTTAGTACCAGATGGCAGCCTTAGAGCCCTGAGAATGAAGTGCTCCATAATTGACAGCATAACACGACTCGCAGCAGCGAAATCTTCCTCCCCTCTCCCACCGCCGAGGCTCTGATGGCGCAGAGTGAATAATTTAGCATCCATCTCTCATTCAGCAAACGCTGCCGGTGAGCTCTGGGAGGATGATTTTTATTAACTGGACGGCTGGATGCAATTTTCCAGCAAAGCCTGTGTGCAAACAAATTGTAGCTGACTGCTGGGTAAGTGCCAGTGCTTATGACTGTCTCCTGGTACGGGGAGATGAGATGCCCACATCCTATTACACCATCTCCGCCGCTCCTCAACTGTTTCCCAAGCCCACAAGTAAGTTTGCTGGTGAACAGTCATGGTTTCATATCAGACTGTTTTCGGCAGGACACATGTTTGTGATTTTTTTTTTTTTGTGTGTGTGTGTGTGTGTGTTCCCTGGGAACGCTTGAGCAAAATCCGGCTGCCCAGCCTGCTCTGCGAAAGCCATCGCGGATGTCGCTGATGGGGCTCATGGGATCTGACCAAGAAAAACAGCGGTGAGCCCTTCTGTTTTTGGGCTCATTTGTCCGTTTCCGCCTCGTTCCAGCACCAGGGTGAGCGTGTCAGGAGGTGAGAGTGGCATCTGGCCTCGTTGGACCCCTTTGTCCTCACCTGCTGTCGGCAGGAGAATTGTGGCCACTCGGGGACTGCGCTGGAGCTGCAGCAGCAGCCGAAGTCAGGTGGATCAGGGAATCCCAGAATGGTTTGGGTTTGAAGGGACATTAAAGCTCATCTCATTCCACCCCCCTGCCATGGTAGGGACACCTTCCACTAGCCCAGGTTGCTCCAAGCCCCGTCCAACCTGGACACTTCCAGGGATGGCAGAGACACACTCCTTTGGTTGCAGGTGAATTGCTGGTTTTGACGTCGCCTCTTCCACGCCGGTTGTTGTTTACAACCCTCTGCAGACCCCAATGGGTGACACCGTGGGGGTGACAGGTCCTCCAGCCCCTGTGCCCGCTGCACACAAAGGTGGCACCTATCTCCAGGGCTTCCAGAGCCTCGCAGTTTGTCGGTGGCACATTGAGATGCCTGTTGGGAAGCGTGATGGATATGAATCCTGCAGTGGGCAGGTAAGAGAGCTCTGAGTTTGTTGGACAGGTGCCTGGAACATTAGGCTATTATTGGAAACAACGAGGCTTTTATGGTAAGTAATTGTAATGTTATTGGGCGTTTTCCTTAAATAGTCCACCACACTCCCATCTGCCGGCAGCTGATGCTGGAGGGAGAGGTGTGTGAGGCAAAAAGAGAAGGGAAGGTGAAGTGGTTTTGCTCTGATGGGATGTAAAATGGAGACACGGAGCAGCTGTGGCAGTGCAAGGCTCTCTGGCTTTATTCCTGAGCAGGGGGGTGTGTGTCCCTGCCGCCCTGGACCCCGTCCAGCTCCAACAGCTCTTTTCCAGCTCTCGGCGAGTTCCTGTGTGCTCGCAGATGGATGTGGTATTCTTCTCCTCTTCCTGCCCTCAGTCGGAGCAGGGAAGCGCCTGAAGAGATGCAGAAGATAGTGGTGGGCAGGGAGCTGCTTTTAACTGGAGTGGAAAACTACAGCGGGTTAAGTCAGGTCTGGAACGGGCCGGAGCTCATCTGTGCGTCCAACTGCACAGCCCCACAAAGCCCAGGCTTCGGAAGACTGGGAGATCACCGGTGCTTGGCCATTCCTGGAGCTCTGTAGACATGGAGGTTTATAGGGTTTCAAGACCCCCCTGGTCCTTCAAACTTTGAAATTCCTGCCGTGCTGCCCCCGTGACGTGACAGTCACCCTCTGCAGAGAAACGCAGTGCACCGCAAATGCAAGCAGGAGTCCTGAATTCCACAGGAAGTTAATTCCCACAGAAACATGGAATCACTGACGTTGGAAAATCCCTCCAAGTTCATCGAGTCCCACCATTCCCCCAGCACTGCCAAGTCCACCAATAACTCATGCACCCAAAGTGTTACATCCACCTGGCTTTTAAATCCCTCCAGGGATGGGGACTCCACCCCTGCCCTGGGTTGCCACTTTCACACTGGGAATATGTAGGAAGTGACTCTTTTGGATCACTTTTCCCCCCAAATCCCAGCCAGAGGGAGCCTTTTCGGAGCCTGGGAGGTGGATAGGGGCATGTGAGGGGCTGGTGGCACCACACTTTGTGGAGGCTGCCGGGTCAGAGCCTACAGGGCTTTGATAGCAACATCGATGCTGTGCCACTACGAGATCTGTCCTCTCCTCAGCACTTAAGGAAGGATAAGAGCATTCCCAGAGCCGGAACAAGCAAGAACAGATGCAGCAAGTAGGCCACCCTCACTTGAAATAGCCCGTGGGGCAGGATTAGCATTGTTTCCCCCAAGGAGAGTCGCAAAAGGTAAGAGATCTCACTGGCAAATTTGATAATTTTTTTCTCATATCCAGCCTAAAGGAGAGTCTCTTTGCTCTTCATCACCCCCCATTTCTGACTCTCTAGTGTGCAGTATCTCATCATTCCTCAGGATCCTGGCTGGTCCTGGAGTTACTCACAGGGAATGAGCCATTTCCATGTGCACATCGTCACCATGCATTGGTCTGTGAAAGCTGGGCTGCCAACATCTGATGCCTATAAATAGCCCAGGGCTTGTAGGAAGCAGGAAAACACCTATGAACTCCCCTGAAATCTGATGGAACTGGAGAGCTGCAAAGGGGTAAACCATAAATATTGGCCTAAAAATACATTTCATAGAATGGAAGGATCCTAGAATGGTTTGGGTTGGAAGGGACCTGAGAGCTCTTCTAGTTTTGACCTCCTGCCAGGGGCAGGAACACCTCCCACTAGCCCAAGTTGCTCCAAGCCCTGTCCAACCTGGCCTTGGACACTTCCAGGGATCCAGGGGGAGCCACAGCTTCTCTGGACAACCTGTGCCAGTGTTTTGCCACACTGATCATAAAAAAATTCTTCCTTACGCCTGATTTAAACTGACCCAGAGAGTGTTTGGCTGCGCTTCAGGACTCAGCTTCAGCTTCTCCTTTCCCAGCAAGACCAGAAAGAAGCCACCAAGCCCCTTTTTGGGACCCGATGGTGCCCGCACTGTCCAGACCTTCCTGCTGCCGCCTCTCACCTTCCTCCCCATCAGCCCACCCTCCTCTTCCTCCTCCTCTCGTCGTCCTGGAAACCAGAGGCCAGGACGCCTCTGTCCCGGGTGACAGCCCCGCAACAAAGGCGGCTTTCAGAGGGGCGGCGGGACGGGGTCGTCCCCGGCGCCCCTTCAGTGCGGGGCGGCGAGTGCTGGGGGTGGCCCGGAGCCCCGGGGGATGCCCGGGGCCGTCCGGCCCCGGCGGGGTCTGCCGTGCCCCCCTTCACGTCTCCCAGGGCAGGGGGGACAGGGTTCACGGGCTCCTCTCGGCCGCGGGGCGAAGGTGGATTAAGGAGGGGGCGAGGGCTCATTCTTGTCGCTGTTGGAGGGTGGAGACCGGGTCAGGCGTCCTCCAAACCCCTCACACAGCCTGGTGGGTCCGCAAGTGTCATTCAGCCTGAAGGAAGTTGTCCATCAAAGCTGGGGTTGGGGGCGGGGGGACGGGGGACTGTGGGAATACCTGCAGGCTGTTGGCAGGCCGGGAGATAGGGAGCATCTTGGGGAGTAAACTTCTGGCCCTGCTGCTTTCCCCTTTTCTCTCTTCTCCAAAAATAAGTCCCGCTTTCCCAGACCCACCAGACCCAAAACTCACTGGTGCAAGCCTGGGAACAATTTCCTTGCAGCAAGACTTGCCATTTGCTTGGATAAAGCATCGGGCTGGAAAGCTGTTCCAGGGAAAAAAACTGATCTGCAGATAAAGTTTGGTCTACTGGGTGTTGCCTAAAAGAGTAGCAGTGGTGAGTGAATGGTTGGACTCGATGATCTAGAGGTCTCTTCCAACCGAAGTGATTCCAGGATTCTATAAATCTACCCCAAAGTCATGGAAACGTCAGGCATGCAGCACATAATTTTGAAGGCAGCCAGACCACTGACACAAACAGGCTTTCCCAAAAAATGCGAGTCAAGGAAGAAGAAAAGCCTGTCAAACACACACAAAACCCCTTGGACACGTGTTGCTGGGCAGGTGGGGTCACAAATACACAGCTTCAGGTTTGTTATCCCCTTGTTATCCCCTCTGCTCTATGGGCAGAGAGACTTCCTGGGTTGGAAGAGACCTTAAATGTCAGACCATCCCATTGCACCCCCCTGCCACGGGCAGGGATACCTTGCACTAGCTCAGATTGCTCCAAGCGCCATCCAACCTAGCCTTGGACACTTCCAGGGATCCAGGGGCAGCCACAGCTTCTCTGGACAACCTGTGCCAGAGCCTGCCCACCCTCCCAGCCAAGAATTCCTTCCCAGTATCCCATCTAACCCTAATGGCATAGGGCCATTCCCCTTGTCCTGTCATTCCACGCTCTTGTAAAATGTCCCCCTTTGCCATCAAGGGGAGTGGGGCTCTGCCACACCTCTTGCTGCTGCTCTGAGTGGGGACAACACCTCGCTGGCATAAGGAGAACCTGCAGGGGACAGGCTGAGGTCAGGCAGTCCCGAGAATCCAGGGTGTTACTTCAAGCCGAGGAACTGCCCCATTAAAACCTTCCTGGCTTTTTATCCCTCTTCTATCGTGTTTCCCTGGTGGAGCAGCTGCCACCTGGACACCGGCAGTCCTGTCCTGTGAGCCCACAGAGGAGCTGGCAGCTGGGGCCAGCAGCCCTTGCCAGGGGCTCAAACCGAGGGCGGAGGTGCTGCTGCTGGGGCAGGAGGTTCAGGGCACACAGGGAGGACGGAACCACCCGGCAGTGGGGGACGGAGCGTCTTCTGGGTCCACACCCTCTGCAACCTGCTGCTCAGGCAAGCTGAGGGGCTTCCTGCTCGCTCCTCGGCTGCAGCGGTGCAGCTCTCGGCCTTCCCTAAAACCCCCTGCCCCTCGAGCCGCAGCACCGCAGCCCCCGGCCGCGCCGACCCTCCGCAGCCCCGACCTCCCACCGCTCCCACCAGCAGTGCCCGGGGGGCAAAAGCCAGTGACTGGTGCGGCCTCCGCCGGGGACATTCCCCCCGGGCTGGGCTCTCCAGGGATGCTCTGGAAGCTCCTCTCCTGCCGCCGCCGCCACCTCTGCCCTCCGCAGCCCCCGGCTCGGGGCCCCCCGCGCACCGCAGGACGGGGGGCTTCCCCCGGGCGGCCCTTTCTGGGAAACCGGTGCTGTGGGACAGAGGAAGGAGCCGCGGTGGCTGCAGGCAGGGAGAGCTCCTCGGATCCACCCTCCCGCTCCTTCCTGCCTTCCTAAGCGCCGCTTTCCTGCGGCCGGGTCCAAGCTCTTCTTGGCCCCCGCGGCGCCTAAAAATAACTACCCTTGCGCAGGTCTGGGGGAGAGTTTCTGGGCTGGAGTTCAGCCCTGGGAGGAAAATGAAGCAAAGAAGGGGCAGTCGGTGCCCCTGGACAACTGACCCACGGTGTGCTGGGGGTTGTTCCGGCCCCTAAGAACAGCTGTGAGGTCCTCCCCCAGGGGTGGAGTGGTCCCCGGGCTGTGGAGATCCTGCCCCGTCCACATCCAGAGGCGATGCCCACCTGAGCTACTCGGGGCTCAGCGCCACACAGATGCCAGCTGGACATGACAGCATCTTCAGGCTGGCAGAGGGGATTCACCCCTGGCAACTTTCTGGAGCCCTGTGGCACTCCTGGGTCTCTGCCCTGCCTTTGGCTACCCGTGTGATCCGTCTGGGTACCTGGAGAGGAACGTGGAGCGGGTCCACACAGCACATCCACTGCCCATCTAGTGGGGTGGTACATTTTTTTGAGGGATGCATTCTCTCTTCTAGCTCACAGCCCGTGGTGCCACGAGGGGCCAGGCGCGACCCACGCAGAGGTACCACCTCTCCCTTCCCTCCATCCCTCTCTCCCCCGTTCCCGCCCTCCCTCTCTGTCCCCAGGAGTCTCATGCCTTCCAGGAAATGGGATATTAAGCGGTGTTAATGAGCCTCTCTGGCAGAGGTTCCAACAAATGGCTCTTCCCCAGCTTGCTGGTTGGGAACGGATGGGTTCTGGGGAGGGGAAGGTGAGGGGCTGATGAACCTCCTTCCTCCAAGCATCGATCAGCTGTCAGGGCAGTGCTGAGGCTGAGAGCCTTAATTCCCCGGGGACAGCCCAGTTCTGGGGAGGGGAGGGACAGTGCTCTGTGTGTGCTGAGACTCGCTGGCACTGCCAGGCTGGGCGGGGGAGAGGAGAAGTGGTCTTTGGATGCTGGATGGGTTCATTCTCTGAAAACTCTCTGCTTTGCTATTTCTGCAGGCACAGGCAGCACCCCTGCAGGGATGGGCTTGGAGCAGAGATGGTTGGACTCATGGAATTCTACAATCATGGAATGGTTTGGGTTGGAAGGGACCTTAAAGCCCATCCAATCCCACTGCCTGCCACGGGCAGGGACACCTCCCACTAGCCCCATCTTTCTATGGCTGATGCTTCCTGTTTGTGGGGGGCGCGAGGGCTTCTCGCTCCCTCGCTCGCTCTTGTCCTTCTTGGCTGAGGGCAGGAGGGAGCTGGTGTCCTGGGAAAAATAAAACTTGAAAGCAGAGCTGGACTCTTCATTGTCAGGAGGCTCCTTATTATTTTTTTGGATGCGTTTCCTCTGGGTCGTTTCCTTTTCATTCGAGTGCGGGTTATAAATATGTTTCCGCTGACATCACCCCGCTGTCCCTTTTCGGAAGGGATCTGGTGCTGGGCTCGCTGAACACCCCAGGGCTTTGCATTCCTCTGATGGCCATGAGAAACACGCCTGGAATGAGCAGCAGGGCCAGCTGGGGCAGCTGTGGGGGACTGGGAAGGACCAGCCGGGACATGGGACTCTTGGATCTTTTGTGGGGTTGTTAGTGGGGTCTGTTAATGCTGCTCCTGCAACGGGGAGATTTCAGCCTCATTTGCTACCCAACAGGGGAGGGCAGCCTGGGGAAATTCCTGTCTTCTCTCCAAGCATCAGCCTGTCATGGAGGAAGAGTTTGAGAGGCTGTGCTGCCCCGCTGCCCCATCCCTGGGCTTTGCTGGACACACCCCCACTCTGGATCCAGTCGTGGAACAAACAGATCCTGGGACACAAAACCCACATTTTGTGGCCTCGGTCTCTGCCCAAGCCCTGCCAGCCACTGGCACAGGTGGGCTGGGACTGGGGGCTTGACCCACAAACTGTTGACTCGGCCACTCTCCCTTCCAAGCCCTGTGGGTCCAGCAGCCTGCTGTCTCCCATGGATCCATCCCAGCTGCTCCTGTCCATCTCTCCAGCCTCATGGGCCTGTCCCTCCATGTCCATGGTGCCTACAATGCTCATGGGACCCCCTGTCACCTTCTCCACCCACCTGCCCTGTGGTGGTGAGACCTCAAGCGTGGCTCCACATGGCAGGGCTGGAGCTGTGGCAGCAGACTGGGGGGCTCACAGATGTGGGGGGGATTTATTCAGGGAGTGGTGGGGCCCTGGCACAGGTTGCCCAGAGAAGCCGTGGCAGCCCCTGGATCCCTGGAAGTGTCCAAGGTCAGGTTGGATGGGGCTTGGAGAAACCTAGGCTAGTGCAAGGTGTCCCTGCCTGTGGCAGTGGGTTTGGAACCAGGTGATTTTAAGGTCCCTTCCAAACCAAACCATTCCATGATCCCATAAACACAAGAGCTGCTTGGAAAATTAAGGCTTTGCTGCAGCTCCATGGGAGAGAAACTGGAGCTGCTCCCTCCTTGGGGATGGGGGTGAGGCTGAAGCATTTCTCCCTCGGTTGCTGCACACATGCTGAGAGGTCCCAGGGATCCTGGAGACCCAGATGTTTATACAGCTGTGGCCTCACCCTGTTTGCTTTGTGCTGGGTGGCCCTGAACTTTCACAAAATATTTGTTGGGGGGGGTGCAGGGTCTGTGCAGCCATGCCTTGGGCTGCTGGCTTGGATGGGGATAAGGAAACTATCTGGCCTGGCCTCTGATGGATGAAGCTGCTGAGAAAGGATTTCTCCCTGAGCTCTCCCAGTTTTCCCATCCTAATGAAAGCACTTGGGAAGCGAAAAGGCCAAATGACTATTTTGGAGCTGCTCCCTCCGAAGAGGCTGTTTTGTTGTGCCAGTCAACTTCAGAGCGAGTTTCAGGAAGGAAATGCTGTCCTAAGAAAAATGTGTCTGTGGAAAAACGAGGCGTTTCAATCTCTTCCAAACATGTTTTCAGTGGGGAGAGGTCTGGAGCTGTAGGACAGCTCCAGTTCCAGCCAGCCATCATTTTCTGATGGAAGCAGTTTGCTTGGGAGGGCCCTGGCTGGCACCAGCCACGGTAGGTCCCCAGGAATAGTCATAGTAAGTTTCTTCCTCATGGCCTGACCAGCGTGTGATGCCTCCCTGGCACTGCTCTGCCTCTCCAGATGGGCCATGTTGGCTGAAAAAGGGGCCTTTTGCCCCATTTTTTTTTCATTCCTCAAGAAAACCACCTCATTGCCCACCTCCTCCACCACTGCTCCACCTTCCCCACAGGCAGATCTCATCCTCCTGCGTCCTTCCTGGTGGTTTTCCTCCCTCAGCCTTTCCCTGCCAGCTGTTGTGTGTTCAGGGGGTCCAGCAAACCTGCCGTCCCCTACTCTGCGAGGCAGCTCTTCCTCTGTCCCCGGTGCTCCTGGAGAATCCCGAGGTGCAGCCACAGCCCAGAACACCAGGCTGTGACCTGTGTGGTCCCCAAGGGGCGTTCTGCAGCCTGGGTGGAATCTCAGCTGATCTCAGCATGAAGATCTGAATTGATGCTGCCCTGGCAGAGCCGTGCCCATCCCCAGCAGCTTCGATGAGACCCGAGTTCTGTGCAGAGCGACATTTTTGGGTGCAGAGAGCCCAGTGGTGGGACAGACCGGCGAGCAGAGGTGGGATGTGGGTGCAGGAAGGTGCGGGTGGATGGTCCAAACAGGCATTTTGTTCTGCACGTTGCCTGTGCAGGGAATGTGGTGTCGCTGGGTGCAGCTGAGGAGCAGGTCCCTCCGGATTCGGGGATCCGCTGGGACAGAGAGCTGGGACCTGCGGAATGGAAAACCCACTCGCTCAAAGCTGCAAAACACGCCTGAAGACCAGCCCGGCGGACTCAACCCGGGAATGACAAATGGGGCAATTGCTCCATCTTGTGACACCATCTGCAAGTGCAGCAAAGCTGTCGGGAATGACGATGGGAATGGGAACCACAGAATCATAGAATATCTTTAGTTGGAAGGGATCCACAGGGATCATCAAGCCCCGCTCCTGGCCCTGCCCAGGGCACCCCAACAGTCCCAACATATGCCGGACAGCATTATTCAAACCCTCCTGGAGCTCTGGCAGCCTTGGGGCTGTGCCCACTGCCCTGGGGAGCCTGGTCAGTGCCAACCACCCTCTGGGGGAAGAACCTTTTCCTGAGGTCCCGCCTAAACCTCCCCTGACACAGCTTCTGCTGTTGGAATTCACGTTGAGGATGCTCTCAGCTTGGTCTCTCCATCAGGAAAGCTCCGTGTTCCCATTGCTCAGCTAAAGGGCTCTGGGAATCTGGCTCCACCCTCCCTGTGGTTCCCCACAGAAGGCAGCAGTTGGACTCCCCCTTTTTTTCAGGGTAAAAAATCCTCTTCTCTCAGCATCTCGTCGTCAACCATCTGCATCACCCCCCCGACTTCCTGATGCCGGGAGCCTCTGGAGAGGGAAGGAGAGAGGGAGGGATGGGTGAACAACTGGGACAACTGGTGCTCTTGGGAACAGTTTGGGTTTGAGTGAGGGCAACAGCCAAGGCATGTCCTGTGTGCTGGCTGGGGATTTGGGCTTCCCACTGCCAGAGGGCAGGGTTAGATGGGATACTGGGGAGAAATACCTCCCTGTGAGGGTGGGCAGGCCCTGGCATGGGTTGCCCAGAGAAGTTGTGGCTGCCCCTGGATCCCTGGAAGTGTCCAAGGCCAGGTTGGATGGGGGTTGGAGCAACTTGGGCTAGTGGGAGATGTCCCTGCCCATGGCAGGGGGTGGCACTAGATGATTTTTAAGGTCCCTCCCATCCTAAACCATTCTGGGATTCTGGAATTCTATGAATCCTACGATCTCTGCTCCAAGTCCAGCCTTCCTGAGCAGGAAGCCGCTCTGCAAGGAGGAGCTGAGCCCTGAGGAGATGCCAGAGCTGCAGCATCTCCACTGCTCCTTCCTCCTGCCAGTGGGAAATGACAACGTGGAAGAGGCAATTATTTGACACCAGCTGCACTGTCAGCCTCTGGCTCAGACCTGGAAAGGATCCTGACCCACAGTGAGCCTCCTTGGCTTTCCTTTAGGGCTGCCTCTTAATGGGAAAGCAGAAGGAAAGAAAAAAGGCTGAGAGAATTCCAAGTGCTCAGTGGGAGAAGCAGAGGAGCCCGTGGGGCTGTGGATCACCCTGGTCCTGCTCTGAACATAAAACCAAAAATTAAAAGATTTACCAGAAAAGTCACTTCCTGGTGATTTACAGTCCCTGTCTTTGGAACAGCTGGGAAGAGGATCTGCACATGGAGCAAGGGATGCTGCTCCCTCCACCTCTCCTCTTTCCTGTAGGATTTTAATTTGGGAAAGGTGCTGCTGTTCAGTTCAGCCCCAAATTCCCATCACTCACACCACTGAGAGAAAACCGTCCCACTGAAAGGGTTTGCCAGAGTAATTAAGAGTCACGGAGTCTGGGGATTTTCTGGAAAACAAGACTCTGGTTTTCAATATTTTTTATATAATTTATCCAGTGCAAGGGTGGGAAAGAGGCACCAGGACCTTTTATTGGAGACACAGGTTAGTATTCCTCTTAGTTTCATAGATTAAATCTTGGCTCCGGGCTCGGATCATCTGGTCTCAATCCCAAATTTCCTGTGTGATGTCACCTGTTCCCAAGCCTTGAGTGCCACCACTGTGAGCAGTGGAACTGCTTTTGGTGGGGCTGCTCTGTGTCCCTGGGACCCTTCCCTCTCTCCCAGATCATTCAGGAGGCTCAGGAACACTGGTGGCTCCGCAGAAATTCCGGAGGGGAGCCAAGCAGAAAGTTCAAGACAGCCCTTGGCACTTCAGGCATGTCGGTGGATGAGGTTTGCTTCCTTTAATTTATTTGAAGGGAAGTGCAAATAATGGTTTTGCTCCCAGGAAGCCTCGCTGCCCATCGGAGCGAGCGTGGAACTGTCACCTGCCGGTGACGGGGGTCCTGGGGGAGAGGCAGCAAAGCAGAACCCCGGCGGTGTCACCTCATGTATCACTGTCCGGGGTGTCACCGCTCTCATGGAGATAAATGGGGAGGTGGCCCTGGCAGCGCTCGGGAGTCACTTCCACTTACACATTGCGGGACGAGACAGACCTGAGATGGGTCAGCAGGAGACAAATCACTCCACGGGGGTCACGGCTGAGCTCCTCCCGGGAGGGACAAGCATCCCACAGCCTGGCTGTGCAGGCAGGGAAGGGACATGGAGTGTCCCTGTGGACCCAAGCAGGCCTGCATGCTTGGGGACAGTGCCACGGGTGAATCATGGAATCATGGAATGGGTTAGGTTGGGAGGGACCCTAAAGAACATCCTGTTTCAACCTTCTTCCACTAGACACCTTCCACTAGAGGAGACGTGCCGTGAGCAGGAGGGGACACACGTGTGAGCTGGGACAGGCGGTGACACAGCGCAGACCCCAGGGCACGGCAGGGAGGAGACGTCCTCGCTCTGCTCAGCTCCAGGAAGACCCTCTGGACACCTCACAGAGCTCTCAGGCTTCCAGATATGGGCAGTGTCTAAAGTTTTAAGGCATCAGAATAAAAACCAAGTCAGACATAACTGCCATAAGTGATGGCAGGTGGGCACATCTCCCAGTGGATAACACGGGGAATTGTGTCTCAGCAGAACGGCTGTGCAGGGAGGGAGGGAACATGCCAAGCCATAAAGGGAATGCAGCAAAGAGGAATGGGGCTTTTAATTCAAGACAAGGTCCCCGGGGGAATGTCCTGACAGAGAGATGTGTCAGGCCATGGAGGGTTTCCCCGGAAAGCACTGGAGAACCCATGGAGAGCTCTGGAGAGCAGATGAGGGGAATGTCCTCTGGCATCCAGGACGGCCAGCGAAGGAGGGAGTGCGGTCCCTTGCAGGCTCAGCCACTCCTGGTTACCTCCAGCTGGGAGCAGGGTTCCTGTTTGAGCAGTTTTACCGCTACTTTAGGTTTGAAAGACCAAAATCTTTCATCTTTCGCTGAGCTCCACTTCACAGAGAAACTCGTGAACTCCAGAGCTGCCCGTCCCCCAAGGAGGCGGGCTCCTGAACGCGAAGGAGAAGGGTCCAGCCTGGCGGAGGAACCCCAGGGAAAGGGAGATGTCACTTGCTCAGCTCCTGGGGAGCAGAGCCATCCGTGGACCTGAGCTGCATTTAAGACCTGCTTTTGGATGTGGCTCCTTTGATTCCACTAATTGGCCGGCGAGCTGCAGGGAGACCCCAGCGCCGCGTGAGAGGGGCGAGATGAAATGAGAGAGCGGAATAAATCATGAGCCAATTTCCAGCATTTTCTTGGCTGAAGTGGAATGGCTAATCATTTTGATGGCAGAATTTACATAATTACTCTACCCACCGGCCCAGACCAGGCTAAAGCAGTGAGAAAAACAGGCTGCTCTTTCAAAGGGAGATGTTTGTGGAAGTGATTGAGCGAGTCGTGGGACTTGGATCCGGGAAGAGACGGGTTTGGTCACAGGGAGCCTCCCCTTTGCTCCGTGCAGGTGAGACTTCTCAGAGAGAACCCCACAAACAGGATTTCCCAGTCCATATTCCCACCTTTCCCGCACAGGATTCAGTGGGTGATGGATGAAAGCAGAAGGGATTTGGAAGAGAGAAGGAAAGCAGGAAGAATCTGTCAGTGTTGTGATACGTGGGGAAGTGTGGCAGGACCTCGTAAGCTCCTTCCCTTACACCCTGAGTACCCAAAGGACTCAAATCCAGGAATCTTTCTTGATGGATCCAGCCTCACAGGCTGCTTTGCTCAGCAACGTTTGACTTGAAATTACTGAATTTTCATAGAATCATAGACTGGTTTGGCTTGGAAAAGACCTTAAAGCTCATCTAGCCCAATCCCCTGCCATGGGCAGGGACACCTTCCACTAGATCAGGTTGCTCATATCCCCACTCAGCCCAGCTTGGAATGTTTTTCTCTCTTTTCTCCTCTCACACTCCTATCTTTCCATCCTTTTCTCCCAGCCCAACATGGATCTCCCACATATATTATGTGCCATGTCACGATTTTTGGTAAATAAATGTGCTATTTGTAGGACTTTTAGTCATCTGAACTGGGAGGGTCCCTGTTGCACGAGGCTTTGGCTTTTAATTCAGTGCCATTGCGAGATCAGTGGCTAAAAATTGACAGCAAGAAATCTCCTGTTCCTTCTCACCAGATGTTTTGGGGTAATAATGAAATCTCAGTACCTTGGATCTTTCCAGATCTTCTCCTTGAGGATCCCTCTCCTGAAAGCAGCCAGACTGGATGAGAGCCTTGTGGAGCTCTAACCTTTAGCTCAGGCAGCAAAGAGCACATGCAGACATGCAGTGGTCCCTGTCCACGGCAGGGTGTTGTCACTGGATGGTCTTTAAGGTCTCTTCCAACCCAAACCATCCTGGGCTTCCATGATTCTCTGATTCCTGGTTTCATCTCCTTTCTCAGCAGGGATGTCAGGACACTGCTCATGATGACTTCAAGCCTTCCTGCTGTTCTTTCCTTGCTCTGCGCTGAGACTGTTCAAGGTGGTGAAGTCAACTTTGCCTCTTGACTCTATAGCCTTGTGCCCAACTGTGTCTTGGATCTGAAAATATCACTTAGGAACATTTGAGGATTATAGGACATCACAGAATCCCAGAATCATTTAGGTTGGAAAAGCTCTCCAGGATCATGGAGCCCCCCCTGTGCCCGATGCCCACCTTGTCCCCCAGCCCAGAGCGCTGAGTGCCACGTCCAGTCGTTCCTTGGACACCTCCGGGAGTGGGGACTCCACCACCTCCCTGGGCAGCCCCTGCCAAGGCCTGACCACCCTTTCCATGAGGAAATTCCTCCTGATGTCGAACCTGCCCCTCCCCTGGCACAGCCTGAGGCCGTTCCCTCTCCTCCTGTCCCTGTTCCCTGGGAGCAGAGCCTGACCCCCCCCCGGCTCCCCCCTCCTGTCAGGGAGTTGCAGAGCCAGAAGGTCCCCCCTGAGCCTCCTTTTCTCCAGGCTGAGCCCCCCCAGCTCCCTCAGCTGCTCCTCATAGGCTCTCCTTATCACAGAACAGCTCCTGAGATTGCAGGAACTCATCCACTCCAGCTGTCCTGTGCAGCCCCATGTTCTTCTGATCCTACTGAAATATGGGAAAGAAATCTTCACATTGCTTGGAAAAATACAACCAGATGATCAAACCAGAAACTTTGAAATGCCAAAGAGAGTTGCTGTGGCAGCAGAGCCTCCAGCCCCTGAGTTTCCTGTGAGGTTATGGATTGTAGAACATCTGTATGTTGTGTTAACATCGTTCACAAGGAGGACAACCCATGTTTACTTGTTTTGTTAACATTGGAAGGCTCCAGGGCCTTCCCACACACATTCATTTGCATGTTTCTTCCAATGGAAAGTAATAAAATATTCATATCATTAAAGGAAAAGGGGGGATAAAAGAGGCCTCGAGCTGCTCCACTGATTGAGTGGGTGAGCTGCGTGTTCTCCAGCAGAAGAGCAAGGGAGGATGGAGGGCAGAGGGGGGACACTGCCTGTGACCTGTCGCCTGGTCTTTGTGAGCGTGGCACCCTCCTGCAGCTCCTCACCCACTGCGCTTCAGCAGGCCAGGAGACAACAGGAGGATGTTTTCCAAAGGTTCCCCTTCCCTGAGCCGCATGTCAAGACAATGGCCTTCAGAGATGGAAGGAAGCGCCTCAAAGAGGGTCTGTGGGGCCTTTTTGGTCCCTGTTGATCTCTCCTCCTCCTTTCTCACTGTTTCTCACCCTGAATGAGCAGGTAGGACCTGTTCTCCACCCCGTGCCCGCCGTGCCATGCTCCTCAGGGCTCCATGGGTGGTGGTCTCTGGCTGACCACACTGCCCTGGACCGCCTGCTTGTATTGCCGTGGTGAGGAGCAGGAACACCCTGGACTCCAGGAGCTGAAGTCATGGGCTAATCAGGATGTATAGCCAGCCACTGAGGCCATGTATATTTAATGAGCCCTGTTAAAGGATTTTTAGAAGTGCTCTCCCCACGGACACCACGATGACTTCTTTGTTTATAATTTTTTTCCCCCTTTCCTGTTGCCACTAATCACTAACTCTCTGCTCCTTAATGGCACCTTTGGGGAGCTCTGGGGATGACTTATTTCTTTATTTATTTACTTGCTCCAGACTGGAGAGAAGCGCACTCCCTCCCTCCCTCCCTGTCTCCCTCCCTGCCATTGTCACGGCCAGGTGCAGGTCTCAAGGTCCATCCTGAGTGCAGCAGTGATTCCAGGAGGACAGAAGAGGGATCTGGATCCATCCCCTCCACGGCTGACAACTGAGAAAGGCTGAAGTGATGAGCACAGACGAGGAGGAAGGGAGAGCCCCTGCCCTGGAACTAAAACGGGGTTGGTTTACATGGGATATAAGGAAGAAGTTCATTGCAATGAGGGTGGGGAGGCCCTGGCACAGGTTGCCCAGAGAAGCTGTGGCTGCCCCTGGATCCCTGGAAGTGTCCAAG
>JAWMRA010000146.1:19789841-19812950 GCA_035584735.1 Pseudotriccus pelzelni | reverse complement strand
CACTTCCAGGGATGGGGCAGCCACAGCTTCTCTGGGCAACCTGTGCCAGGGCCTGCCCACCCTCACAGCCAACAATTTCTTCCCACTATCCTATCTGCCCTCTGGCAGTGGGAAGCCATTCCCCCTTGTCCTGTCCTTCCATCCCTTGTCCCTAGTCCCTCTCCAGCTCTCCTGGAGCCCCTTTAGTTCCTGGAAAGGGCTCTCAGCTCTCCCTGGAGCCTTCTCTTCTCCAGGTGAACCCCCCCAGCTCTCCCAGCTGGGCTCCAGAGCAGAGCGGCTCCAGCCCTGGGAGCAGCTCCGTGGCCTCCTCTGGACTCACTCCACATCCTTCTGATGCTGGGACTCAACACAAATGCTGCTCTGGCTGCACCCATCTCACTCTGTACCTGGAGGAAGCCCAGGCAGCCAGTTGGGACTCACCTTCAGGTGTTTCTGCTACAAAAGTGGAATCCCAGCTCTGCCCACACAACAGGCAGCACGGGGGGAACTTCTCCTTGCTCGCAGTTGCAGCGAGTAATAATTTCACCCCAGCCAGGGAGCAGCCCCTCAGGGATGTTTTATGATCCCATTTTCCAGTGCCCCAACCTCTGCTGTTGAGTGCTAACCCCGTCCTCGCTCTGCAGTTGATTGACAAGCATTAAATGCGTCCTCCGCGGCAGCCCCGTGGGCACACGACACACACCCCACGGCCACCGACGCAGCTCCTCTTTGCTAAGGGGTGAAAACGATACAACCCACCATGTGCTTGCAAAGTGTGACCCTCCCCGGCATCTTAACGACCGTGTAATCAGCAGCGTCGGGGCCTGGCTGACGAAGTGCTGCCCCCCAGCCCCAGAAACTGCTGGCTAAATGTGCCTTTGTTCCTCTTAAGGGATGAAAAATTCAGTCGCCTCCCTCGGCTTATTGACCTCCCACAGATCCAGGAGAGAAGGACATGGAGCCCTCTCCATCTCTAATAGCGTGATATCCACGACTTTGAGTTCTACAGAGAATAACACAACGGACCGGAATAATTATTATCAATGTCTGCTTCTCTGTCTGTGTGGATGTAGCATTTATAAATTAACCAAAAACGCTTGCAAATCTGCATAACCAGTTACCCGAGTTCCTAATGCTTTCAATTTGTCCTAATAGACATTTAATGAATACTTTATAAAGCCTTAGATGGGGAATTTTAAAATCAATGGTGCTATTTTATTGCTGTTTGTATTATCTTTATTTGGACGGTGTCTCTGCCCTCTGATGCCCATCGATTTCAGGCCTTGATCAATGAAACCAACTTGCAGCTCAAATACATCGAGGCGCTCAAGAGAAGGTGGATCTGGGGGTAAAAGGCTCTTTTTGCAGGTGAGGCCCAGCTGAACTCACACCCAGAGCTCAGCCTAAGGGTAGCACAGGTAATCCAAGATATAGTCCTTGCTCAGCTCTCCTCTTACCTGAGGCTTCTGGGGTCACAACAATTAATTATCCTCAAAGCAGCTCTGCCCTCAGCAGATCTGGACCCTTCCTTTTGCTCAAGCTGACTTTCAGTCCCGGGTGAGGGGGTTTTGTCCCCCATTCAAATCACAGAAATTCTCCTGAATACCTTCTGGAACCCCTGTGTGAGTCGTGGCAACTGTGCCCAGAGCTGATGGAGGGATATGGAGCTTGACAGCTTCTCCCATCACTATCAGCTCCTTCAGCTCCACATCCATCGATTTCCCTGTTCTGATTCCCTCCAGCCTGGCTGGGTGTGGGTGGATCCTGCAGTGAAAAGGAACATTTGGGGGTTTTTGGGGTGGGTTTTGGGGAGGAGCCATCTGAGCTAGAAGACATGATTTTTTCCCTTGGATTTGGAATCGAAATCAAGCGTCAAGACAACGTGGAAATTTCTTCCCCTGTCTGCAGGTGGCTGCGGATTTCACTGAGTTTGTCAGACTGTGAAGATCATGGACTTATAGAATGGTTTGGCTTAGAAAGGACCTTTAAAAGCCATCCATGGGCAGAGACATTTTAAGCTGGACCAGCTTGCCCAGAGCTCCATCCAACCCTGGCTTTCAACACTTCCAGGGAGTGGAACCTCCGGATGTTACATGAAATTGGAGTGAAGGAAACTGGATAGATGGGAAAAATGGAAAGAAACATCTTTTGGGAGGCAATGGCACCAAACTGAATAGAAAGCAGTGAGTCCCTTCCCACCAGGAACAGGTAAAAGTTGTCACTCAGCCAACAGGAGCTGCTGCCTGCTGATCCTGAATCCACAGCCCCCTGTTGTAGGAGGTCATGGTGATGTACTTCCCTGACAGATCCACCTCATTTTGCATCAGTCCCTTGAAAATTCACAAGGAAAAAAAGGACTCGAGATGCCTCAGCCACCAGACCCAAGTCACGATCACCTGCACCCTGGCGTGAGTACTGAGTTGTTCCCAGCCACATGGAAGAGGTTTCACAGGAGTGGAGACCCCCGAGTCCCAGAATAGCCTGAGGCCAGGATTCAGCTCTAACAGGAGTGACCTGAGTGTAAGACCCTTCAGGAAGGGATGGGAATCACGCTCGAGGTTTCCCCTGGGATCCTGAAGCTTTCCATCGTGAAAAGATAATCTTTTCTCATCGCTGCCCTTGCCAACAGCACGTACCTGAGTCCTGCCATCCCTCCCCGCTCCTTCCCTCTTGTGACACTCACCTGCTTTGCCTGGCCAGTTTTAGTTGACTGGGGAAGTTTTCAGCTTTAGGCAAGAGAATCCCAAACCAGAACCATTCTGAAATCTCCCTTCTTCCTCTCCCTGCGTGGTTCCTTTGCTCACCCCCTCAGCTGCTGCCTGTGGAGCCCTGCTCTCGTGTCAGGGCCGAGGCTCAGCTGCACCCTCGTGCTAATGCATTGCTCAGGGCACTAATTAGGACTCCCAGGAACCAGCACACCGTGGGTTCAGCCCATCAAATCTCTGCTGGGCATGGCTGGATCTTCGCGTGAGCCCTCGCTGACCTGAGGCCACCAGGGTGCCCACCCACCTCGGCTGCTGCACAGCTCTGGGTGGGCCACTGGGCTCCTGCAGCTCCAGCTTTGTCCACAAAGTCCCGTCCCAGAGACTTCTGCACCTCCTTGTGAGGACCTTTCCATTCCTGAGTTGCTGAAGCCCTCTGAGAACACGTGAGCTCCGAGGGCTCGTCCTCTTGCCCTCAGAGCACAAAGCTGAGGTACCTGGTTAATCCTCTCTGCTGTGTCTGTGCATCCTTTCCCCTTCCAGCCCTCTGGATCCATTCTCCCTCCAGCCTGTTTCTGCCTCCCAAATGGACATCCCAGCATTTTGGAATTCAAAGATCAGCCTCTCTCTCCTCTGCCCTTCATCTCCAAAGTGCCCGCCGGGCACAGACCAGGTTAATCTGCTGGCGGCTTGTCTCCCCAGGGACAGGGGATAAGAAAAGGGACAATATGGGAAGGGTTGTGGGTCAGCCCATGGCCTGGAGGGTTCTTAACCCTTTCCTCCCCTGATTACCCCAGGTTCTGCCTGGAAGAATTCTGCCTGTTAGAAAGGACAAGGAAGATTTACTCATGAAGGTCAAATAAACCATCCCACTCAGATCTTCCCCCATCCTGCCCCTCAGAAATGGGGAAGTGTCTCCTGTAGGGCTTGTTGGATGCTCTCCTTCTGGACACTCTCCTCTCCTCTGGCCACAGGAGATCTCAGGGGGTCCTTATTGTTCTTGTTGTTTTGGTGGGAGGTTTGAAATCTGTGTCTGTTTTGTGTCCAAGTCCAAAGGCTGTGGAAGTGGCTGTGCCCTTTTGGCTGGAGCCACCCTCACCTGGCATGAGACTTCTGGTTGCCACCACTTGGCTGCCAAACAGGACAGAAGTGACATGCAGGTCAGGTGTGAGGACGGAGCCCACATCAGTCTGTCCCCGGCTGGACATTGTCCTTCTGGGGAGACATGTCCCTACTCCAAGCTGTGAGGCCACCCGAGGGTGGGCAGTCACCTCCAGGCTGCTCAGCTGACTGCTCCGAGGATGACCACAGCCAGGGAGGAAAAGCACTGGCCACCAACCCGCCTCTGGGCGACCTGAGCACCAGGGAAGGCACTGGGAGGGTTGGTGCCACCGAGAAAAACGGGGCTAGGAATAACCCGAGACGCAGCGGGCGGCTTTGATCCCGTTCCCAGGAGGTGCGGGACACAGGCGCCGCGAGAGCACCGCCAGCTTTGTCCCCTCTGAAAGGACGCAAACCTGCCGGCGGGATAAGCTTTCCCCCGCCTTGGCTGCTCGGCTGCCGCGCCGCGCTCGCCCGTCCGCGGGGGAGCGGGGACAAAGCCCGCTCCTGTCATCGGATAGCCCTGCGAGCGCTCCGGCTGCCGCGGGCAGCCTGCCTGGCCTCGTCCCGCTCCGGGGCACCGGGCGGGGTTCGTCACCGCCTGGAGAGCCCGGCTGAACTGCTGCCCAAGTGCCGTTTCGGCTCGAGCTCCCTTTGTCCCCAGAACAAAACCAGCCTCACCGCCCGGCTGCTCGCGGGTCCTCGTCACCCCCAGAGGTGCTGGGGGCTGAAATCCCCTCCTGTTTCCCACCCACGGATGTCGGTGCTGACCCTGCACCTCTGGATTGTCCCTGGACCGCTCCACCCCTCGACCCGCCTGGCAGAGCGTCGGGCTGGGCTTCTCTTCCGCCGCGACCTCCGCTGGTGGAGGAGGAGGGGGAGATGGGCTTTGAGGGGGCTGGGCAGGGGGTCAGGGGTGGTACAGATCTCTGGGACAGCAGTGCCGCTGCTCCCACATCCCAGATACATTCACAGCTTTCAGTGAGTCGTGGAAGTATCTGGGACTGCTGGATGAGAGACTCATTTATTCAGGCAAGCTTCACTGCCTGCGGGTCTCCCAGAAGCAAAGCAATTTCCTCGAGTGGCTTTGACACTTGGAATTAGTCCTTGATTTGCTTTTTGCTGATTTCCCTTCCCTCCTCCGGGAGGGTCAGGGCTGAAGAAGCTGCTGTGTTTTAGAGGGGCTCTCCCAGCTAGGTGTGAGCCTCTGCTCCCAGCCCAGCCCAGTGCAGCCCCTCCAGAATTCATGGGTTTTTTTGGTAGGACAAGAAGGAATGGCTTTAAACTGATGGAAGATCGATTTAGGTGAGATGTGGGGAAGAAATTCTTCCCTGTGAGGGTGGGGAGGCCCTGGCACAGGTTTCCCAAAGAAGATGTGGCTGCCCCTGGATCCCTGGAAGTGTCCAAGGCCAGCTTGGACAAGGGGCTTGGAGCAACCTGGGCTAGTGGAAGGTGTCCCTGCCCAGGGCAGGGGCGTGGAACAAGGTGACCTTTCAAGGTCCCTTCCAGCCCATCCCATTACATGATTCCATGATTCCCTGCAGTGGGTCAGCAGAAGAATTCAGCTCCAGCCCACGCTGGTTGTGATCACTGGAGGCACCATGTGGGTCACAGCTCCTGCAGTCCAGCTGAACAGGAAAACTGGGCAGCCCCAGGCAAGACGTTCCTGCTCCAGGTGCTCTGGGTGGTGCTGGTGTGGGTTTGGTGCTGGTCAGACATGGGGTCAAGGGCAGAGCACAAGGAGGAGATGGAGTGAGGTACTCAGGACACAGACCGGACACCTTCACCTAACACCACATTAATGAGACAACTTCTTTCTTCACGGATTTCCATTTTCTTAACCTCAAGGCACAGCTGCCTCTGCAGAAACTGGGGGACTGTGCCCAAATCTTGCCCAAATCCAGGAGCATCTACCAGGGCTGTGGCTCAGGAGTCAGGGCAGGGGCAGAAAGGGGCAGCAAGATCACAACAAGTACGAGCAGGACCCTCCAGGGGAACCTTTGCCAACTCCAAATGCTGCCTTGGCTGCTGCCACGTCCTGGGCGATTCTTTGCTCTGTGTTGACATGTTTTTCAGTTCACAATGATTGAAATGAATCCTGCTTTTTCTGGCCATAAAATATTTCCAGTAGCTTCCAGCAAAAAAAGTTGAAATGAAGGTGGTGAGTTCCAAAATTACCTGATAAACTTCATGTCAATCCCTGATGGTTTACGATTAAGATTTTTATTATTATTATTATTATTATTATTTTTAAAATATACTTCTGGCTTTTCTTTTTTTTCTGTTCTGTTTAGAAACTGAAAGAAAATTTGAAAAACCCCAAACCCTACCAGTTTTCCTAAGGAACAGAGAGTCTGGTTCAAAGGAACACAAATTCTGTGCAAGGCTGGGATATTTTTGGCAGGAAAAGGACCACAGTGATCTGTCTAATGAGCACCAGAGCAACAAGTATTGCTCCCGTAAAGATTTTTTCCCCTGGTTGTGAGGTGTAGGGAATAATCCAATATTAAAGCTACTCAGAAACCACCCAGTATTAGAGATACCTGGGAATAATCCAATATTAGAGCTCAGGAAAACCAAATAGTTTTTACTTTCATCAGATGTTCACAAACTGACATTGCTTGAGTAATTAAAAACCCCAACACAGACTATTTCAGAAGAAAGATAAAAGGAGGTAAGAAGAAAAAATAAAAAAGAAAATGTGGCTGGAGATAAAAAAATAAATTAATTTTAAAGTTCTTGGTTTCCAGTAAATAAAGGGATTTTTTTAAGTAATCAGAGTGTTTCCCATGAGCGCTCCTGTGTAATCACAGGGGGATTTTATGAAAACTAAAGCTGTAGTGAAATTTTTTCCCACACACACACTTGCAGATTTCTTTGGGGGTTCAATTTGGAAAGCATCTTGCCAGAGAGGGGACTGGGGATATTTTGGCTGTGCTTCGGGCTGGGCATGGATCCTCAGTGCCTGGAGCTGGGTCTCGAGTGCTGGTGGGGGTGCTTTCGGAGCCAGACCCGCTCCCAAAGGGCTCAGAGGGACTCCACACCAAGTGTGGGGTTGTTAAACCAGGGATGCTCCCGGCCACAACGAATGTTACCGGCCACAGGGAATGCTCCCGGCCACAGGGAATGCTCCCGGCCACAGGGAATGCTCCCGGCCGCAGGGAATGCTCCCGGCCACAAAGCCGCCCTGGGGGCGGGTGCGCCAAGGGGCGGACCAGAGCCGAGCTGCTCTGATTTAAACCCATCCACCCTGCTCCTATTTTGTTGGGTTTTTTTTTGTTTTTTTTTGGCATCCTCAGCTTGGCCTCCCTGCCCCCGCACCCCTCCCTGCCTCCTCCCGCTCCCAGGAGCCGAGCAAGCCGCGGCTCCTCGCAGGGGTAATTGAAGCAGCACGTAGAGCATATGGCCAGGCAGGGCTCCCTGCTGCTGCACCAGCTGGGAACTGGGTGCTGGGGGGAGCGGGCGGGGACAGCCCCGTCTCCCTGTCTGGCTGCTCCAAGCGTTATCCAAATGACACCTCTTAAGGAGGTCTGAGCTCCGGGGTCTCGCTGCCGGCGGGGGGTGGCGGTGCAGGGCTCACGCCGGCCGTGGCTGTGCTCTCCCTTCTCCTCGCGTACCCCCCGCCCCCCGCCGTGACAGCTGCCCAAAAGTTGTGTCCTTTCCCCTCCCGGGGATCCCTGAGCCTCTGTGGGTGCAGGGGATGGGAGAGGGGGTTGTCACTGCTCTGTCCCCCCGAGGGTGGTGCCGGGTCCTGGCTGGATGGGAGCAGCAGGACGCAGGGGGAGCTGGGGGTGCACATCAGGTGCCGCGAGCGCCACGGGGAGCCCCAACACCCCCAGCCGCCTGGAAGCATCCTGCATTCCAGAGGCGAACCTCCACCACCCTCAGCTCCACAGAAAAACATGGCCCACCTCAGGAGCCTCTTTTTTTATGGTGGATTTATAACCGGTGCCATTCAGCCACCAGGCACTTCTGAGCCACCCCTGGGAGACACACGTGGCCTGAGGAGGTGTTTGGGATGGATGTGGCCACCTGAAGTCCTGTCCATCACTGCTGCAAGAAGAGGAAGGGCTGTGTGAGAGCTGGGCTAGGAAGGTGTGAACTTTTCCCTGAATCCTGCAAAGAGCTGGAATTGCTTCGTCCAGGAATTGCCCTGGAAGCAGGTTTGGCTCCAGTGCCTCTTTGTGTCCTACAGTGTCAATCCTTTGATGGAGGGACTCACCATTCCTTCTGTTTCCAGGGCTACCACAGCCTTCCTCCAAGCCACTGGGAACGGCTTCATCCGTATTCCTGCTCAGCTCTGGTTCCCCAGGGAAGAGGACATTTCCTTCCTCTGGCTTTTCCCACTGGGTGGTGGAGCCATGTGGGCCATGAGATGGAGGTGAGTGGTCCAAGACATCCAGGAACCAACCCCGGCCCTCCCGGCTTCCAGCACAGCCAGGATTCCCTCCAGGGCAGGAACACCTGCAATGGGACACCTCTAATTTTCCAGATGACATCTCCAGTCCTTAGGATCACATCTCCCCGTCCTGTCAAAAAGCTGAGGAGGTGAAAAAGGCTCCAGTTCCTGCAGCACCTGCCAGGCTCATCTTCTGGGACGATCCCAGAACTTCTCCCCTGGGTGCAAGGATGATGTCCCAGCCACCCGTGCTGGGCTCCCAGCTGGTTCCCCATGCAGGGAGGGGGCAGGGGGGACTCCATTGAAAAGAAAGGGCCTTCATTTGGGCCAATTATTCTCAAACTGAGGTGGGGGGAGCCGTCATTCCAGCGTTTCCTTTTTTTTTTTTTTCTCCTCTTTTTACATTTGTTGTGTGTGTTTTTTTAACACTCTGGCAACGGTTGAATATCACACAAGTGCCCTGTCAAGAGATATATTCAATAAACACTTGACACCCAAGCTCAGGAATACATGGCCCGTGGCAAACATGAATTATTCAAATGGAAATCAAGATAATTTTGCTTCTAACTCAGAAAACCAAGACTCTCTCTTTCCTTCCTTATTTTTCCTCTCTTCCTCTCCTCATTTTCTTCCTGTTCTTTCTTTCTTTTTATTTTCTTGCCCTTTTTTTCTTGTTCTTTCTCTCTCCTGCTGGAAGCCCTACCTGCATTGATTTCCAGGGAACACCCTTTGCTAAATAACCCAAGGTGGGGACCAGGAGGCATCTGCTTTGGATGAGGAGATCATCTCCTGGAGCTCCTGTATCCCGTGGGACCACTGTGCCCAGGTGCCATGGAGGTGCCACGTCAGGGAGACGTTGGATCATCCAGCCAGAAACTCATTTCTCCGTCGAACACAACTCTTTTGGGAGAAACAGGACGGCACAACTAGCCCAAGGATGCCCAAGTCGGTCTCCTGCCGGCTGTGGGAGCTGGTCAGGAGGAGGTGGGATGGCGGCATGAGGTGTTTGCGATGCTGGGAGCTGCCTGGGAATCCCTCCTCTAGAAGGACCAGGGTTGGACTTGTGAGTCCAGGAATAGCTGGAGAGCTGAAAGAACGTGGGACAAGGGCCACAAGGCAGAAATGGGAGCGATGCCCAAGGCTGGAGGAAAGGAAGGGACCTCCCTTGCTGCCTTTCCTCATTATCTCCATCACCTTCCCCTCTGTCTCCTTTCTCACAAACCTGGTCTGGAGCTGATCAGCACCAGGTGGTACCAAAGGCTCCTGGGAGCTCCTCCCAGCCCAGGGCTCAGTGGGATGCCCTGATCAAAGCCTGGCAGCAGAGAGGACATTGTCCTATCCCCTCCTCCCATCTGGAAGCTCTCTTTCCAGCTGTTCTTGGATTTCTCTTCCATAAACTGATGGAGTTTTGGCCTCTTTCCTGGGGAGTGCTGCCTGCTCAGATGGGGGCTGGGGTTCTCCACCGAGTCACCACGGCACAAAAAAAAAAAAGAACTGGAAGAATTTGTCTCTGTGCAGAAACAGGATGGCTTTTGATTTGGTGCTTTGAGCCCTCCAGGAACACAAGGAACTGTTCAAAACAAAGGAACTCTTCCAAACAAAGGAACTGTACAAAACAGCACTTTGGGGCTGTTGGGGGGTTTGAGGTGGGCAGACACACCTCATTGTGCTGGTCCCATTAAGTGTCTTCAGTCATTTAGGAGTCCCAGGAATGCAAAACAGGTCAGAGGAAAAGCAATCCTGCCAGCTGTCCATGGTGCCCCAATCCTACCAGAATTTTATGGGGTCTCAGCCCTACCAGCAGTCCATGGGGGCCTCAATCCCACCAGCACTTCATGGGGGCTTAATTCCATCAGCAACCCATGGAGTCTCAGTCCCAGCAGCAGTCCATGGTGGTCTCAGCTCTACCAGAAGTCCACAGAGCCTCAATTCTACCAGCAGTCCATGGTGGTCTTGATCTCACCAGCAGTCCATGGAGTTTCAATCCCACCAGCAGTCCATGGTGTCCCAATCCCACTAGAATTCCATGGGGCCTCAGCCCCACCAGGAGTCCATGGGACCTCATCCCCCAGGTCCTGGCAGACCCTGACTGTAGGTAGGACAATCAAGGTTGCTCTCCTCTGGTCAAAGCTGTTAACTGTTTGACAGCTCCCCTTCCTCCCTTCCCTGGAACACCCCCCCTGGGCAAGGCGTGGGCTTCCTGCAGCTCCATCCTTCCTTCCTCTCCCCTTCTCCAAGCCTGCTGGCAAGGCTGGAGCTTCCCCGCTCCCGGTGAATGGCCGTGGTTACTTGTGAGGTTAGGACTGGCTGTCAGCCAGTCACAGCCCAGCAGAGGGATCTAATGGCCCCGGCGCCAGTCACTGCAGAGGAAGGAGAATATAGGTCATCAGTGACATCATCTCTGGGAAAGGTGGGGGGAGATGGAGGACAGAGGGGGAAGCAATCGTTTAAATTTGGAGGGGAGCTAACTGGAAATTTGGGCCATCAGGAGAATAATGGGCCGAGAGGAAGAGATGGGGATATTAATAGAGCTGGTTTCTGTAAGAGCTGGAGGGAGCAGCAAGGGATGGAGAACCACAGAGAGCCTCTGCTCTGGCAGGAGCAGGCTGGGAGCCCCCAGGGGCCCGGGAATGTCCGCCTGGGTTCCTGTGTGGCCACGCTGCACAAAGTCTCTCTCTGCACCCCAGGACGCCAGCAGGTCTTTCCTCCACATCTGGTGGTCTTACATCCGTCCTCCACTCCATCCTGACTGCTTCTGCCTTCCAGCCACAACCACCACCCCAAGAAACCCTCTGAGAAACGCCGGGGGTTGGTGGGGGTCACTGTGGAGGTTGGTGTGTGTCCCAGTTGTTCCCCTCCTCTGCCCAGCTGCTGGTGCCATCCGAGCTCCGTTCCTTCCATCCACGGCCCCAAAGTATTTCCGCGCTAAACCAGGTGGATGCAACATCCCCACCCAACTGTTGGCTGCCTTTGTAGATTGAGATCTTTGGTGGCCTCTCCCTGCTCACTCAACAGGAGCCCAGAGATGCTGTGGTGTCTCCACTCTCAGAGAGGCTCAAACCCCACTGTATAACGCCCTGAGCAACCTGGTGTGTTGGGCTGGAGACCTCCATGCATATCTTCCAAATCACAGAATCCATCAGTGATTTGGTTCGGAAGGGACCTTGAGATCACCCATTTCCAACCTCCAAATCTGGGACTCCAAACCCCTTCAGAGGGCCACCTCGGTGAATTCCCCCCACCCTTGGGCCTCTGTAGGGCTGAGAGATATGCAGGAGCTGAATATGCATGAAGAGAGGAGGGAGAAAGGCAGGGGGTGTTCCCCTTGTTAAATATTTACCGTCCCAGGTGGGTGATGTGATATTTCCTACCCTCCAGGAATTCCTATGGACTGGCAGGGTTGACCAGAGAGGAGCAGGAGGTGTTCTCCCAGCCTTATCTGGGCAGCAGAACCTTGTCCTCATGCCAGAGGGGACAGAACCAAAATGGTCCTCAAAGGGGATCATGTGAAGTGACTTGGCAGGACAGGAGCGAATGGCTCCAAACTTACAGAGCAGGGTTGGTCGGGATATGGGCAAGGAATTCTTCCCTGGGAGGGTGGGGAGACCCTGGCACAGGTTGCCCAGAGAAGCTGTGGTTACCCCTGGATCCCTGGAAGTGTCCAAGGCCAGGTTGGAACAACCTGGGCTAGTGGAAGGTATCCCTGTCCATGGCAGCGAGGTGGAGTGAGATAGGCTTTAAGGTCCCTTCCAGACCAAATCAGGCCTGAATTCTGTGCTCCATGACTTTGTCTGCTGCTTCAGCTGGAGTGACAACAGCCAGGAGCTGTGCTGAGTCCACCCTGACCAGTTTTCATGCTGGATAAAGCCATGCTGGGGCAGAGGTACCTTGCGTGTCCATCCCGTGGAGTTGGGTCAAGGAGAACTGTCTGGGGCAGGGTAAGAGCTGCTGTGCCTCTCCCCACACCCTTCAGCCATGCCCAGGGCACTGAGCGTGCCCACCTTGCACACGGAATCCCAGGATCACCGAGGATGGAAAAGCCCTCCGGGGTCATCCAGTCCCTCCTGTGCCCGATCCCCACCTTGTTCGCCAGCCCAGAGATCTGAGTGCCATGTCCAGTCCTTCCCTGGACACCTCCAGGGGTGGGGACTCCACCACAGCCCCTTCCAAAGCCTGACAGCCCTTTCCAAGAAGAAATTCCTCCTGATGTCCAACCTGACCCTCCCCTGGCACAGCTTGAAACACTAATAATGGAAAAGCTGTGAGAGCTCCATGAGCTGGGACCTTTGGATATTTTGCAGACCACCACTGATGGTGGTGCCCTTGTGCTGTCCCTCCCACATTCCATGCACCTCCATCCCACTCCCCATCCTCAGCCAAGGTTCGTCCCTCCTGTGACTGAGGGGCACCTTTGCAGCACCACCATGAGCCAGGGCAGGGATCCAGCACCTCCAGGCCTTGACCAAGAGCAAAAGCTGCTTTTCCTGCTGAAAGGGTGAGGAAAGCTCTCCCTTTAAAGCACAGAAAGAGGAATTTGGGCTTCTTATATAAAACAGAACCGCCAGTGTACAAAAGAACCCATTTTCCAGCGGAAAAAACACGTCCCCACGGAACCCAGGAGCACCCTAAAAGCGGGCTAAGGCTCTGTGTAGCTGCTGCTCAGCCCCAGTTACACAATGGAAAGGGCTCAGGTAGTCCCTGGCTGCAAATCCACTTGATACACTGCGAGGGCTGCGGGAGCGAATCAGCTGAAGCTCCTTACTCTGCTCAGGCAGCCCATCAAATATTTAACGGGCTGCCATAGGCAATTACATTAGAGGAGATAGTTAAACACCCCCTACCCCAGGGCACCCCCCTGCAATGTAAATCAAACAAATTGGACTCTTTTCACAATTGACACACACGATTTTACTTACTGTAAATAATTTAGTATTAAAAAGTCGAGCTACACTTTGCCCCATCTGGATTTTCTTTTCTCCCGCTCTCTCTCCCGCTCCGCGGAGCGGAGCCGTGAGGACTCCGGGCTCCTAATGCAAGAGATGGAGTGGAGGAATTTTGCTGCCTGGGTGAGCTGTTAAAAGATTCCCATTTCCTAATGGAAGAAACCACACTCAGGAAACTTGTGAAGTTGCCCATTTAAAACAGTCAGAGATGTTCCAGCTAACAAAGGCCGGGAAAAATCCCTCCCTCCGGAAGGAGTTGAGTCTATTGCTGGTTGCCATCTCCTGGGGTCGCAGCAATCTCCTTTAAAAGTTGGCTGAAGGGCTGCACTTTTTAATTAAAAGCCATCTTTCCCGATTAGGCTCAGTGGGGTTTTAATAAGGATTTTTACAAGCTGGATTGCAGCGTTGGCCAGCGTGGATCGTCTTCCCCTCACACCTCGAGGGCTGGACCTGAGCATTAAACACTCTGTGCTCTTCAGGTCGGGGAAGAGATCTCATCCTTGGGAGCTATTTCTGTGTGTTCCTCCAGGAACAGGCTTTTTGAAAGCGTGATATTTTGAACCCCGGCTTGGCATCATCCCTAGAGGGGTTTAAAAGCTGGGTGAACGTGGCACTTGGGGACACGGTGGCCTTGGCAGCGCTGGGGAACATTTAAACTTGATGATCTCAGAGGTCTTTTCCGACCTAAATGACTCTGTGATTCGACCATTCCGATGTCCAGTTATAATTCCAGCACAAAATGTGGCCTCTATTGGGTCTTCCGTAATGTCACCCTTTGCCACAGAGTCGCGTGAGGTGCCACTTCAGCCTGTCGTGATCCTGCTCTTGACCTCACACCAAGTTTAAATCAGCACAAGTGCCCTGTGCAGGAGGAACGTTCTTCCCAGTGCCACGGGAAGTGAGACAGAGTTTCATTTGGATAAAAAGGTCTTGAACCTCAGCTTTCCTTTCCTGCCCTCCACGAGGAGACCCCGACCATCGCCTGGCCCCAGCGCGCGCACCTCCGGCAGACAGAGCCGCTCACACACTTTCTGACAAAACCAATTCTCATCAGAGGACACCAGTTCTGATGAGATCGAAGCATTTAATCCCCAAACATCTTAATTTTGATGGATGGATCCTCCCTGGGGTTTCCACAGATGGCTCTAGGTCATGTCAGATCTGATGTGCTCGGTGGAGCCATGGCCCCGGGACAGCCAGGATACTGCTGGGGCTGGGAGAGCTGCTGGGAGGCACCGGGATGGCTGCTGGGAGTGAGAACTATCGGCTGCTTGGGGCTGAAAATGTCCAGTGCACTAGAAACTCACTGGTTTTTTGGCTACTTCCACACGCTCAGGCCCTGGGAAGATCCCACTGACCATGTGGGGCGAGAATCTCCCCACACTGGTGTCCCCATCTGTACATCACCCCCAGTGTTTTCCAGGAGCAGCCCTGACAGCCAGTCCAGGTGGAGAGCTGTCCCTAATGTCTCAACCCCCACTTTGGGGTGACACCCACCCTGGGCCGCCCACAGCATCATCACCCACTGCTGGAAAACGTGCCTGTGCCGGCATAGAGCGAGCCCGGGATGGCTGAGCCGAACCTCCCCCGAGGAGAAGAAAGTGGCAGCGGTCACCTGGGGGCAGAGCCATTTCCAGCCAGCCCAGCTGTCTGCCGGGGATGCAGAAAGTCGTGTCCCTTTTGCAGGATCCTCTCCTGGAGCCCTGGAAAGCCCTGTCCCCTCTGCTCCAGGTTAGTGTTGCGCTGGAAGCCGTTAATCGCTGCCAGTGGGTTTAATTGGTAGCGAGAACACGCAGACCCCATTAGAGCCCACGAGGGTGCCAAGGGCTCTCATTCAGGCACAAATGAAGGAGCAATCAAACCCACTTAGGTAATAAAAACAGCTGGAGTCTGGAGGCAACTGCCTGAGGCACCAAACCACATGGCAGGCAGGATGGCCCTCTGCAAAGTCTGCATCCAGCTCCCCTCGGATTGAAAACACCGGGATCAGGCGGAGCGTGGCGGGGTTTTATTGGTTAGAGGCAGGAAGCCAGACCGAGACATTATGGGTCATCCTCAAAAAGCAACAGAGAGATGGAGCTTCTTGAGCACAGCCCTTGCTGGAGAGCGTCTCCAAGGTTATTTTTCCCAGTGGGAATGACGAGCCAGAGTATCTGTGCGCTGGCTCTGGATGACACAATGCCCACAGTATCCCTGGCACCACTGTCGTGCCACTGCACAGAACTGCAGCATCTGACCATCACAGGGAGCAGCAATAACATGATTTGTTATATCCCAGGGATTTGTCTCAGAAAGGGTCCCCAAAGCCACCAGCCAGGCTGGGGTGGCAGCTCTTAGCCAGGTTCCTCCTGGAAGGAATTCATTTTCCAAAGATTCAGGTGATGAGGGTCTTTATCCAGTGTTTTTATAGGTGAGATCCACACTTTCCTCTCTTTAATCCCGGCTCTAGTGAAGCACTTCCTGCTTCGCTGGGGTTTCTGATACAGATGGGGGGGGAGAGGTAGATCTGGACTAATCCATTTGTGGAGCAATTAGGGAGGAAAGCTGGAATAGACATGAAAAGACTACAGGGAGAGTTGCAGAGCTGTTCCATGTTACTCAAGAAAGCCAGAGCAGAGCACTGGCAAACCCTGGAAGTTCATCCTGCTCCTTGGAAAGTCCACTGCCAAGACTCAGAGCTGCACAGGGTTAAGGCAACAACTGAGGAAGTGCTTTAGGTGTCTGTGATGATCATTATTTGATGCTTCCCTATTTTTTCCCATCCTGGCTGAAAGACAGGATGGATTTCCCTGTTTTTCCCTCCCCAGGAGGAACCTGATAACTCCTGACTCAATCCAGACATTTGATATGGAGGGCACTGCCCTCTTCCCTGCTGGGGCCAGCCCACAAATCCATGCAGGAGGCGGCAGGAGGATGGATTCATCCATGGAATGGGGCTGGCAGGGGGTTCCTGTTGGCCCCAGGGTGCCCCACCGTGTCCCTGTATTTCTGTGTCAGTGCCAGAATGTCCAGAGGTGCCTTTGGGAATCCTCCCTGAGAGTCAAAAAACTTAATTGCCAGGACAAAATAAGCCCAGGGCAGGATGCTCAGGGGTGTGACAAGGGAAGAGCCCAAAGGTGGAGGTTTGGCTTCTTGGAAAAGTCTGCTGATACAGGGGAATGGGAGGGAGGGAATGTCATTTATTTCGTCTGATCTGGTTTTCCTGGATGAACACCTCAGACCCAAGGCTAGTTGAGCCTTTCGACTGACCTGGCGCAGCCGTTCTCCTGCTCCAACCACCTTTTCAGTGGCTGCAAGTGTGGAAAACGAGATGAGAAATGATTTTGTGCACGTGGTGAGCTCGTCAGCCTCGTGCTGTCCTCAGGAGCTGAGTTTGGTCAGGCCCTGAGCTTCCTGGATCTCTGGAAAACCAGCTGCTGAGCCCTCAAGGAGGACACTCTCAGCTGATTTGCTCCTGTGATGGACAGAAGGGAAGCGTGTCCAGGTCTCACCCCGGAGTTTCCAACCTCCGGATTATGTCCTGGGGCAGACCCTGGAGTCGGTTCCTTGCAGCAAAATGCAGCTTGGCACAGGTTTGCTTCCTTTGGGAGAGTTAAATCCAGGGCCGGGAACTGCACTGCTCTGTCCAACCTCTGAGCTGCTGAAACGCAGAAAACGAGGGAAAAGAGGGTGGAGGGGCCTCCAAGAAGAGCCCAGCAAAAGGAATTGTGAACTACCCTGGCAAAAGCTTCTGGAGTCACGAGAGAGTTAACAAACCTGGGGGTGTCAGCTGGAGGGGAGAGAACCCACCACAGGGCTCCCAGAAGGGACAATTCCCCTTCTCAGGAATTCTGCTGGAGTCCCTGTGGCACAGAAGCCTCCAGTGAAGCTCTGGCAGCCGCTCTGCCCATCACCTCATCCTGCAATCTCTCCACGAGCAGCGGAGCAGAGACGGTGACTCAGAGCTGTGCTGGCACAAGGAGGAAGGGAAGAGGCTTTGGAGCTCCTGCCTGTGCTCCCCTCAGGAGAGTCAGAGCATCCTGGCAGGGCCTGGTGGCCTCTGGCACAGGTAGGATGCTTTAGTGTACAGGAAGGTCTGCCCGGACCGTGGTGTGGCCACTGACACGTGTCTCAGGCCACCAGGGGCAGGGCTTTCCTGGCACCACAGCGGTGCTGATGCGGTTCTTCCCCCAGGAAGACTATTCCAGAGCTGGGATTCAGCCCTGCAGATTCTCCTCCATCCCTCTGCTGGAGCCACGTCCTACATGGGGCTGGTTTAGGAACCTTCTTGCTGCAGATCTGGGGGCTGTGTCTGAGTCTGGGGCAGCACCAGCTATCCAGTCTCCTGTCACTGGATCTGACCTTTCCCCAGGCAGGTCCAGCACCAAGGAACCATCTTCGGTGGTTCCCTTCTGTCCCTGCCCACAAGACTAGATGACCTTTAGGGTCCTTCCCAATACAAAGCATTCTGTGGTCTTTTGGGGGACTTTTCAGCCTCTCAGGTCAGGTGGGGACCAGGTCAGGATTTTCTTTTCCCTGTGGCACTCACTGAGCCTGTCTGTCCCAAGATGCCTGGCAGGATCCCCACGAGAAGGCTGGATTTTGGGGGCTAGATAAGCACACCCTGCATCCTCCAGAAGATGCTCTGAGCAGGACCCAGCACCCTCCTGCCCTCCATCATCGTCAGGCACAGGAATTCCCCCTCCACCAGCCCCCCTGCCGCTGCCACACTCCTCCCGTGCCTTTCTGAAGCAGCCGGAGCTGCCGGGTGGTGCTGCAGAGCCCCCTGGATCCAGCGATCCACCAAACTTTGCCTCCGCACACTTTTTGCAGTGACAGGAAACACCGCGGGCTGCGGGGAAATTCGTAGGGATGGGAGAGTGCAGAGGCAGCAACGAGCTGGAGAGGGGAGGATGGAGGGGCTGCACACACACAGACGTGGAGCCCGTGCGACACCGTGCAGGAGGATCTGTGGAATGAGCCAGAGAGATTCATTGAAACAGGAAAAAAAATAGTTGGTGAAACTTTTCTTTATTTAGCTGTTTTTATGGGGTTTTAACCCAAGCTTCTTCCCTTCAGAGGGAGAGGAGGTGGAGGAAGGTTCCTCTGCAGCTGCGGGCTCGGGGCTGCTCCGCTCCACAAATCCCCCCCGGAGGAACCAGCGGGCAGGGCGGGCAGAGGGTGGGCAGGGGGCGGGCAGGGCTAGACGGGAGGTGATCCCCCCTAACCCTGTCCCCGTGGCGAGAGGTGACAGGGACAGCGAAACACCGGGGGGAAACCCTGGGGATGCACAGAAGCGGGGAGGGGCAGGGATGGGGGGCTGAGCCCTGGTTTTGGGGGGGTAAAACCGGCGGGGGAGATGAGCCCCGCTTAGGGGAGGGTTCACCGACGGGTGAGGGGAGCTCTGGTTTTGAGGAGGTACCACTGGCCGGGGTCTGAGCTCTGGTTTGGGGGGGTCCAACTGGGGGTGTACAGGGGGCTGCGGGGGGGGTGAGCCCTGGTTTTGGGGGGGGGTACCACTGACGGGGGGGTGAGCTCACTGCCCGGGGGCGGGCGGTGGGAGGGACCTCCCCAGCCCCTCCCGGTGGGCGGGGGGCGGGGGGGCCGGGCTATAATGCCATTGATGCCGGGCGGCGGAGCCAGACAATACCGCGCCCCCGAGCCGGGTGCCCGGAGCGCCCTGCCCTGCCCTACCCGGCCCCGCTCCGCTCCCACCATGATGTCCATGAACAGCAAGCAGGCGTTCAGCATGCACCCCATCCTGCACGAACCCAAGTACCCCCACCTGCACACCAGCTCCGAAGCCATCCGCAGAGCCTGCCTGCCCGCCCCCCAGGTAAGCCCCCTCAGGGTGGGTTTGCGGGACGTTCCGCACCCGCCGACTCTCGCCAACTTACTCCGGTTTCCGTTTGGGTTTCGTTTGGGTTTTGGGGTGTCCCTCCCTCCCTCCCTCCCTGCTTCCTCCGTGGCCGTGGGTCCGGCGGGCGGGGGGTTGCTTTCCCAGGGAGAGGGTCTGGGACGGCCGCGGGGCGCGGGGCGTCGGTGCCGGTCGGGGGAGGCTCAGCCGTCCTGCCCCGCTCCGCTGTGCCGAGCGCTGGAGCAGAGAGGGGCTGCGGGACCCCCGACGGCTCCGTCCTCTCTGCGGCCGCCTTCTTTTTTGGGGAGATCGCCGCGGAGGGGAGTGTGGGTGCCCGACTGGAAGGCAGAGTGCTCGGGGTCCGGCACCCCGGTCCTTTTGCTTGGGGAGCGCGGGTAGAGCTCGGTTCGTGTTACCTGTCCCCGGCACTGCTGGCGGGGCAGAGCGGGATCTCCGTCCCTCTGCTTTCCTTTAATCCTCTCCCGCTCTTTCGGCTTGTTTTCGCTCCCACTTTTATCCCCCCCACCCCTCCCTCCAGATCCAGGGTAACATCTTTGCGGGCTTTGACGAGACCTTGCTGCGGGGAGCCGAGGCTCTGGCCGCCGTGGATATCGTATCGCAGAAAACCCACCCCTTCAAGCCGGATGCCACCTACCACACCATGAGCAGCGTGTCCTGCACTCCTACCTCGTCCTCCGTCCACCTGCACCACCCGTCCGTGCTGACCACGCACCACCCCCACCACCACCACCACCAGCCCTCGCAGGGCCTGGACGGGGAGCTGCTGGACCACCTCAACTCTGCCCTCCCGCTCGGGGGGGTGCCGGGCCCCGACGTGGGCTCCACACCTTCGCACCCTCACTCCCACATGTCGGCCATCAACCACATGGCCCACCACTCCCAGCCTATGAACATGTCCCACCCCCACGGCCTGGCTTCCCACGCCGTCATCTCCGGCCCCGAGACGGAGACGGACCCGCGGGAGCTGGAGTCCTTCGCCGAGCGCTTCAAGCAGCGGAGGATCAAGCTGGGGGTGACCCAGGCGGACGTGGGCTCCGCGTTGGCCAACCTGAAGATCCCGGGGGTGGGCTGCCTTAGCCAAAGCACAATCTGCAGGTTCGAGTCCCTCACCTTGTCCCACAACAACATGGTGGCCCTCAAGCCCATCCTGGAAGCGTGGCTGGAGGAGGCGGAGAGGGCTCAGAGGGAGAAAATGACCAAACCCGAGATCTACACGGGCGGGGACAAGAAACGCAAGCGCACCTCGATCGCCGCCCCCGAGAAGCGGTCGCTGGAGGCCTATTTTGCCGTGCAGCCGCGACCCTCCTCGGAGAAAATCGCTGCCATCGCCGAGAAGTTAGACTTGAAGAAGAACGTGGTGCGGGTCTGGTTTTGTAATCAGAGACAGAAGCAGAAAAGGATGAAATTTTCTGCCACCTACTGAAAGAGGGGCTGGGAGGGCAGCGGTGAGGGGGATGCTGCCCCTTCGACCACCCCGCAGCCATCCTGGCCCTCAGCCCCTCCGAAATGGGCAGGTTTTGGGGTTGTTGGCTTTTTTTTTCCTTTTTTTTTTTTTTTCTTGTTTTAGGTTAAAAAAAATGGGGAAAAACCCCCGAACAAACAAAAAAGGAAAAATAAACCTAAAAAAAGAGGGAAACCCGCCCGAAGCAAAGTGAACAGTTTGGTGCCCCTGGGCAAAGTAGCCCCGCTGTCCTGGCTGGTATAGACTGCTTTTGTAGATAAAACTGGGAAAAAAAAGAAACAAACAAAAAAAAATCACACAGAAAGACGGAGAAAAAGGAAAAGACAAAATGAAAAGGCCAAGGGGGAAGTTTGGGGGTGCCCAGAGTCGGGGCAGCAGCTGCAGCAGCGAGAGCCCGGCGGGTCTTTGCCGCAGCCCCTCACGCCTCCCGGTTCGGGGGCCGTGGCACCGCTCGCTCCTCTGTGTCCGCTCCTCTTCTTTTAAAAAATAACCTAAAGAAATTAGAAAGGAAACGAGCTGGAAGCCGCCCGTAAATCCGGGGTGCCGCCCGTGCCCCCCGCTGCCAGGGTCCCCGCACACCCACACGCACACACACGCACCTGCATGGTTTTGTTCGCTCCCCTGACCCCCTCCCCCGCAAACCCATCGCGTTCTTGCAGTACCGTTTCTGTTTCTACCTCATCGGCTAAATTGCAAAAAAAAATATTAAAAAAGGATTAAAAAAAAAAGGAGAAAAGCATTTTAGGAAAAAAAAAAAGAAAAAAAAAAAAGAAAGGAGAAAAAAAAAATTTGGCCCGTCCCTGGAGTCGCGGTTTGTTCGGGGAAATGGAGATTTATTTTGCGTTGGTTTCACTCAAACCGTTCGATTTCCGTCTGGTTTCACTGTATAAAATCCTACGCTTCGACAATCACGTCCTTGGGGCCCAGCGGAGCGGCGGGAGCGGCCCGAGGCAGCGGGGATGGACCCCGGCCCGGCCTCGGGGCGGCTGCCTCTGCATAGGGAACTCTGCACTTTCTAAGGCAAGAAAACTCTTTTTTCCCCCCTCCCCTTTTCTTTGCATATTTAATAGAGAAAATCGCCTCCTTTTATTTTCTTTTATTTTTTTTTAATTATTATTATTATTATTAAAGGAGATTTCGTTCCGCTGTGTGTGTGCTGAATGAAATTTTGGTGTCTGTGTACGCTGCAGCATTTCAAATAAATCATGCACGTTTTACCTCACCCTCCTGCCTCCTGGAGTTACTGCAGCTCCGGGGAGCCCTTTCCCCTCGGACCCCCTTTCCCGGGAGCCCCGGGGCCTCCAGCGCGTCACCCAGCCGGGATGGGAGCTCGCTCCGTGGGCAAAGAAACGAGACGCGAGGAAAGGCAGCGGCGGGCGGGCAGAGCTGCCCGTGCCCACGCGGGACGGAGCGGGGGGTCACCCCGAGGGGAGCCGGGGGTCCCAGCACCCCGCCGGCCCTTCGCGAGGGGTTTTTGCCCCTTCCCCTCTCGGCACCAGCCCAGCCCCGGTGTGTCGTGACGCCCCGTGTGTGGGTCGCGCGTGGTGTCGCCTCGCAGCCCCGAGGATGCTCCCGCGGGCGGGGGTCGTTTCAGGGACCGGGGCGCTCCCGCAAACGGCGACGGGGACGGGCTGAGACCCTCCCGCGCCACCCCGCGCTCTCCGGGGGGGGACACCCCCAGGTACTCGCTGTCACCCCCCGCCTGCCCGCCTGAGGGTTCGGCCGCTCAGAAAGGGACATTCCCCCCTCCCGGCTCCGCAGCCGAACCACCGAAACCTCCCGAAACGCGTTTCAGTCGCTCGGCAGGTGGGTGGGGGGCGCAGACCCGCGGGGTCCCGGGCGGTAGAGCTGGGGGTCCCCTCTGTCCTGTGGGATCAGAACCTGGGGGTCCGCTCGGTCGCGGTGGCCAAGAGGAAAAAAGAGGTAAAAAGATGCAATTTTTGCTGGGGATTTTTTTTCTGCTTGGTTTTGGGTTTCTTGGCTTGGTTTTTTGTTTGATTTTTTTTTGTCTGGTTGTTTTTTGTTTGTAGAGTTTGTTGTTGTTGTTGTTTCGTTTGGTTTTGTATCGAACTTAATTTGGGGCGGAAAAATAAATATCCAAACGCACGTCGCGATGTTGAGCCCTGAAAGCCGGGACCCTGCGGCTTTAAGAGGGGAAAAGCCAAATAAAATCGGTGAGAATAAAGTCAAATAAAATAAAACAAAGCGAAATAAAAATACAACAAAGTGATGTGCAGTAAAATGAAGTAAAATAAAATAAAATGAAACAAAGTAAAATAAAGTAAAATAAGATAAAGTATAATAAGATAAAGTAAAATAAGATAAAGTAAAATAAAATAAAGTAAAATAAACTAATGCAATGAAATGAAAAAAAAAATAAAATACAGCAAAGCAAAACGCAAACAAAATCAAGCCAAACCAACCAAACACAAAAAAAAAAAAAAAAAAAAAAAAAAAAAAGAAAAGAGGGGAAATTGTGCAGCGCTTGAGGTAACTGTCGGAGGAGCTGCTTCACCTGGGCGAGCGGGGCCGGCCCAGCGGTGGCCAACAGAGCCCTGCCTGCCCTGCCAGCACTGTAGGAAGGAGAGACCCCCACCTCCCGTCCCGCACCCTCACCCCGCACCCCGTCCCGCACATCCCCATTTATTCCCGGGCGCTTCCCAAAC
>JAWMRA010000146.1:19735505-19751263 GCA_035584735.1 Pseudotriccus pelzelni | reverse complement strand
TGCCAACCACCCTCTGGGGGAAGAACCTTTCCCTGAGATCCACCCTGAGCCTGCCCTGACACAGCTCCAGCCGTTCCTGGGTGCTGTCCCTGGGGACAGTTCTTTTCCTTTGCCAATCCTTTAAGGGCTGCTGTTCCAGTGGCTTTGACTTGAAAGCCATCAGCGTGTTCCCACAGCTGGCAAAGCCACGAGGGCTGGACACCCTGAGCTGTGCCTCCCTGCAGACCACAGGGATCTGCTGGTCCCTCCAGGAAGATTTCTTGCTGTGCCACAAATCATGGGACTCAGCTTCACTTTGGGCTTGCAGCAGAGTTTTAATGAGCAGCAGAGCTGAAGAGCAAGGGACAGGAACAAATTCCACCAGCTCAGAGCTCTGGAGAACTCCTCCCAAGGAGTAGCTCAAACTGGGAATGCTGGACCTAAAGACTGTCAAAAACAGTCCCAGAGTCCACAAACAGCTCCATGGAAGGGTTTGGGTTGGGAAGGGAACTCAAAGCTCATCTCATCCAAGCCCCTGCCATGGGCAGGGACCCCTCCCACTATCCCAGGTTGCTCCAAGCCTCTCCAACCTGGCCTTGGACACTTCCAGGGATGGCGAGTTCACAACCTCTGTGTGCTGAGAGGAACAAAAGGATGTAAGAGGATGAGCACTGGACAAATCCAAGAGCTGACTGAGGTTCTCAGGCAGCTACACTCAGTGTGAAGATGTGATTTTTCCACACTCCCTGCATAGAAAACGAAGTGAAGCCATGGAATTTCAGCTGCAGAGGCGAGTTTTGGGAGCTCCTCCTTCCCAAAGCTAAAAGCAAAAGCCACCTGCTCTTCCTTGGGGTGTGACAGTGGTGTGGGGTTTCATTTCAACACAGACCTGTCTGGTTTTCTCTCCAAGCAGGACTGAAGCATCACCAGGAGACACTGAGGGATGGGTGATGGTCACTGGGAGGATTTCATCTGCCTGCTTGCCCCAGGATTTGAGAGGATGCCTCATTTCCAACCCAAATCTGAGCTCCCAGGCAGCAAATCAATCCAATATATCAGTGGCCCTCTCACTCCTGTCAGGAGACAAATTCCTTATATTTGACATGTCCTCTCTAAAATATAAGGACAAAAGGGATCCCCTGGAGCTGCTGCTTGGCTGCTGCTGGCTCGGACTGTGACTTATTCCAGAAGCAGCTTCTCCCTCCCGATAATTCGAGTGACTCAACATCAGCCTTGAGGCCAAACATGTGCCAAGGACACTCTGGCTGGACAAGGTCAGTGTTTTCCTGGGGGTCCCTGAGGGGGCTGGAGCCATCCTTTGTCCCCAGCAGAACACAGAGGGCCATTCATGGCCCTGGCACGTGCAGAGACGTGACTGTCCCAGAATAGGACCCTCCCCAGCGGGCTCAGGGCTGCCCTGGACTCCTCTGTTTCGGGAAGAGAGCCAAGGAAAAGCTGCACCACCCCCCGAGGCCAAAGGGTTAATGGAGGGGATGGACACGCCGTGGCCTCTGCCCTGCGGGATGAGCTGTTTGAGGGGGCTCTTTGCTGACCTGCTGGGGGTGGGAGAGAGCAGAGGGCACCTCTTGGTGCCCTTCAAAGCCTCCAGCTGGTAAAGAACATTGCTGACCCAGACTAGGAGCCCAGCCTCGGTGGCACAGGCACCCACCAAGGTGCAGAAATGCCTCAGCTGAGGTCCAGAGGCAGCTTTGGGGCACAAGCTGGAGGCGTCTGTGAGCAGTACTGGCCAAAACAGGGGGGTGTTTTGGAGCTGCCTGCCGTCCTTCCTCAGAGCTCTCACACCGAGATGAGATGGGCAACGGCACCCTCAAGCAGCGCCCACAAGGAGCTTTCTCCTCCTCAAAAAAAAAAACCCACCATAAAGTGACAGTTCCAAATAAAATATTCAGCTTTAAAATCAGAACAAGGAAAGCAGCCCCCTCAGCGCCTTGTGTTGCTTCTGCCACCTGAGCTGGTGGGAGTGAGGGGGTGTTGGGGGCACATCTGTCCCTGTGCTGTCACATCTCCAGCCTCAGAACAGGCTTGGCCAAGGCTTGAGAAGCCACAGAGAGATGGGAGGGTGGCAGATCCCTCAGGTGGGGTTTCTGTCTCGGGATGAAGGGACAAGAGGCTGAAGGAGTTTTTGTTCTCTGCTCTCTGAGCCAGGAGTCAGCTCCGACCAACAAGAGGATGGGTAAATAAAGACCTGATTTTCCCTGGGTTCTAAACTCATCAAACCTTCAAGGAATCATGGAAATGACTCAGTGGAGAGACACAGATCATTTGCTTGCACACAAAGAAGGAAGAAAGTTGCCAAACAAACGATGTAAATTATCTCTACCCTGTTTGCAAACCTTGAGCACTGAGAAAAGCCAGGCTGGCCCAATTCCCATTGGCATTTCTGGCCAGATCTGGAGATGAGAGGGGATTTAATCCATCTCTGTGTCTGGATCTGCACAGAAAAAGGGCTGTAAGTATAAATACACCGGTGTTTGATCATGGACTCCTGCAGTTGTCCCATAAGTAGCAAAAATCAGAGAATCAGAGAAACATGGGATGGTTTGGGTTGGAAGGGACCTTAAAGCCCATCTCATTCCACCCCCTGCCATGGGCATGGACACCTTCCACTATCCCAGGTTGCTCCAACCTGGGCTTGGGCACTTCCAAGGGATAGAGCAAATCTTTGCCCTTTTATCCCCAAAATAAGGACAGAAAGGAAAGGTTCAGGCTCCTTCCCAGAGTGAAGGCATCTCAGGTAGAAGGAGACTGTGTTTCCAGAGGGTCATGTTGCCACCCATGACCCTGTGATTGGGTCAGCAGCACAGGCTGGACTGGACACATGGCTCACGGGGGGCTGGTGTGACCCCACAGCCCTGGAGTGTCCCACCCTGCCCCTTGAGCAACCAGACCCCGCTTTCCAGGCAGCTCAGGACGCTCAGAAACCACGGCAGAACAAAACCAGAGCTGGGCTGGGCAAAGGCACTGGGGCAACCTCCTGCAGATGGGAGCATGGAAACCTGTTCCCAGCCTGCTTCACCTGGACCTGCTTCACCTGGACCTGCTTCACCTGGATCTGCCTCATCTGAACCTGTTTCACCTGGACCTGTTTCACCTGGATCTGCTTGACCTGGATCTGATTCACCTGCACCTGCCTCATCTGGACCTGCTTCACCTGGACCTGTGTTCCCCAGCCCAGGCTCAGGGTGGTTTGTCCTTCCCCAGCACCTCAGCAAAGATTTTCTGCTCTGTCCTCTCTGCTCAAAGGGCCCCTTGGGTCTCCCTGCCCTGCTGCCGGCACACACCTTGCTCCTGAACCTTTCCGGAGCAGCAGCTGGTTTTCCACACCCTGGGAAGGGAGGCTTTGATATCTTTCACACCCCCCCAAAAAAAAAAAAAGCTCGTGGGGGGCTGCAGGTCCCTTCCCCCAAGCCCAGCCCCGGGGCTCCTGCCAGCCCTGCCCTCGCCCTCCCACTCCAGCTTTAGTTGTTTGTTATTTTCGCTCCTTCCCAGAGCGTTTCTCCTGCTTTTCCCTCCTCTCTTCCCATCCCACCCTCCACCCCATTGGTCGCAGGGGCTGCGCTCGGGGGAGCCCCGCGAGTTTCTATAAAACCACCCACTGCGGGGAGAACTCAGCGAGTCACGGGAGGGGACAAACATTCCCTGAGCACCAACCCACAACCACCCCCCCAAAACAAACCCAGCTCCAGGATCTAAACCACGGCGCTGCTGCCAGGACATGCCCGGAGTCCCGCGCAGGGGGAAGGAGCCGTGAGAGGGGCAGAATCTGATCCCGGGAGCGCCCAAAACCCGCGGTGACAGCTTGAGGTAACTTCACTCCGCTGAAAGGCTCTGCCGGTTCCGTGCTCCCATTTGCGAACAAAGGGATTTCTTGCGTTAGGGTGAGGGGGGGTTTTTTTGCACGTTTTTCGGGTCCCCCTCCCTGACCAGCCCCCTCTGGGGGAGGCGTTGAAGGGCCCACAGTGCCTGGACAAGGTCCAGGAGTTGGGCAGGGAGAGCAGAAACCCGGCACACCTCCGGGAGAAACTCCTGCCGTTTATGGACCAGGTCGGGTTTAGGGCACGGAGCAGCCGGGAATGGGGAATTACCACCTGCCTCTCTCCCTCCAGTGTCCCCCACACACGGGAACGTTGCTGCGAGTGATATTTATCCGCAGGAAAGGTCTGTTTGGTGTTCGGAGAGGTGAGTCCGGCACAAGGAGCTGGCAGGAGGACTGGCTGGAGATGGGGATGCAGTGGCATTCCTGGCTCCCATGGAATTCCTGGCTCCCAAGCCCCCCAGCCCGCACAAGGCACCTTTCAGGTTTTGCAGGGTTATGGTGACGGTTTTCAGTCCCGTTTTCTCTCGGGAAATCACTCCCTGATGTCCCTGTCGAGGTTCCAGTGGGTCCAGCTGTGGTTTGGGCTCAGCACAGTGTGAAGTTCCCCAAGCAAAGAGAAGCACCTCAGCCAGGCAGGTGGGATGGGGGGTGGTCCCATCCCTCCCCAGATGATCAGCAGCACGAGCAAAGCTCAGAGGATTTTGGGTCAAGCAATGGTTTGACCTTTGCCAGACACTGAACCAGCTCATTTCCCCCAAAAACTTGGGGAAAGGGTTGTGCTTTCAAGCCCTCGGAGACGTGAGGCAGCATGGAGGGCAAGAAGTAGCTGGGCTGTTGGACAGGAGGAAACAATGCTTGTCTGTGACTAAAATTTGGAGTTAGTAAAAGATTTGACTGATTTTTAAGGCAAGATGGGAGGAAAGTGCTTTTTTTTTTTTTCTGTGGTGCTTTGTGGTTGGGCAGGACCCAAGAGCTGAGTCCTGTGATCCTCACTCACATGAGCTCTCCTGCCAAAGCCCCAGGGGCTGAGCAGCCACATCAGGCTTGGAGTGGGCAGATAAAGCACCCATGGGGGGCACAGGGAATGATTTCTAGGGGTTCTCTGGTGCCCTCTGCCAGTGCTGGCTCCAGGAGCCAACGACTTCCTCCAGGTGTTTGTCTGTGCCATCCAAAGCTGCTGCCCAAACCCTCGGGGATCTCTGGCAGGAATTCTGGTCTGGGTCTGCCCTCTCGTGTGAGCTGCAATCCTGTGGGAGCAGTGGGGTGGAGAGGTCAGGACACCCCCCCACGGGACACTGTCCCTGGGAGAGGTGGGGCAGGACAGGACGCTGAGGACCTCAACAAGGGCTGAAGTCCCTGGGACGGGTCAGAGCAGGGATTTGTGTCCAGGTTTGTGCTCCTTTGGGTTATTTATCCGTTCTCTCCCTTTCTTCCCCCCTTCCCAACCCAACTGGGTGCCCTGGCATTTCCACAAAGCCTGAGCCCCTGACACAGGGAGGGTGCACAGGAGTGTCTGCAGGAGCTGTGGTTGTACCTGGGGGGACCCTGCTTGGCCTGGCCACGTCTTCCCAGAGTGGGAGCAGTGTTCCCACCACACATCATTGCCTGTCCTGGGATCCCCAGGGTCCTGGACAACCCTGGAGTGCCTCGGCTGGATGGTCCTGGGGAGCAGAGCCCAGGCTTTGGGCTGAGACCCCAACTCTGCCTGGAGGAGTCAGAGCAGAGCCTGAGTCCCAGCTCTAATCACAGGCAGGCTCCCTGATTCCAGGGAATCCCAAAAGGCTCCTGTTCTTAGTCCAGGCACAGCAATTCTTCCTCCCTTCTGAGAGGGCTGGAAAGTTTCCAGAGCCGGAAACTTTCATAGTTCCTCAAACACATTCCTCACCCCCTGCAACCAGGAGCCCCCAGATCTGACTCTGTCTGGGCACAGACTGGCACTTTGCTGCCCTCTCCCATTCCCTCTCTGGGCTCAATTCCCGATCTGGATCATCCAGAAGCCCCTTCCTCAAACTCACATCACTCCAGGACGGTGCCACCCCCGCCACTCTGCTTTGTCCTGTGGTTGTGGAGCAGCAGCTTGGCTTGTCCTGCCTGGAAGTGCCCTCAGAGATGTGCAAAGCTGAACATTTCCAGGGATATCGATTAGTGCTCCAGCCTTGGAGAGCTTGAGAGACCTTTCCCTGTGCTCAGCAGCCAGACCTGCAGAGAGCACAGGGAGCTTTATATCCCTGAGGATGGAGCTGAGCAGGCACAGCGGGTGTGGAGAGGGAGCAGTTCAATTTAGGGGGACGAGGATTGGAAAGGAGGAGCTGCCCATAAATTGGAATGGGATGTCAGGGATCAGTATGGCATTTCTGGAAATCCCCCTGTGGTGTTTTCCCAGCAGGACTGTGCTGGGCAGGGGGGGTGTTGGTGCGGCTCCAATTTCCCCACGGAATGAGCTGGGAAAGTTCTGCTGGTCCTGAGATGGGACTGCAGGACTGCCCAGACATGCAGGTGTCCACAGACATCCCAAAACTGCAACTTCAGTTGGGAACTAAACTACCCAAAACTAAACTTTGCCACTCCCTGACAGGAGGGGGGAGCTGGGCAAGGTCGGGCTCTGCTCCCAGGGAACAAGGGACAGGATGAGGGAAATGACCCCAAACTGTGCCAGGGGAGGGTCAGGTTGGACATCAGGAGGAATTTCTTGCTGGAAAGGGTTGTCAGGCACTGGAAGGGTCTGCCCAGGGAGGTGTTGGAGTCTCCACCCCTGGAGGTGTCCAGGGAAGGACTGGCCGTGGCACTCGGTGCTCTGGGCTGGAGGACAAGGTGGGCATTGGACACTGGGGGGACTGGATGGGCTGGGAGGGCTTTTCCAGCCTCAGTAATTCCATGATTGTAACTGAGGAGTGGGGTGGACATTAAAGGATGAAGGATGGGGTGGAAATTGGGCAGTGCCAAGTGCAAGAGGTGCAGTTGCTGATCCCACACACCCATTGAGCCAGGGAAGGACCTTCAGTCACCAAAATGCCACTGTCAGAGACACAAGGCACTGTTCGTCCTCCTTTCAGTTTGTTTTTCTGGACTGGCCTGCTTAATTTTAGCAACACAACCTCCCACCCGCAGGGGCAGCTGCTCTGATCTGGTGGGATCCCATCTGGCATCGTTTCTGTCCTCTGTGAGGATGGACTTTCTCCAGCAATTTATAGAATACAATAGAATCGAATCATGAAATAGAGTATTCTGAGTTGGAAAGGACCCTCCAGGATCATCCAATCCAACCCCTGGCCCTGCACAGACACCTCAACAATCCCCCCATATCTCTCAGAGCGTTGTCCAAACCCTCCTGGAGCTCTGGCAGCCTTGGGGCCGTGCCCACTGCCCTGGGGAGCCTGGTCAGTGCCAACCACCCTCTGGGGGAAGAACCTTGTGCTGAGATCCAACCTGAGCCTGCCCTGACACAGCTCCAGACATTCCTGGGTCCTCACAGGGAGCAGAGATGGGAGCTGTCCCTCCACTGCCCCTCAGGAGGAGCTGCAGCCCCCGATGGTCTGACCTCAGTCTCCTCTGCTCCAGCTGAACCAACCAAGTTCCCCCTCCACGAACCCCGTTCCTCCTTCCTCCTCTAGCAAAGTTCTTTCCCTGGTCCCTTTCTCCACCTGCAGATCCAGCCAAGACCCCAAGGCCATCCCACGAGCACTATGGGGACTCCTGCCAGCATCTCCAGTGTTTGGTGCCGCACAGCGACAACCGCAGCCCCCGCTGCTCTGGCCGTTGTCCTGACTCTCCTCCTCTCTGGGGCTCACAGCCAGACCCCCCGAGCTCTCCAGGAGAGCACCATCCCCTGGGAGAGGCTCAGCCAGGAGCAGCCCTACAGCCTGGTCCAGCCCAGCCTCTTCCAGGACGCCGAGGGGTCCAACCTCTCGGAGAGCCTCCCCAGGAGCGGCGGCTCGGAGCCACCGCTGCTGCCCGTGTGCGTGAAGCCCGCGGACATCCGGCACGTCTTCAAGTACATCAACACCATCGTGTCCTGCACCATCTTCGTCGTGGGCATCATCGGCAACTCCACCCTCCTGAGGATCATCTACAAGAACAAGTGCATGAGGAACGGGCCCAACGTCCTCATCGCCAGCCTGGCCCTCGGGGACCTTCTCTACATCCTCATCGCCCTGCCCGTCAACGTCTACAAGGTGGGCTGAGGGCAGGCAGGGCTGGGGGCCTCGGTGCCCTGGGCAGGATCTCTGTGAGAAGCCGTGCCTGCCCCACCCCTGGAAGTGTCCAGGGCCGGGTTGGACGGGGCTTGGAGCACCCTGGGCTAGTGGAAGGTGTCTCTGTCACGGGGATGTAAGGGTTGTGAACTCAGGCTCATTCTCACTCTCGTGAGTGAGTGGCCTGGATTTCTTCTGCCTCCAGGGCACCTTGTCCCCACTGTCCCCTCTGCTTGTCCCAGCTGAGCACGGGGTCACAGTGCATGGGTTCTGTCAGGAATGAGTGTGGTCGAGGGTCAGAGCATGGGAAAGGCTCAGGACAAGTGGCTTAAGCCGTCCGAGCTGGATTTGGGTTGTTTCAAAGCACAACACCCATTTTGCCCTTTGAAAACAACCCCGAGAAGCCCATGGTGGTGTTTAGGACTCCAGTCCGCTCAAAAGCACACAGGGTCTGGAGTCAGGACCTGCTGTCTGGACCATCCTTCATCCACGTGTCCACTCATCCCACTGGGAGTCCTCAGGGAAACCAAAGGTTCCCAGGACCCTCACGCCGCCCTGAACCTCAAAGTGCTGCTCTCTGTGGGTTCCTTGCACTTTGTGGGGGCCCCCCTGCTGTTATGGGAAGCTGGGCCAGCATTCCCAAAGCATCCTGATAACCTGTGCCTCTTCCCCAGCTCTTGGCCAAGGACTGGCCCTTCGGAGTGCAGGTGTGCAAGCTGGTTCCCTTCATCCAGAAAGCCTCCGTGGGCATCACGGTCCTGAGCCTTTGTGCTCTCAGCATCGACAGGTAGGAGACCACCCCCACACCTGCCCCGCCCAGTCTGCGTCCCTTCACCCTGACCAAAAGCCTTGGTCCCAGCGCAGTTCCGAGGGGGGGGACAGGCTGCCGTCACGTGGGGTTGAAATCCAGCAGGAGCTGAGTTGTATCCTGCTGGAAAAGGTGAGGGAAGAACGTGCCGGAACGACGGGTGTGGTGGCGGGGAAGGGCGGCAAGTGGACGTTGGTTCAAGGACAGCCCCCCTTGAGCTCCTGCTTCCCGTTCCACTAAAGAAAGCTCAGGGGTGGAGGAGGAAGGTGTGAGGGAAAGGGCCTTTGGGGACAACCCTAACCTGCACCTCCTCCCCCCTCCTTGCTGACAGCTGCCTTTCTCTCGCTCCAACCCCGGGCAGGTACCGAGCCGTGGCGTCCTGGAGCCGCATCCAGGGGATAGGGATCCCCATGTGGAAGGCAGTGGAGGTGGTGCTGATCTGGGCCGTGGCCATCGTGCTGGCAGTGCCCGAGGCCATCGCCTTCGACATGGTGGAGCTCAGCTACTGGGAGCAGCACCTGTGGGTGTGCATGTTGGCCTCGGAGCAGAAATCCCGCTTCATGATGGTACGTGCTCATCCCGCCCGGGGTGGTGGGATGGGGCGCACAGACCAGCAGGGAGAGCTTTGACAGAAATCTTGGGCTCTCTGAGGCGAGAGGCTTTGGAATCCCAGGGACACAACGAGAGTTTCAGACCTGTCTCACCCCTGCAGTGACGGAAAACTGCCCAAATAACTACGGGTCCTGGGGACAGCCTGACTGAGAGCCACGAATGCCAACAGGAGGCACCCAGAGCTCGTTCTTTCCAATCAAAACACATCCTCTCGGCCAGGAAGGGCCAGGAAGAAGCTTTCAGTTTTATCAGGCAGGAGTAAGCGGCAATAGTTGCCCCAGTTCCTGCTGCAATCCGAGGAGCAGATGGTTCCCCAGCCACCTCTGAACCTGCCCTGGGGGGTAAAACTATGAGAATGCCCAGTACAATTAACCACTCCATTAGAAGAGTGTCAGCTCCTTGATTAGAGGAGCAGATGCCTCTGGGGGGAAGCAGGGAGGGCAGTACCAGGCAAAGCACAGGCCTTGCAGTGACGTGGGGCAGGGGAACAGGGAGCTGTGTTGTGCTCCACCACCCACAGCAGGTCCTGACGCATCTCAGGAAGCTTCAGGACCTCCTAGACTGTCCCACCAGGCCGAAAAGGGTCCCCACAACCCGTTTGCACAGGTAACCTTTAACACAGGGTTGGGTGAGCAAGGGAAGGAAGACCCTTAGTCAACCCGCTGGCAGCCAGATGTTTAGTGGACATGGTGGTATTCAGGGAAAAGTTGGACTTGATGGTCTTGGAGGTCTTTTCCAACCTTAATGATTCCATGATTGGGTGATTCTGTAATTCCATACAAAGCAGTCTTGACGCCTTTAGGTCAAACCTGTGCACCAGCTTTAGGGGAAGACAATCCCCCCGTGTGCTTGGGGCAGGAGCTGTGACACCTCCACACATCCAAAGTGCCTGGACAGGCAGAGCGGGTGTCAGGGCCAGTCCCCGCCCCAGTTACCCCTACCCTACCCTTTCCCCAGTTTCCAGTGGTTCTCCCTTTCCCACGCAGTTCTACCGGGACGTGAAGGACTGGTGGCTTTTTGGCTTCTATTTCTGCCTGCCCTTGGTGTGCACCGGCGTCTTCTACACCCTCATGTCCTGTGAGATGCTGAGCAAGAGGAACGGCATGAGGATCGCCCTGAACGACCACATGAAACGGGTAAGGGGCCCGGGAATGTGGGAATTCTGCTGCTTCCCGAAGAGGAGGGAGAGCTGGCGAAGGGGGGGCTGTGAGGGACAGGGGGGAGCTGACAAAGCCTTGCACAGTTCTTGGATCAACGCAAGGATTAAGGGAGAGGGGCCTTAAGCTCTGCGACCTCCAGTCTCGGGGACAACCCCAACCACGCCCTGGCCACGGACCAGCTTCATTCTCAGCTCCTTACGGTCCTTTGTGTCTGGCCGTGCTGAGCCCACGCCAGCCTGCACCAAAGGCTGGATGTGCCAAATCCCAGACAGGAGGTGCAGGGAAAAGGAGAGTTCCCTGTCCCCTCCCACGCTTCGGGAGTGATTCCCTGGGGGAGCCCAGCTGGCTGTCGCAGTAACACCGCGTGGGGGGCGGGTGGAGGAGACCCCCGTGTCCCAGGGAACACCACCCCAGCAGAGCCACCAGGAGCCACGGTGGCAAGGGGGCGGGAAGGGCTCTGGTCCACACTGAGCTGCTGGGTGCCCTGCCCACGTCTGCAGCCTGGATCTCAGCCTGCAGGACTTCAGCAGCAACCCGGTCTAGCAGGAGGTGTCCTGCCCTTGGCAGGGGGGTTGGAACCAGACAATCTTTTAAGACCCTTCCGACCCAAAGTATTCCACGATTCTGTGATCTGGGACCTGCTTTGCTCCACCTGCTCCCCAGTGGTCACCTTCTCCCCCCCCCTTACCTTGTGCTGGCAGCGCCGGGAGGTGGCCAAGACTGTGTTCTGCCTGGTGGTGATCTTCGCGCTCTGCTGGCTGCCCCTCCACCTCAGCCGCATCCTCAAGAAGACCATCTACGACCAGACGGACCCCAACAGATGTGAACTGCTCAGGTAGGAGCCCCAGGGGGTGGGCAACCAGCTGGGAGCCCCCGGTGGCCCCGGCACGGGCTGGTGGAGCCCGGCCTTCCCGGGCAGCATCGCCCTCCCTGATGGGCACAGAGAGGGGGTGAGAAGAGGTCAAGTTAGATTTTGAAATATCTCTACAAAAATCTGCCGGTTAAGGGAGTCTCCAGGGCAGGGAAGCACTCCCAGCAGGGCTGTGCCCACCTCCCTTCTCCTTTCCCCCACAAGCCAACCACCAGTTTGGGCTGGATGCTGCTGTGCTGGGGTTTGAGTCCGTGGTGTCACCAGGGGGAAGCAGAGCTCGTGCTTTTGGCCTCCTCAGGAAATGCTCCTCGCAAGGAAAAGTGGTTTTTAATTCGGAAAGGACTGTTCTGTGCTCAGCTCTCTGTTCTCAGTCCCTGACACTCTATAGGGGCACAATCCCAAGGCCAGGCAGTTTGGAAACCCTCCCTCAGTTCTCCGTGAGCTTCCAACACTCTTGTCTCCCCTCAGCTTCCTCCTGGTGATGGATTACTTTGGGATCAACATGGCCTCCCTCAACTCCTGCATCAACCCCGTGGCTCTCTACTTTGTCAGCAGGAAATTCAAGAACTGCTTCCAGGTAGGAGTGACCCCTCCAGAGCTCCTGGATGTGCTGACTGATCCCAGATTTCAGTCCCAGGGACACGAGCGGAGCTTATTCCCCATCTCAAATGTTCCCCCCACTAGGTACCTCTTTTCCCAGCTCCAAGTACACTTGAGATTGGTGCCCTGCTATGGGGAGGCTTTTGCCAGAGCAGGATCTGGGACAAAAATTCCTTCTGGAGCAGGAGTATCCCCACAAACCACTAGAGCGGGGACTGGGGATGCTCCGAACTTTGGGTCCGACTTCTTTGGACTTCATTTTCAGGAGCAGGGGAGCCCTGAGAAAGAAAGGGGATGGGATGGGATGAATGGGATGGAATGGGATAGGACAGGGATGGGATAAAGATGGGGTGGGATGCAGTGGGATGGGAGCCACCTCCCTGCTGCTGTGGCAACAGGAAATGCTGAGCCTGTGTGTTCTGTCCCTTAAGGACAAGAAAACACAACAGTAAAAAGTGCCCAAAATTTTGGAATTTTCGTTTCCCATCCACACTGGCCCTATCCTGGAAAAGCTGGTCCCGGCAGACCTGCAGGGCAGCGAGGCTCAGGAGTGCAGGCTGCAATTCCCAGCCTGGCACTGCACAGGGTGACCTGCCAGCTCCAGTGCCAGAACATTCCCTCCTCTTTTCCCCTGCATCCCACACCTGTGACCTCTCCCTCCCTCCTCTTGTCTCCTCACAGTCCTGCCTGTGCTGCTGGTGCCAGAGGCCTGCCCTGAGCATCACCCCCACTGACGAGAAGGGATCAGTTGGGAAGTGGAAAGCCACGGGGCAGGAGCTGGGGCTGGACCGGAGCAGCTCCCGCCTGAGCAACAAGTACAGCTCCTCCTAAATCCTAAATCCAGGACAAGGCACAGGGCCAGGACTGCAGGACCCCTCTGCTCCTCTCCCACGGCTCTTTCCTGGCTGGGCCTGAACCATCTTTGCCTTCACGTTGTAACCTGCCTGGAAGGAGCTGCAGCATTCCATGGCCCCCCAGGCCCAGCTCTGGGCCCGGGCTCTGCCCCCCACCCTGCAGGAGGGGGAAGGGCAGTCAGATCCTGATGGGATTTTTCATTTCCTTGCAGGAAAACCAAGTGACTTCTGGCCCTTTTGTCTCGGGGTGGAACGCGGGGCTGGGGGGAGACGGGAGTGGAAAAGGGAAGGAAGGTTGGGATGTGGTGGCTTTGAGAGGTGGATGTGGGATGAGGAGGAGAGGGGAGAGGCCCAAGAGTGACAATTCCCGGCTGAAAAAGGAAAAAAAAAGAGCTTTGGTGGCTGGGACTGGAGTCAAGATGAGATGCAGGGATGGCTGGCAAAGCACCAGTGGTGGGAACCCTCCTCCTGCTTGTGGTGGGGACAGTCACTCGGCCTCTCTGTGTGACCAACCTGCCCCAGGCAGCCCTGAAAGCCCCCTTCTCTTCCTCTTTTCCTGGGAATCCTGCCCCAGGCTCCTGAGCCACGGGTGGTTTCATCCCCCCTGTGAGTGGCACAGGCACGGTTTGGGGACCAGGAGTCCCCGGGTGTCACTGCTGGGAACATCCAGCGCTGCCATCGGGTCCAGCTTCCCCTTCCCAGGGCCGAGGGAGCACCAGGATGGCTTGGGAATGCTGTTCCCGCCAGGGAAGAGTTGGTAAGCCCAGGAAAAGGGAAGGCAGAGGTGGCTCCAATCAAGGTGATGCCAATCCCAAGGATCCAGCCCTCACCTTTCTAACCCCCTGGAAGCACCTCATTCTCTGCTGGGAGGGTGGCAAGGGACAGGATCCAGGTGTGCCCCTCCAGGAAAGCATCCAGCCTCAATCCAGGCTCCTCAGCAGCTGGAATGTCCCTCAGCCCCCCGGCTCCTGGGAGGGAGACCACCCAATCCCAAGGGAAAAAGGGGTGCCCTGGATTTTGCTGCCTGGTGTTGGTGTTCCCTCTGCCAAACAGGGCAGAGCTCCAGCGTGTCCTGGCCAAGTGACACCAAGTTCCACGGCATTTGGGAGGGGACAGACACGTCCTCGGGATCAGCTGAAGGTGGAAAGGGCAGCAGGGGAAGGTCCGAGCTCAGCGGAAAGAGCCTCTGGAATGCCCCAAAACATGGCAAAGAGCTTTCCCAAATTCACTCCCGACGATCCCTGAGCGATTTTTCCAGCAATTTTCAATTGGACAGGGCTTGGAGGAACCTAGTCTGGTGGAAGGTGTCCCTGCCTGTGGCAGAGATGATCTATAAGGTCCCCTCCAACCCAAACCAATCCACGATTCCATGTTTATTCTAACAACCTCTTGTCAAAAGCGTAAGAAAACCTCCACAACAAAGTTTTAATTACCAAGTTTTTGATGATTTTTCTATTGGTTTTCCCTTCTTTCTTATCCCCCCTTTTTTTTTATTTCTTTCCCCTTTTCACCTTGCCATGGGAAAAAAAACATGGAGAGAGGAAAACCAGAGAAAAGACTTTAAATTAAAACATCTTCCAGGTGTTGGGTTTTGGTTTGTTTTTTTTTTAGCTCCAGATGTTTTATAAACAAGTCATATTTCTGAAAGACAAATGGGTTTCAAGGATAGCAGAAAGTGAGGAATACGTAGACCAGCCTGTTTTCCATACATTTCCCAGCCTCCTGGAGTAATTTGTGTCTGTGTTGCAGTGCTGCTGTCGGGCTCTGGCTGCATTTGTGGGTGGAAAAATGAAGTCAAAGGAGAAAAGTGATAAAAACTGAGATGTTCCAGCTCAGACACCTTAGTAAAAGGGTATTTTTTTAATGATTCTGCTTATAAAAAGATCAGAATTCTGTGTATTTCTGTATTTGTCCGCATTTACAGGCAAATGGAGTCTGTGATTTCAACTCCCACTGCTCCAAGGAGCTCCCACTGTGTGTGGGACCACGCCGGCACGGGCAGGATGGATCCCTGGCAGCAATCCCAGAGGAAAAGGAGATGGATTAGGAAATCCAGGGTTCAGCTGGCCCCTGGGCAAAGCCCCAGCACGAGCCTGTCAGCAAGACCCCCTTTGCCAATTCCTGTTTGACAGGGTGATTTTACAGAGAAAACCTGACCTTTCCCTCCCTGCCTCTGTTCCTAAAAAACCAGGGTGGTGTTGGAAAGGAAAACCTCTGGCCTTGAGCAGCAGGGGGCTGCAAAGCCTGTCACTGCTTCCTTGAGTGGCAGCAGGTTCCTTTGGGATCAGCCTCATCCCTCCCCCTCCACGTGCTGAGCGACCCAAAAACGTTCCCAAGCCTTCAACCCCCTGTGATTTCACACCCAACAAAAGGCTCCTTCCCCTTGGTGGGGGGAGTTTGGGCTGAGGGGGGGAAAAAAGCAAGTGGGTTTTTACTCCTCTCGCCCTCCAGATGAGCAGGGGGGGATTTGGGAATGATCAGCGAGAAAGGAAGGCTGGGGTCAAGTAACAGCCAAGGAATTTGGGAGGGTGCTCCCACTCTAAAGCTGGATTTGAGCCCCTTGGCTCCCTGAGGGTTCAGACTTGTTCTGTGCACCTGACTCTGCATGCTCTGACCTGGAAATCCTGGGAAGAAAACAGCAAAAACACTCGGAGAGGGGAAGAAATGTGACGGGAGAGTGACAGAACTGCCTTCTAGCCATCATTTTTATAAGGGTATGTAGAGACAGGACAAGGGGCAATGGCTTCCTACTGCCAGGGCAGGGTTAGGTGGGATATTGGGAAGGAATTGTTCCCTGGGAGGGTGGGCAGGCCCTGGCACAGGTTGCCCAGAGAAGCTGTGGCTGC
>JAWMRA010000146.1:19711997-19728358 GCA_035584735.1 Pseudotriccus pelzelni | reverse complement strand
AAGCTGTGGCTGCCCCATCCCTGGAAGTGTCCAAGGCCAGGTTGGAGCAGCCTGGGATAGTGGAAGGTGTCCCTGCCATGGGGTAGGACTGGATGGTATCTTTAAGGTCCCTTCCAACCCAGAGGATTCCATGAGTGTTCCCTTTGGCAGTGCTGGCTGGGAACACCTCCGTGCTCCCAGCTGGTTGTGGCTTCTCCACGGGTTCTGTCCTCTGAATAAATCCATGAGTTTATTCCTTTCCCCCTGCAAGGCTGAGCTCAAACCCCTTGGCAAGCTCAGACTGCCCGAGTGAGCCCCACCGGGCTGGGGGGTGGTTTGTACCTCACTAATTGAAGGCTGCACCTCATTAATTGCCGTGTCCCTCCACCCCCTCTGCCACTGGGGCATCAGTTCACGTGGAAACATCAACTCTCCCGGGCAGATCTGCTTGGACAGGCCTTGGTAGGACCCACCCCTGAGCCAGAAGAGATCAGTAAAGTCACGCCAGGCAGTGCCAGGGGGATGGAAAGTCTGGGCTGTGCTCGGGCTCTGCCTGTGCCCCTCACAGCCTGAAGATAAACTGTCCCTTCTCTCCAGGGTCTCTTCCTAGAGAGGTCCCCAACTCCTTGGGTGCCTTGAAATAGGGGTGTGAAGGTTTTTCCAGACACGTTTCTAGACACAAATCAAAGCAGGCAACAAACAGGGAAGTGGAAAGTGAAAAATAAGATTTTGGGGGTTTTGTAGGGTCAAAAGTCATCCTAAGTCTTTCCCAGGCAGAAAAGAGGCTTATGGGTGTGTGGGATGAGTGGAGCAGCTGTCACAGCTGGGCTCTAACATGTGGTTTCATGTGTTAAATCTGGGGGCTCACAGTAGATTAGTGTGATGATACTTGAGCTGATTAAGTGTGTCCCTTTCCATGCAAGCGGGGATGTTTTTCCAGCTCTGGAGAGACATAGGGAATCATGGAATGGTTTGGGTTGGAAGGGACATTAAAGCCCATCCAGTTCCAGCCCCTGCCATGGGCAGGGACACCTTCCACTAGCGCAGGTTGCTCCAATCCTTGTCCAACCTGGCCTTGGACACTTCCAGGGATGGGGCAGCCACAGCTTCTCTGGGAAATCCATTCCAGCACGTCCCCACCCTCACAGGGTTTGCAGAAGCTCTGCCTGCTTTGAGGAGGGCAGATCTGCTCTCACAGGAGCCTCGAGGCAGCACACACCACGTTCTGGTGGCACTCTGAGCAGCGATTTTGGAGTTTGGGAGCAATCAGAGCTCAGGCCTCCCCCCTGGGCAGCCCCACTCCAGGGAGGGGGGGCTTGGGCTGTGTCAGGAGCTGCGGGACTGTCACTTCCTGCGGGCCGGTCACGAGAAAAAAACTGAAGCATCAGCAAGAAAAAAACTCGAGGAGCAGCTGAAAAGCAAAAAAAGTAAAAAAATAGCACTAACAAGTAGAAATCCAGGTGAGAACAAGGCAGGGAGCATTCCCAGTGGGATCACGGAGCGCAGGCCACGGTGGTCATCAGAGCTTCTCTAGAGATGGTTGGACTTGTGGTGTCGTTGGAGCAGAACCCGAAAGGGGAGATGGGAGGACTTGGTGGTGGTGGTGGTGTCCTGGAGCTCATCCCAGTGTCGCTGTTCCCAGCAGTGGGAAGCCATGGCCATCCTGTTTGCTGTCGTGGCGAGGGGCACCACCATCCTGGCCAAACACGCCTGGTGTGGAGGGAACTTCCTGGAGGTGACGGAGCAGGTCCTGGCCAAAATCCCCTCGGAGAACAACAAACTGACCTATTCCCACGGCAGGTGAGTGACCCCCCTGGGGGGCTGGGAGGGGAACGGGAATGAACTGGGCGTGTTTGGGGTTGTTTTCCTGTAATCTTGTGGTTTCTTTGCTGTCCCAAATTCCCGGTTGGATGGCTGGCCTGGCTGATGGAATGTGCAGTGGGCTCAGCTTCCCCCAGGACTCCACAGCAAAAGCAGGATTTAAGTTTAGCTCAAGCAGTTGATACAAAATCAGGCTTGAGCTGGAGGGTGCCCAGCTGGGGAATCTTTGGGAGTTTGGCTCGTGGAATCTTTCCCTGGCTTTTCTGAAGCTCGGACGTGGTAAAGCTGTGGATCGCTGGTGCATCCCAGGGGCTTTAGGAGAAGTGCTGCTGGCAGATCATTGGAGTCATCCTGAGCTGCCACAAATCCAGAAGGGTTTTCCCAGGGTTTTTCCAGCTCCCTGAACAGCCCTTGGGATTAGGTGGTTCGTCACCTGAGACATATTGCACATGTGAAGTGGGTGAGTCCGTGTGCCGGTGAGAAAACAAACAACTGTGGGAAAAACAACTTTAGAGGCTCCATTTCAACCCTTTTTTTGGGATTGGCAGCAGGGCCGGATCCTCTCTGGCTGCCTGAGGATTCAGGATGAGGATTGGGGTAATCTTCCCTCATCCTTTCCCAGTTTGGGAGCCTGAAAAGTCCCTGTGGGAGATATTTCTGAGGAAGCCCAGGGCTCTGACACAGCTTGGCTGCTGCATCCTTTCTTTCCTGTTGGAATTTTAAGGATACAGTTGTTTCCTGGGAGGGAAAAGAAATAACTTTGCCTCAAATGCTGTTCAACCAACTAAAACGCTGAGTTTTAGGAGGGCTGCAGTGCATTTTTAGAGATAACTGGGCAGAACAAGGAGCTGTTCCTCCTCTCTGGAGTGTTCCAGGGATCCTCTGCCTTTGTCACCGTACCAGCCTGGCCAGAAAATTCCTTGGTGTCTGTCTAAGAGAATTTCTCTTCTTCTGAAACTCGAGGAAGAAAACCTCGAGTGTCTTTGAACTCCTCAAACTCATTTAATGGGTTCTGTTTGTTTTTAAGAAGAATTTCTGTGTGTTTTTTATAATCTCCAAGGAAAACCAGCCATCAGGAATTCTGTCTCTTGCTGTTTGGATTCTTCTGGGAATCACTGGAGGGGCCTGCAAGGTGGTGTCAGCCAACTGCACCTCACTCCTTGCAGGAGAGTTGTGGATATGCCAGGATTTTTTTATCTTTCCATGGAAACAGACCCTCAGGGCCACTCCTAAAGCTTATTTTGGTGTTGTCTTACTGCTGTAAGACGAAACCTGAGTGTGGGGCTCCTGAGCTGTGCCCTTGGAGCTGGACAAGGCAAGGCTTTGCAGGAGAATTCGCTTGCTTTATTCTGGAGTTTGTAAGAGGTTCCAAGTGCTTCCTGGGGGGAAACTTTTGGGAATGCACAAATGTATTCTTCCCCAGCCCCTGAAAGCCCCACAGGCAGCAGTGTCTTCTAGAAAATGAATCCTGGGGCAGCTCCAACTGATCATTATTCTTTTCCTTCTTTTCCATTCTCTGTAGTTACCTGTTCCATTACATCTGCCAGGACAGGATTATTTACCTCTGCATCACAGATGACGTGAGTATTTTGGTTCCAGTTGCTGCCCAGGCAGGCCCTGAGGAGGTTTGGGAATGCAGCTGTCAGTTTTTAGTGGGGGCTGATCCGAGGTGCCGTTTTTTCCCCCCATGTCCTCATTGCCATCGGTTACAGCTTTGACATTGAAGCCTGGAACTCCAACTGGAGACTCATGGAATGGTTCGGGTTGGAAGGGACCTTAAAAATCATCAGGGACACCTCCCACTGCCTGTGAGTTGGTAGTTTTGAGGTGAAGTCCTTGGTTTTCCCGGTTCCTCTCCCAGCAGTCCCAGGGCAGTGGGACGGGGATGCAGGGACCAGTTCAGCTGTCAGTGCCTGGTGCTCCTCAGTTCTGGAAGTGCACTCTCACTGCAGGAATGTGCCAGGCACAGAATTAAACTGTGGATATCCAGGCTGGGAACAAGGCAGGGAGAATTCCCAGTGGGATCACTGAGTGGTAATAAAAGAGCACTGTGGCTGCTCTTCCAAGCTCTGGGATAAGCAGCCCGATCCCAGTGTCACACGCAGACACCCCAGTTAGACGTGGGAATGACAGTCTCTCTACAAGTGGCCCTGTGCCTGCTGTTATTCCTGATGCCTCTGCTCTCTCTCCCAGGACTTTGAACGATCCCGAGCCTTCACGTTCCTGAATGAGATCAAGAAGCGGTTCCAGACCACGTACGGCTCCAGAGCCCAGACAGCCCTTCCCTATGCCATGAACAGCGAGTTCTCCAGTGTCCTGGCAGCACAGCTGGTGAGCCTGAGGCTCCAGGGCACTTCCCTGGCAAGCCAGACCTCTCCCAGAAACGCTCCTTGGGTTTGCTCCCGGGGAACTGGGTGTGGAGCCGGGCAGTGGATTGTGTTCCCCACGCTCAGCCTGCAGCTCCCCACAGTTCAGGGGGGAGTCAGGGCGTGGATGAACTGTTTGGACCAGGAGATCAGAGCTCAGGGGGAACCCTGGAAATGTCCAGGCTGGTTCCAGGTACCCCCCAGTGCAAGGGAACGTGGCTGTCACTGAGAGCAGGACAAACGTGTGTGTTACTCCTTTGCTGCTCAACTTCAGAACTTGAGTGTCTGGTGATCCCTGACTGCCTCTCCCTCTCCTGCCTTTCCCGTCCTGGCAATTCCAGTGGCTGCTGGAGTGTGTCAGGGTGTTTGCTGGTGGCCCTGTGGCCTTTTCAGGAGGAAAGAAGGCTGGGCTTGGGTTACCTGAGGTGCAGAACTGTGGTGAACTCTCCAGCTTGCACTGAGGCTCCAGGGGTTTCCATTCCCAGCGTGGGAGGAATGGAAGGAAGGAGGTTCAAGAGCAGGATAAATCACCTGTGACAGGTCCCTGAGTTGAGACATGCCATAGATGCTTCCAGCCCCAAAATGAACAGGGTGAGGGGAGTATCTCTCCCCCTCAGCTGGGGTGAAGTTCAGGATGCTGCATTCCCATTCTGTAGTGTTGGCAGGGAGAGCTGCTCCCCTGGTGTGGCTCCAGCCTGGATCCTGCACAGGTCTCCTTTTCCAGAGAAATTCCCAGGTTTCAGAGGACTTTTCTGGCTGCTCTGGGGCTGTTCTTGGACTCCTGGAGGGAAAGGTTGGGCTGGAATTTGCTTCTTTTTTGGAGTGTGGGAGTTCTGTGCTGGGCTCTGATGTCCAGCCCGTTTTTAGGAGAGCTCTTGGCTTGCTGTGGGTTTGTATTTGTGTGTTTGAGGTGCCACACAGGGGAGGTTTGAAATAATTGGGTTGCTTTATCTCTTTTATTCCCAGCAGCATCTGAAGGAACGTTTGCATCTCCCTCCTAGAACCAGGCGCATTTCACAGAGCGATCAATTAATTCTCTTCTAATTAACTTGCCTTGCCTTGCTCAGGCTCTGCCAACACCCTGTGCTGCTGCAGGGGGGGTTTTGTGGGGGAGAGGGAGGAGGTAAAGCAGTTTTTTTAGGTGTGGGATTGGGCTGCTCTTAAAACATGAGGCTTCCTGAAGAGGGAATGGTGCAGTTTGGGCTTTTCCCTGGGATTTGGGCTGCAGAGCTGCTCTCCCAGCAACCCCCAGCAAGGGCTGTGGGGAAGGACAGGGAATTCCTGCAGGGAATAATGTCAAGTGAAATGAGTGGAGCCAGCTGGAAGATGGAGTAGGAATAAAGAACTGCCTGGTGACTGCAGGTCAATAATGTTATTAGTGCACAAACCCTCAGGCTGCAGGGCTGCAAGGAAAAGGCTTTGCATCTTCCTTTGAAGACTCTTTAAGAGCCCTTAATTGACTACAAACAACTCGATGACCTGGTTTGGGGTTGTTTGTGGGGCTTTTTTTTTTTTTTTTTGAGATCTCCCTTGAATTACACACAGGATGTCCTTGGAATGTTGGCTTTCAGGGCTTGTCCACCTGGGGCTGTGGGGTGGGAGGTTCTCAGTGCTCTGCTGTGCCTGGGGAGGGTGTCGTTTGGGGGTGCTGCAGGTGCAGGAGGAGGGGAAAAGCTCTGGCTTCTCAGTATAGGAATTCTGGCCTGCTCCCAATTTGTGGTGAGGTGCAGGGGCAAGCAGGAGCCCCAGGTGGGGGAAGGTAAAGGGAGGACTTGCCCCTGCACTGCTGCTGCCTGAAGTTTGTCGTGGAATTTGGGACAGGAGCCCGCAGCGTGGGTGCCCACAGTGAGTGGGGAAGGGGGTTTGGAGAGTCCCAGGGATTCATTTTGGGAGCTGTTCCTTGCCTTACCCAGCCCAGAGAGAGCAAGGAGCAACAAAGCCAATGCACAATAAACGAGGTGAACTTCCTGGGGGTGATGGGATGGAGTTTTCCTTCTCCACCAGGCTTTGACACGTGAGGACTGAACCTCCACAAAGTGCTGGCTCAGCACTTTGTAAGCTGCTCAGGGCTGCCATAAGTTTAATGAGTTGGCTTATCAGAAGAGCCAGGCGGTTTTTGGAGCTGATATTCCCCTAAAATCCCAGCTTTTCCATGTCCCTCGAGCTCGAGAGGAGCTGCCAGTCTCATCTTCTGTGTATGGATGGAGTCCAGGCCTCAGCCACGAGCAGTTTAGTGCTGACAGAGCTCGTCCCTCCCTGCTCCAGGATGGCAGGGGAGCAGAACTCACTGTCACTCCCCAGGGGAATGAAGGGGCAGGGATGACAGGAGTGGTGCAACAGGGAACACACCAGAGGGGCTGCAGAGCAGCAAAGCTCTTGGCAGGTGAGCTGGGAGATCCTCCTGGGTGGGTCCAGGCCACGGGCCGGCCCTTGGCTGCTCCTGGATCCTGTTGGAAGGGCAGTTGGGACACTCCAACTGGCCACCTTCAGCATTCCCAGTCCACAGGCACTCCTCACCTCCACTGGATGTCCCTCTGAGGCCACCTGTGGAGATGGATCCGTGCTGTCCTGTGGGATTGCAGGGATCCCTCCGTGTGCTCCAGAGAAGCTCATCAAAGTGTGTTGCCTTCAGAAACGGTTCAGAGCTGATGAGTGGGGCTGGGACCTCTGACAGGGAACCACAGCTCCTGCTTCCTGCCCGAGCTTCCCTTCCTTGCTGCCGGTTGCTTCCACTTCCAAGATCTGAAGTGCACCATTGAGGGTTCTGCTATCGCTGCCTGTTGGTCTGTTGAGCTCCTGCTGTCACTGCCTGTCCTCTGTTTGCAGAAATACCACTCGGAGAGCAAAGGCCCCGACCAGGTGGCAGAGACACAGGCCCAGATCGATGAGCTCAAAGGAATCATGGTCCGGAACATAGGTACCTGCTTCCCTTGGGAAAAGCTGCCCGCAGCCCCTTTCACTCTGTGTCACACTAGTTTGGGCTTTGACAAGTCTGGCGGTTCCAAATAGAGCTGGAATTTACCCAAATTCAGTCCCCCGTGCAATGAGATGCTCCTGAAATGCCTGGCAGTGCCAGGAAGGCTGGGAATTGCATCCAAGGGCTCCCGGCTTGGGGTTGGGTGTTGGGAGCAGCTTTTTGCACTGGGATTCGACCTTCCAATCTGGATTTTGGTCTCTTTTCTCCAGACCTCGTGGCACAAAGAGGGGAGAAGCTGGAGCTGCTGATCGATAAAACAGAGAATCTTGTGGATTCGGTGAGTCTGGGGGAGACCCTGGAATTGGGAAATGGTGTTCCTGCAGCACAGGGAGCAGGGCAGGGGGACACAGGAGCATTGAGACCTGCAGAGAACCCTTCCCTGAGTCGTGTCTTATCCCTGTCCTCCTTAGAGCTGTTTTCCCAGCTGCCTCCCAGCTTGGGAAAGATCCAAATAAACTGGACAATGTGAATTCCCGTGGGAGCTCTCCCAGGGCTTGCTGGTTCTAGGAAACCACGCAGGAAATGAAGGGATGGGATGTGTCCGGTGGGAATGTCCTACCTGAGTGTCCTGGGAGATCCAGGGCTGATGTTCTCCAGCCTGGGAATGGCCTCCAGGTCAGGAGTGCAGTTCACAGGGATGCAGTTTCTGCCCAGGGGGTGGTTTGTGGGAAAACTGGCAATTCCCAGCGGAGTGAGCTGCTGGATTGGCTGGATCCAGCCACTGCTGCCTTTCCCTGGGCAGGAGCATCCTGGGAATCCCTGCACTGACCCAGCCTGGTGGGTGTTTGGTGACCAAAAGCTATTTTGTAGGAGTGGAATTGCAGGATACAGACAGGAGACTTGGAATGGGACAACTGCAAGCTTTCCAGAACAGGTTGCCCAGAGAAGCTGTGGCTGCCCCATCCTGGAAGTGTCCAAGGCCAGCTTGGATGGGGCTTGGAGCAACCTGGGCTAGTGGAAGGTGCCCACCGGTACTCTGAGATAGACCAATGCCTGTAGGCAGCCCCAAGACCTGGGGATATTCCATGTTTAATCCTTCCAAGCTGGCTCTGGACTTACACACTTTATCCTGTCCCTGGAGTTGCAGGAGAGTTTTCTCTTGCTGCCTGTTCAGTTTTGTGCAGGAGTTAAATGGCTCTGGAGGAGAAAACTGCCACAGTTTGAGGAAATAGGGAAAAGCATGGATCTTCTGGGGATGCAGATTCCTTTGGGAATGAATTCCTCGTTTTCCTTTCCCTTGCAGTCAGTCACTTTCAAAACGACCAGCAGGAACCTTGCCCGGGCCATGTGCATGAAGAACCTCAAGCTCACCATCGTCATCATCATCGTGTCCATTGTAAGTGTGGAGAACCTCTGGGAAGTGTGGAGAGCCTCTGGAAAACACCAAAGCCACCTTCCTGTCCTTGGATCCACGCGCTGTGCAGGGGGAGGAGGGTGTTGGCCAGGTTCTTTAGGGGTTTGGTAACTGGAGGTTCCAAGTCTGTGGCAGTTGAGCGCCAGATGGAAATCCCTCATTCTCTACAGAATTCCCATTTTCCCTCCCCAGGTGATCCTCTACATCATCCTCTCAGCAGTGTGTGGTGGGCTGGCCTGGCCCAGCTGTGTGCAGAAATAGCCAGAGCTGCTGCTGATCCCTCGGAGACGAGTCCCAGGAGCGTGAAGAAGCAGCCTACGGAATAAGTCACCCGTCACCTCTGCCACCTCCTCATCCCTCCATCCCTCCGGGACTTCAGACTTTTTTTGCCTTATCACCCCAAAGGGGCCCAGAAGGAGCTGTGACCTCCTGAGTGGGCTGGGCTGGATTACTTGAAGGGATTTCTTTGTTCCTTTTCCTGTCCCCACGAATCCCTTCCTTCCCTCTGTCCCTGTGGCTTTGCACTCGGATGGGGAACAGGCCTGGCCTGCCTGTGAGGAGGGAGCCAGAGGGTGGTTTGGGGTGGGCTGAGCCAAACAGGGCAGGGACAAGGTGGTTTGAGTTTCCAGAGTTCCTGGAGATGCACATCTGGCCCCACGAGGCTCTCAGTGCTTCAACACGGGAAGGTCACGGCTCCGATCCTGAGGGTAACGAAACGAACGGCGCTTTGTGCACCGAGAGCTGGGAAATCTCCCTTTTCCTGGGGAGATTTCCTGCAGGTGGGGGGGGTCACCTCAGCGTTTGGAATGGCTGCCTCTTCATCCTCACTTCTCCCTCATCTCCCCCCTTGATTTGTGGCTGGGTGGACACAGTAAAGGAGACGGTTGCACGTGGTTCCTGCTGCAGTCATGGATCTGCTTTCTCCCAGGTGGTTTCTCCTGCTGTTCTTTGGAGGGTGGACTGGAATGAGTACAATGCTGGCACTGCCTGGGGTGAATGTGGGGGCCAATCTGTTGCTCTGGCTTGATCAGGTGTCAGGGAGCTGCTGCTTGTGCTTCTCCTCCTGTGAGTGCTAAAACCACAGGACAGAGGAGGGCTGGAGGTGCTGGCTGGGGACTCTGAGGGAGAAAGGCTCTGCCAGAGGATGCAGGAATGGGCTCCTCTGGGAAGAGTTCAAACCAAACCCAAGGCTGAGAACCAAACGCAGGCTCAGCTGGGCTGTTCCTGTCCCAGCTGCCCCCCTGAAGCACCAGCCAGGCCTGGCTCCTGGGTGAGGGGTGTCCACACTTGTGTCCTGGAGCTGATGGGCTCCTGTCCCAGAGGAGGACCAGAAACACCCTTCACGTGGGCTCCGAAGGAATCTGCTTCCTTTATCCCAGGGAAGTGTGTGGGGGGGGTGGCACAGGAAGAGGGGGCTTCATTTGGGGACTGAGCTGGAGCCGGTGGCTGGTGCTGTGGGGTCCTGGTGACACAGAGAGGGGGGTGATGTGACACTGCTGCTCCTTCACTGTCACACTGGCCCTGGAGCTTCCCAGCAGCTCCCACATAAAGAGTTCTCAACTCGCAGCTCCTTCGGATTTGTGCTCTGCTGGGCTGAAACCTCACCCAGGGTGATGGGACTTTGATCCCCCCCTCCCAGTGTCAGAGGCCGCTGGCACCTGCTTCCCCCTCTGTAAATGGAATGTAAAGCTTGGAGAAAGCCCCCCCTCAGCTCCTGCAGCCCCTGTACAGCTGTGCATGTTTAGGGGGGGCGTGGTGTTACCGTGTTCATTTCCATGATCTCTTGTTGTCTTATGTACAAATAATTTTTAAAGAAAAAAAAAAATCCTTCCTTTTCCTTTCAAAGGATGCACTGAGGCATTAGTGTAAAAACAAAACTTAACTTGATCGATTTCAATAAAATTCCTGTACAGAAAGCAGAGCTCCTTGGTTTTGTGGAAGCCTTTCGCTCACCTTGGGAATGCCGAGTTTGGGTTTGGAAGGAGGTTTGTGCATCGGGAAGGGCAGATCAATGGGAGCAGGTTCCACTGGCTGGAAGGCTTAGAAAAGAATGTTTTCCATGAAGGAAGAGCCCAAAAAAGGAAGTGCTGGGAACCTGCTGAGCTCTGTCAAGACGGGGAGAAGCCTGTTGGTGTAAAACCAGTTGAGAGGGCCCTGTCAGAGGAGGAGCAGTGGAGGCTCACGTGCCTCTTCTCTGCCCTGTGAAAGTGGTGGCAGTGGCAGCCCCGTGCTGGCACTGTCCCTGCAGGTGACATGGCTGGGGGGGACAGCACCACCAACTGCCTTTTCCTCTCTTTTTCCTTGATCACAAGTGAGCTCTGCAGTGAGGGGCCCTGCAGAACTCCCTGGATTTGGTTCTGCTTAGGCCACGCGTGAATGTTTCGGAAATGACACAAACTAACACCCACCTTGTCCTTCTGAACTCCAAGGAATTCAAGGGAAATCTCACTCCTTGCACCCTAAGAGAGTTCAGTGGAGCCCTGTTTAAGCAGGCAGAGCTCTAAGAGAGTCCAGCCTGTCAGGAAAAGCCTCTTTCCTGGCACAAAACTCACTCCAAGTTGGGCTCGCTGTTGGAATAAAGCAGATCTCGTTCAGCACCATAACATTTTATTAAACTACACTATCTCAAGGTCACATTGATGGCAGGGAGAACATTGCTATCAGTGCATATTTCCTGGACTAAGACTGTGTTTGGAGCATCCAGCACTTGCTGAGGAGAAGGACACTGGAATAGAATCCTTAAGAGACAGTAAAAAACTTCTACAAAAGTCAGGGCCGTTGGGAACCAGCTGAGAGATCAAACACTTCAAGCCAAAGCTGTCAGGGAGGGTTATTTCTTTTTTAAAAAAAGTTTGCTCTTACCTGGTGGTCACCTCCTCTCAGCTGAGGTAAGGTGGTGCTGGGAAGCAGCAGTTTTGAACTGGCATCCCCCTGTCCCTGCCTGTTCACACCCCACACAAATATTGTGTACTGCTCCTTCACTCGTGGCCTGTGCTGACACCTGCACTCAGCAGTCTGAAGTGTTCTACAGTTATAAAAACCTGCTGCAGCTCTAGACCAAACAATAAAAAGTAGCAGAAATACATTCTATACAGAAGTAAAAAAACAAAACAAAACAAAAAAAACCCAACCAACCAACCAAAAAAACCAGTTGAGTTTCAGACAAATATTAGAGCACATCAGGTTGGATTTAAAAAGTCTTAATTCTAACACCTATGTCACTATTTCTAGTCTCCCCGAGCTCTGCCACCCCACAGCACCAGCTCAGAGCTGCTTCCTGGCACAGAGAGGACCCCCCCAGCCTTCCCAGCACCCTGAGGAGCAGGGTCACAGCCCAGCTTGGGGGTGACAGACCTTCCCAAGGGCTGCAGGCAGTGGGGGGCGGATGAAATAAGGCCATTTTCAGTCTTCCTGGGAAGACTGGTTGTGGGTGGAAGCCGTTGCCGGTCCCACCACGGCGAGGTCGGGCTCTTGGCAGAGCAGGAGGTGGGGATGCTTCCCAGGAATGTGAGGAGTATGTACATGAGTCTGCAGGGAGAGGGGGCTGGAGGCTCCTTGCCCAGGGAGGTGATGCCCAGCCAGCTGGGGCTCTGCTCCACGGAGGTGTTTTGGGGGGGTCAGTAGCACCCATCCTTCCAGGAGTCGTCCTCGGGGGCCGGGGGGGTCTGTGCCGACTGAAGGAACCTGGTTTGGGACCAAAAAAAAAAAAAAAACAGCTCAAGCAAAGCCCCAGCGACCTGTGATGGCCACAGGTTTGAGGATTTACCACCATCATCTCCCTGCCCCTGGGGGGAACTGCTGCTGGCACACCCTGGGCACCAGCAGCGCCAATTCCAGGCAGTTTAGGGGAATTCAGGGAACGCCGTCGATCTGCCCTGCCAAGTTACCAACACCTTTTCCTGGGGCTTTATCCCATCACTGAGTCCAAAAGAAATATTTTTTCCCTGCAAATAAAGCTGAGGAGGTGCAAAATAATCAGGTTTGCAGAGTGCTGCTACAAGTGACGAGATCAAAAACTCCCTTTTCGATATGGTTTTAAAGGAAGTGGACACATTTCAATTTAAGGCTGCAATGGGACGTAAAACAATCAACCCTGTTTGCTTATTAGTCTGATATCAACCATATCATAATAATAAATCTGAATCTACTTAATATGCCTCAATCACGAAACTCTGCTGTACAATTGTTGCATAAATAGCTGCAAAAAATAGCAACAAGAACAAAAACGGGAAAGTTTTGGCCACTACTCTACGTGCTCTGCTTTCACCCCGTTGTATAAATCGTGTTCAAATCAAGCCTTGTTCATTTGTCCCACTTTTCAAACCCTCCTAAAACCTGATTAAGCTTTGGACAATGCCAACCTACAGACCTGGCTAAAGACTAAGGAAGAAAAAAACCCACCGCATGTATTTTACCAGAGGCAAAGTTTCAGAGGCACCAAAAGTAGGTCAACTGGGAAGATTTCATTAACAAGTCCTTTGGAAGGAGTTTTTCCCCTTCCCAAAAACACAGCTATGCACGAAATACGTGCCATAATGTTCATTTTCATTTCTAACACAAATCGGTTGGAGCTTCTTCATTTTCCTGGCAACCTGCTTTGTTTAAAAAAAACATTTTTTTAAAATGGATTTAATATTGGCAGGTTTGCTCAAAGATTATGTGGTAGAAAGGGGGCATCTCTCACAAAGTGACGAGTCCCAGCCTGGCAGTTCACACAAAATTTAATGTCAGAGGTATTTAAGGGACTGGCACCCTTTGCTTCTTGATTCACTGGCCAAGAATCTTCCAAGCTGAGTCCTTCCCTGCCTCTGAGGGTCCCCAGCCACAATCCTCTGCTGGAACAGACTTCCCAGGGTGTCACCATCCCTGGAAGTGTTCAAAACATGTGTGGATGTGGCACCTGAGGACACAGTTTAGTGGTGAACAAGGTGTTGGGGATGGGTTGACCTTGATGATCTCAGAGGTCTTTCCCAACCTTAACAATTCCATGATTTTATGGTTCCATCTAAAGGTATTCAGTAGCTCAGATCCAGTTCCATACCCACATCCCCCTTTAGAAATGGAGATGAAAATACCATAAGGAAGGAATTCCTGGCTGGGAGGGTGGTGAGACCCCGGCACAGGTTGCCCAGAGAAGCTGTGGCTGCCCCTGGATCCCTGGAAGTGTCCAGGGCCAGGTTGGATGGGGCTTGGAGCAACCTAGGACAGTAGAAGCTATCCCTGCCATGGGCTGGATGAGCTTTATGGTCCCTTCCAACCCAAAGCAGTTTAGGATTCTGCGGTTCTTGACTCACCTTTGTGCTCCATCCCTGAAAGCTGCCAATCCCTCCTGGCCCTGCTGAGGGGCTCTTTGGATCCGTGGTGTTTTCTGGGGGGCTGAGGGATGCAGCCTTTTCCTCCCTTCCCTCCTACTTTGGAGCCTTTCCATGCCAGGCCCACCTGGTATCTCCCGAGTGAGTTTTCCTTTTCGGAAGGTTTGGTCTCGGCTACTTCCAGCCGATCTTTAAAGGTCCCTCCCAACCCAACCCACTCCATGATTTATCAAGAAGTTTTCCTAAAGGCAGGCCCTGGAATCCACGAGGTTTGGTGCTCCCACTCACCTCCTGGACGGGGCCGTCGCCTTGCCCTTGGGCGCCGCGATCCCTCCGACGGCCGTTCGTGCCTTCAGGGCGGAATTTTTGGCCACGGTGACCATGGTGGTGGTTCTGGAAGTGCAACCGGTGCTGGGAGAGCCCGTGTGAAGCGAAGGGGCCTGTGGCTTCCTGACTGCAGAGCCAGGGGCGGTGTAGCTGCAGGGTTTCACCGCCTGCCTGGTGGCCAGCAGGGAGTTGGTGCCCGAGCTGGCCTTGACGGGCTGTCGCACCGTCAGCGGGGACTGCCCGGCACCCGAGGAATACCTGAGCTTGCTGGGAGTCAGACCTGTGGGCAACACGGCAGGAAAAACACTGCAGGCCGGTTCAAGAGAGATAAGGGGACGAAGGTGGATCTGGGAGACGTGGCACTGACCTGCTGACCGCTGCTGAGTCCTGGGAATTCGGCTGCTGGGCACCTGCAGGTCGGACTCCAGGCTCCGACTGCTCCTCACGGAGTCGAGACCGCGCAGGCTGCTCCTGGCCAGGTTGGGCATGCTGTGCCTCAGCTCCTCTGCAAGCAAAGCACAGCCTGTCTGCTGCTGCTGCTTCTGCCCAGGGAAGTCACCCTGGGGCAGGCAGGCTCTTGAAACATGCACATAAAAGTGGAGGAGGCTGTATCTTGTTCTCAGCTTCCAGGTCATCAATTTTGAAATCACTGAGGTCGGAAGAGACCTTCGAGATCATCCAGTCCCACCATCACCCCAATCACCCCTAAGCCATGTCCCCAAGTGCCACATTGTTATGTTATCCAGACACCTCCTGAACACTCCCAGAGGTGGTGACTCCACTGCCTCCCCGGGCTACTCATTCCAAGGCCTGACCACTCTGACAGTGAAATAATTGTTCCTAATACCCAATCTGAACCTTCCCTAGCGCAACTTGAGGCCGTTTCCTCTTGTCCTTTCAGCTAGGAGATGGTGAAAGAGCCCAACCCTCCCAGCTCCCTGCTCCTGTCAGAGAGTTGTAGAGGGCAAGAAGGTCCTCCCTGAGCCTCCTCCTCTCCAGGCTGAGCCCTCCCAGCTCCCTCAGCTGCTCCTCAACAGACCTGTGCTCCAGACCTTTCCCCAGCTCCATTCCCTTCTCTGAACAAACTCTAGGCCAAATCTCAGTGCCCTTTTTGCAGCGAGGGGGCCCACTGAACACAGGACTCCAGGTGTGGCCTCACCAGTGCCCAGCACAGGGGGACAATCCCTGCCCTGGTCCTGCTGCCACACACATTCATTCTCGATAGAGGCCAAGCTGCCACTGGCTTTGCCCACCTGGGCACGCACTGGCTCACATCCAGCCAAGCTGCCAACCAGCATCCCCACGTCCCTTCCTGCCGAGCAGCTCTCCGGCTGCGTGGGACACGTGTGAGTCCCCGTGACCTCCGGGGGCTGGTGGATGAGCTCACCTTCGCTGTTGGCGTACTTGAGCCGGTCCTGCATGGGGCTGTTGCCCGCCCTGCGCGGGGCGCGGAGCCGGGAGGCGGAGGACCTTCCGTAATCCACGCTGGAGGAGGGGGACTGGCAGCGGGGGGAGCTCAGCGGGGACGGGGAGTATCGGTGGGCGCTGCGGAACGACAGGGAGCAGTCGTAGTCGTCCTCGTCCTCCAGGCTGTAGGTGTCGAACTCCTGGTCGCTGTAGGTGCCGCGGCGCAGGGAGTGCAGGGACGCGCTGGAGCTGCGCCGGGACACGGAGGCGGAGCTGGAGGCGCAGTCCTGCCGGAGGCCTGGGGACACAGGGACATGGGGACACGGTCATCACACGTTCAGGGAGACCCTCCTCACCCAGCTGCAACGCAAAGATAACGACGCTCTTATGGAGCGCCCAAAGGTCAAGCTGGGGTTGGGTCAGCGGAGGTCTCAGATGATCTCAGAGGTCTTTTCCAACCTCGTTGACTCCGTGAAGGTGGGGAAGGGCCCTGAGGGGAAGCAATATGAGGAGCCTGAGGGCACTTGTTCTGTCAGGAAAAGCCTCTTTCCAGGCACAAAACTCACTCCAAGTCGGGCTCGCTGTTGGAATAAAGCAGATCTCGTTCAGCACCATAACATTTTATTAAACTACACTATCTCAAGGTCAGAGGGATGGCAGGGAGAACATTGCTATCAGTGCATATTTCCTGGACTGACTGTGTTTGGAGCATCCAGCACTTGCTGAGGAGGACACGGAAGCCTGGAGGAGACTGAGGGGAGACCTCAGTGCAGTTCCAACTGCCTGGGCAGGGGCAGAGGAGGGGCAGGACTGAGCTC
>JAWMRA010000146.1:19701717-19711897 GCA_035584735.1 Pseudotriccus pelzelni | reverse complement strand
GGGCAGTGGGCACAGCCCCAAGGCTGCCAGAGCTCCAGGAGGGTTTGGATGATCCTCTGGGGCACAGGGTGTGACTCCTGGGGATGGGTCTGTGCAGGGCTGAGGGCTGGACTCGATGATCCTTGTGGGTCCCTTCCCACGCGGAATATTCTGTGCTAGTGATTAAATTCACCCTCGAAGGAGGGTCACAAAGTTAACAACTGGCCTTATGGAGACACTCAGGGCTCACAGAATCCTTAAACTGGATCAGTGTCACCCACCTCCATCCTGTTTAATTCCAGCCAAGAGTTCACATTCAGTGGACCTCAACTACTACTTATTCCCAGGCACAAATAACTGAGATTGTAGACCATATATTGCCACCCAGCTCCCTGAGGTTCACCAGGAATGGGGGTCTAATTCACAGGGTGACTGTTTTAGTTCAATTAATTACACACCCAGCAGCATTTTCAACAGGTGGAAACAAAGATCTGAAGGTCTGCTCCAGTGAAAACACCCCTGTTTTGCACTGCCAGCTGGGTTATTCAGAATTTATGCCTTTCTTCAAGTCTCCCTGCCTGACAAAACACAAGCCACTTTAACAAAAGGCAGCTGTTCCCCACTCTTCTCCCTTCACAATGAAAATATGAAAAGGTCCCATCGTTCTGAGGATGAAGAGATTTTCTATTTCAGTGGAAACTTTGGAAATGTGACAGGATTTCCTTGGTGCTTTTTTGAAGTGATTGCAAAGCATAAAAGAAGGGTCAAGTCTAGAAAGGAAAAGGCTGTTGTTCGCTTTATTCACTTGAAAACAACTTTTCCTCAGCTGCGAAAAGGTGATGGCATGATTTTCTGTCTTATGCTCTTTTTGGTCTCATATCCCAATTCCCAGGTCACTGTAATTTATTTTAGTTTATAAAGGCACAGTACCAAAAGTAAATGTTCTCCTAAAGAAAGACAGAGAACTTCAGTCTCTCTTTCCTGTAAATCAAATTAATCATTCACTTGCACAGAAACACAGCTCCAAGCCCTTTTTCCACCTTGCTCTTCAATTAGGACCCCAGCCAAATTCCAGAAGCCAACAGAAACTTCCCCAGGGATTTAATGGTTTCAGGGCCCTGAAATCCCCCCCGACTCTGGGACACAAACAAGGTAAATTTGCAGAGCTGCCTCCGAGCACTTCACCAGAGCAAAACTACAATTGTCGATTCAGCTCTTTCAGTTTTAGTCCCCCTGAACTCGGAATCACTCTGGAGTTGCCCAGCTGTACCACAGAGGAGGTGGGTGCCACATACTCTCTTCCTGAAGGCGTGCCATGACCTGGACGTCCGTGAGGTCCTGCAGTTTGTATCCCATGGAGATGGAGTCGTCCGAGGTGCTCAGCTCGCTGTCCACCGAGGACTGGGAGCTCAGCGCCGAGTGCATGCTCAGGTACCCTGGGGGGGGCAGAGAACACACAGGCAGTCAGACACCCCCCCAGACAGCACAGCACCCAGCCCAGGAATCAACCTGTGCACTCAGGAAGCTGGGAAATGGCTGTGAGAAATAACGTGGGAGTCAGGAATCACTGGAGGACACAACAGTTATTACCCTGCGGTTTTCAGGAGTGGGGGGGAAAAACTGTGGAATTCTGCCCCGAAGGTGGCAAAGGGATCCCCAGTGGGGATTTTGAGCTTAGAGATATATTTCAAATATCAGTAATACTGGTGCTTATCTTGAGGAAAGGGCAGCTCTGTTGATCTAGAAATTAAGCAGCAAAGTTACCCGAGGTGCTGACCGGGGTGTTGCTGAGCGGTCAGAGCAGCAAAAGGATCCCAGGAATAAAAGGGTCAGAGGACAGAACCTCAATCATCAGCTCTGCCCTCTGCTTTTGCAAAGCAGAGCTTTTCCTAAATCACATCCTCCCATTTCCTGAGGTTTAGCCATTTTTTTTATCTCCCATCACAAACCAAAGTCTCTCTTAGAGGGAAAGACATGGCTTGCTCATAAAAACCAAACCAGGAGGATCTTTCCACCAGGGAAGTTCTTCTGTTTGAAGGATGACGATAATAAAAATATCATCACAATCCTCCTGAAGTGCAAATTTTTACTTCTTGGTATTTTTAAGTCAAGCAAGTCAGCCTTTTCCTTGGCAAAAGAGTTCTGCTATTTGCTGCTGAAATGGGGAGAGAACAAGCTCTGAGCTGTGGGTTACTGGTCCTTTGGCTGTGGGAGGGCTGTGAGTACAGACCCTACAACTTACAGAGCTATATTAGAAGAGAGGACATCATTAATTAACTTAATTAACTCCAAGACAAAGTTGCAATTAGTACTTTCTAGCTGCGGACCCACAAGAAGCAAAGTTAAAACACAATCTGCCCAAGATCAGCTAAAGCAAGAGCCTAAGGGTTCTCTACATCTCTTTCAACTTAAGAAGTAAATCCTGCTCAAGCAGGGACTGAAATAATCACTTAAATAAAATCAACAAGTAGAGACAAACCAGGAATAAAATCAGGCTCCCAGTGTACGGTGTCATTCACCACTGGCTTTGCCTTTAGTTCCCAGTTTTCCTGCCACGTGCTCAGACTTGCAGGCAGTGCCCCTGCTCAGTAATGCTCAACAACGGTGGTAAAATAAACCATTTCCCAGTAAAACATCTAAACCCCAGCCCTGAGCAGCCCTTTCCAACTGTGGGCAATTCCAGGATAAAGCAGCAGCTTCCCAATATTACCCTTTCAGCCAGTTTGGAAGAGCAGTAACTGCTGACGTGGAAAACACAGGTGTAAGTGCAGGTGTAAAATAAATCTCTTCCATGGGCACGGAACAATTAGCTCAATTAACCTCAAATTCCTTGTTTGAAAGGCATCATCTCATTTCTCTCCTCCTGGGGTCAGGAAAAGACAGTGGAAGCAGCTGAACTAAAGCCATCCTTTCGGATGTGGCACAAGGAACAAGCACGAGTTTCCTGCTGGAATTACCACCCACAGGTGTATTTTTAATATCAGCTTTATAAAAGGCAAAGTTCCCAAATCAACCCCACGTGTTTAGTTCGTTTCAATTTACAGCTCATCTCCAAAGCAAAGCTCCACCTGTGAAAACATCCCCAGGCAACCCTTTTCTGCTTTATAAGAAGGTAAAAAAAAGGTTTCTTTCACATCAAGTTCCACTGTTAAAACGGGCTGTCTGTTTTCAAACATGCAAAGCAGGATTTAGCAATTTCCACACAGAACAAACAAACAGGGAAGGTTCCTTTGATAACAAAGCCAAGAGGCAAAGCAGCCGTGCCAGGAAACAGCAGGAACTGCACCAAGGATAAGAAATGAAGCTCCTGGAAGAGGGTCTGCGGCCCCCATTTTGGAGGAGCCTCGTTCTCACACCTCCAAACCTGCCTGCCAAGAGGAATCGTGGCTGAGCTGCCTCTAAGGTAGGAAATCTTCCCTCAAACACATTTAAGGCTGAAGGAAAGCTTTTGGTGTTTTGTTTTTAACTGCCCACTCAGCCAGCTGAAGGTTTCACCCTGGAGACTTTTACCTTGCAGCACAACTGTCTGTGACCTGCATGAAATCTGCATTTCCAAAAGAAACTGCCCCAAAGCCTCCCACCCAAAAACTGAACCTGAGTAACCTTATAAAAGGATAACACCTACAGACTAGAACATCATTCAAAAGCAATATTTTCTTTGCCCCAACAGCTTCTGCTTCAAGTCCCTTATAATTAGTCCAACTTAAAAAACACACAGAGAGAGAAAGTTCTAAAATCCCAAAGAAGAAATGACTCCAAGCCATTTAAAATGCAAGGAGCTTTTCTCCCACGGAACGGACAAAACCTGGCTGAGAGAGCAAACGAAAAGGACAAACCCCCCAGGGGTGGAGGTGCATCTTTTGGCAACTTTTCCCTACTCCTCCTTGCATTTTAAAGAGCCCATGCTCTATGCCATGCCATACCTGAGCTGCCACAGGTTAGTAGTGCTTTGTTAGTCGATTTGAGGTGCCCGGGAGAGTTTAGTGCATTGCTACAGGAGCCTGGCTCTGAATTCAAGTTGGGAGATGCCAGGGGGCTGCAATACAGGTTTTTCCATCTACTGGCTAGAAGGAAAAATACAAAAAAAGCCATGAAAGGTTATCCAATTGTTTATGAAACACAGAGCAAGATAAAGAAACGAGATCTAGAGGGAGCAAACAAGATTAAATGCCATCAAAGGGGACTTCAAATAAGCTGTGTGAGTGACGTGATGTGTCACCTGTTTCGTCCCTTCTGAAGAATTCCAAGAATAATTCCTGACAACCTTGGCTTTAAAAGAGCCACATATTGCAGACAGTTCCAGTGCTGGGCGTCCCAGATGACTGTTTCCATCAGTATCTCCCCCCTCTGCTCCCCACCTTCACTTTAAAGAACTCACGGAACTTCACTATTCCGAAGCTGGAACGATGGAATCAAGGGAGCACTGAACTACAAAAACTATGCCTTTGGATGAAAGGAGAGCAAATTAATATGGAAAACCAACTATCTGAGTTCAGTTTATTCAGCACACACACTCACCTGGTCATGACACAACCAAAATAAGCCAGGGAGCAGAAGTCAGTGCATCCATCCTCAGTGGAGCTGCAAGGAGCAGCTACACCACTGAGGAAAATGATGTGGATATATTTGTGTGTTATATATGTGGAGACTGGGATCTGGATACATTCAAGGAGCTGAACTGCCCACAGAACTCCACTCTCCCCGTTCTGAGCATATCAGCTAAGAAAATATTGAAGATTCACCATGTAAATACATTTTCTTTTTGATTTCTCCCACATAGGTCAGAGCATTTTAGTTAAAAGGAGTGATAAAGCAAAACTGAAGCCTGGAACGTTTCAGACAGAAGGCAGAGAGGTGGTTAAATTGGTTTTCATTCAAATTTTTCAGGGCAGACAGTTTAGAAAAGCAAATAAAGTTTGTCCTCAAAGTCTATTCAGGAATGTCAAGGTTAAACTCAAAAGAAGCCTGAGCACAAACAGTGCCAGACACCGTTAGCAGGAAAAAACCCAACCCAAACCCCTAAACCAGCAACCCCAGACTTGACATCTCTGAGGTCAAATTAGTGGTTCCAGGGAAATCAGAAGTCTTGCATTCACATGGAGACAAACCCAACATCAAACCCTCGGACAACACACTGGGAGTTGTGTTTCCAGCAGTCAAGAACAGCCGTGAACTTCCAAACAAACCCTCCCAAGCCCTCAGTGTCCTTGGCTCTCAGGATTTCAGCCCCTTGGGAAGGACAAAGGTAGGATGTCCAGCAGCTGCACCCCGGTGATGCAGAGGGAGGAACAGAATAACCTCCTTTTTGCCCTGAAGGAAACCCTGCATCAGTTCTAACAGCTCCACGTTTTCATTCCAGCCACACGGAGTCAGGGTTTCCCCTCAGGATTAAGTGACACAGCCAAAGCCACCAGGAAGCGCTTTTAGGGGATGAGAAAACTGGAAGACAAACTTGGTTTCCCAGTGACACAATTTCTTCAAGTTGAGAATTTTCATTATTGTGAGCTCAGAGTGAGCAGACAACTATTTTACCCTTAAGAGCTGGTGAGGGAAAGGAGGGAAAGAGGAGGGGCAAGAAAAAGGAGGAGGAGAAAAACCATTAGAAACATCCAACAACAGTAGGACTTCTCCCAAGGAAAAAAGCTGCAATACCAATTTCCTGGCATTCTCTCCCCCCTCCCCCTCCCCTATTTTTCCTCCACACGTTTTCCCCATTCCAAAACGTTTAAATATTGAAAACCTGAAAAACTCCAGAGCCTGAAAACCCCGAGATCTTTTTTTTTTGCTGCCTGGATTCTGACCACATCAACAAGAAACTCAAGTGAAAGCCCGTTGCTGTACCTTGGTCCAGCCTGTTGATGAGGGTCCTGCAGGCTGCCTCGATCTCGGGGCTGGGATTATCCAGCACCTGCCGGCACCATTTGAGCGGGGAGGATGTTTTGTCCTCTGCAGATTTCCTTGGGGACACATAGAGCCTTTAAAACAAACAAAAACAAAAAAAAACCACCTCTTTAATTCCAAATAGCATTTACTAGAATATACCTGGCAGTTGTTGAGATGAAAAGAATTCGAGGTGAAATTGTGTGTTACGACTGAGAGATCATTTCCTACCACAACAGGAAAATTCAAGGGTTTGCAGAAAAATCCCACAGCCCTGCAGGACAAGGTTCCAGCCTGGGCTGCTGCACTGCTGGAATACTCCAGTATTATTTATTATTATTATTATTAATACTATCGGATTATTATTATTTATGATTATTGGAGTATTATTAACACAGTTGCTGTTACCCCTCCACTTCCCCTTCCAACAATCCACCTCCTGCCAAAGGCAACAAGGCTGGGAGGTGCTTTAACTCGAGCTTCCAGGAGTCTTAACTGTTGGATTTTTCGGCCAAATCCCTCTGGATATTCCAGCTGGTTGGCATTGCAGGCACCAGCTGTCTCCTCACAGACACGGAACAGGAACAGGAAAAAGCTCATCCACAGATTTCAGGGATGAACCACTCCCATGGAAGATTTAGGAATTTTCAGGCTGTTGGGAAGTGTGACTGTGTGTATTATCTCCCTTTTTTTTTTTTTCCACTATGATTTAACCATTTTAGAGCCCTGGATTATTTACAAGGGATTGTGTGTAAAGCAGCATCATTATTGTCTTTCCAAAGTCCAAAATTTCTCTGGAGAAAGGTCAAAGGCTGAAAGAGCTTTTCCTATGAGACAACACATTTGTATTTTTAAAGGCAACCCTCCCGCCCCAAACAAACAGCAGCTCCCTGTATTTTAACCTTTTTGCTATTCAAAAGTCATAAGGGGGGGGGAGAAATAATCAGTCCTGTGTAAATAAAAAGTGGTTTAATGCAATATAATAAATATTAAATAAAACAAATTTTTAATTAATTGATTTATTAATTAAATAAAATAATAAAAAGTGGGTTTAATTCTTGCACATCACTTAGAGAACACCCTGATGCAGAGGGCAGTGAGACCTCGACCTAGATCTGGAACTAGACAGTCTTTAAGGTCCTTCCCACCCCCAAACCCTTTCGGGATTCTGGGATTTGAGGACATGGAGTCTTGCTCTGAGGTCCTCCCCTCAGGGCACGACTGACCCTTCAGCACCAAGAATTTCCACCAACAGGCCTCAAGACCTCCTGGGAGAGACAGGAGTTCTTCCAGGCCCTCAACAATCCCACAACTGCTGGGTTTGCCACCCCACCTTCCCTCCTGGGATGTGCTCCAAGGTGACAAAGAACCCCCCCAGCAAATTCCCTCCAGCCACCCTCGAGAGTTCCCAGCGCTCCCAAGAGCTCGTCCCACACACTGCTGGAGCCACATTTTCCCTTCAGGGGTGCAAAAGTCAATATTTCAGCATAAAGGGACCAGGAGGGTGGTGTTAAAATGCCAAGGAATGCCTGCATATCCTTCAGCTGCCTCCTGCTCTCTCTCCCAGCTCCTGCAGCAAGGTAAGGGGAGTCCTTCTGCTCCAGTTACTCCCTCTCCAACAGCCTTTTCATACTCAACCCCTGAAATACTCCTTTCCACACCAAAACTAAGCTAAATCAGCAGAAATTTCAGTCATTATCCCCTTCACTTGTGCAAGCCCTCACGTTTAAAGGACACGGCTCTCAGTTACAGCCAAAACAAAACATACAATTGACTTGGAGACTTCAAATGTTGCACAGGCATCCAAATGCCAGGCTGACCTACTGCCCTGTCCCCTGTCCTGTATCCAGGTAGGGATAAATATGGAAAAAGTCCATTGAAAAGCTCTACTGATGCAGAAAACTGTCAGACTCCTGGGAGTTTGGGGCTCCCCGTTGGAGCACCTCTGTGTGCAACAGCTCTCCAAATACTGTTTGTCACCTGTGGAAGGTCATTATTCCCTATTTATTGCCTCCTGACACTCCACTCGTGACTTTACACCAGCTCCATCTTTTTCAGGGAGCAGGGATTCATTTTCTTCCCTCCTGTCTCATACAGAAGCTTTTCCATGCCAAGCTTTACACAAAACCACGACCAATTAAAAAAAATCCAACAGCCTATTTGCTATTGCCAAAATAAACACGAACACAAATACTCCTGAATCTCCAAAGGTACCTTGCAGGAAAGACACCACACACACCCCCCTTCCCAGTATTTCTTCACGGATAAATGAGCATTACAACCACTCAGATCCAATAAAACACAGGAAGCAAAAAGGGCTCCCTCCCTCTGGATTTATTTTACAGTTCAGACCACAAAAGGAGCAGTAAAACCATCAACCAAAAAAAAAGAGGCCAACAGCCTCCTTAGGGCAGGTCACGCTGTTCTTCCCAGGTTTTAGGTTAAGGGAGAAAATCCTGCTCTACTTCAGCAGTCCTTGTTCTCCCCTGCTCCTTCCATGGCTCAGAGCGTGTCTGTTCCCAGCGATATCCCAGCTGAGGACGGAACACTCGTGGGATTGCCAGAACCTTTTCCCTGTCTGCCAGAGGACCCTCATTTTTCAGCTGACAAGAGATGCCTTCACTCGCAATTTCCCCCAAACTCAATTAGGCAACACAATTTTTCGGAGCGCTGGCGGGGACCGGATAAAACAAGTGGAATTCTGGTTTGATTTCACAGCATCAGGTTCACTGTTTTCCTCCCGAGGTGGCTTCGGGGATGGATTCTCTGTTTAAAAAGACACAGAATTGGATTTCTGGTGGGTTTGGCTTCCCAGGCTGTTTGATTTGCCAGGTTAACCAGATTCCAAAAGCGCTGGAAAAGCTGTCCTGGGACAGCCCAGGCAGGCCCTCCCTGAGTGCCAGAGCCAGGCAAAGCCTCTGGGTCGCACAAAGCCCTGAGCTCTACTTCGCAGTTTGTTCCAAGGACTCAGCATGTTCTGCTGAAAAGGCTTTGAATTCCCGTTCCCTTTTGTCAAATCGCAAATAAAAATCAGTTATTTAGATAGTTACAAAATGCAGGAAGTCAACATTGGGGCCATGTATTCCCAGTTTGATGGACTGGGGATCTACTGCATAAATTATAAAACACGAGTGAGATTTTCTCTCCAGCTGCTGAGAGGAAACCTTTAGATAAAATACCTTTGTTTTTTGCTGACTAATGGTTGTGTTTTATTTTCCCCACACGAGGTATTTTACAACAAACACCTCTGGTAAAAGCCAAGTGGTTGTAGCTGTTCCACAAGCACAGGGTGAGATTTATTTTTTTTTCCTCCATTAAGATTGCAGGCACTCAAGAATAATTTGTGGGACTCTCTGCACTTTATTCTGACATAACCCAAAGTGCTAAAAGCAAAGCATCTTCTAGAAATACTACTCTTCTTCTGGAATCAACACCACAGGAGGATTTCATGGCTGCTATTGTTTGATTTCGAAACTGCTGCTCTAAATAAAGACCCCCAGGACTGTAGCAAATATCACAACTCTCTCAGCTTCACAATGCACTGAAAAAAAAGCACCTTCACGATTAAATAACACATCAGAGAAGTTCCAGGAGTGCAAAAGTCAGGATGGGCTGAGAATTTCAGATCCTCAACACACAGAATTAGTCTGTAAGTGCTAAAAAGAGAACTCAGGCTGCAGAAAGCTCCAGAACCAGGACACTGGCAAATTAAACCGAGCATAAAGTGAAGCTCATTTTTGAGCTTGGCTTACTGTACATCTTCCACAGCACTTGGCACCAGTAGCTGCAGCAGCTCCAAAAATGGCAAACACTCCCCCGATTTTCAAACCTTTGAGTTACACACAGTGCAAGGAGAGAGACCTGAGGCAGCCAAATGTGTTTAGAACAATTTAGAAGATACACCTCCACAAAGTCCTAAAAGGCAGCTGAGTTCCTCTATAAACCATGGATTTCAAACAGGTAACACATCTATTTTCCTTTCCCTTCCATACCAGGCTTCAGAGAGTTCATTTTCAGGTTTATTACTGTGCTTTGCTGTTCTCATCTCAAATCTAAACACTCCTGCTGAACAGAAATACCAACACAGACAAGGCACAGGGAAACAACACTGTCCAGGGCCTGAAGTGATAGAAACACAAGAGGAAAAAATGAGACAGATCCCATGGAGAACACTCCACACAAAAACATTCTGAGCTTTGAGCCTTTATTCCCAAGAAAGACAACTTGGAAAGGGGGGAAAAAATGATACTGCAAAGACACTCTCTCATGTCTGTGTAGGGACTAATCCTGCTGCCCCGGGGGGGGGGGGGGGGGGGGGGGG
>JAWMRA010000146.1:19667549-19683031 GCA_035584735.1 Pseudotriccus pelzelni | reverse complement strand
GCTGCCCCATCCCTGGAAGTGTCCAAGGCCAGGTTGGACGGGGCTTGGAGCAACCTGGGCTAGTGGAAGGTGTCCCTACCCGTGGCAGGGGGTGGAACTGGATGGGCTTTAAGGTCCACAGCACCCTCATCACATGGCCACCAAAATACACTTCCTGAGGGAAGGGTGAAGCAGGGAAGCTCTTCCAGCCATGCCTGTGGCTAAAACAGGAGCAGAGAAGTGGATGCTCCAAGGCCAGCAGGAAAATCCCAGACCTCTCAGGAAGTGGCCTTCCCAAATAAGAGCTGGAAAGAGAGAAAGCACCTCAAAAAGTCTGGAAGCCTCAAGAACTGTTGCCTTCCAGGACTGGTGGAACATGGAATGAGACTTTCTCACATGGATTAGGACAACAGCAGAGGGTCAGAGAGAATCCCACGGAATACGTAATAAATGTGATATATGTGAGTGTACAATTACAACCATTTACACCACAGCTTTTTATCCTTTATTTCCCACTAAGGCAAGTGGGATATTTTTCTTTGTCCCCGTCGTGGAAAAGGCTTTTCATCCTCTTTGCCCAGTTGAAAGTAGCCATGGCCACCCCCTGCAGGCAGCTCACCTTGAACTGGAGGTTTCCAGGGACCTCCCAGTCCCCTCAACCTGCACACAAAGCTCAGAAAGCACCTCCCTGGTGCTCAGCAGCTCCAACAATCCATCCCAAAGGAGCTTGTTTTTTTTTTTTTGGTGGATTGATCCCATTTAAGCTCTTGGATGTCACTCGCCCCGGCAGGCACAGAAACCCTGATGGGGGTTTTTCCTCCTCCTAATTAAGGGAGCAGATTCTGTTTTTAATAACATGGCATTTCAGAGTGCCAGCAGTGGCCAGAGGCAGGAGTTTCCTGCCAGCCAGGGACATCTGGAAGAGCTGCTGGAATAGCACAGCCAGGTCACCTCAAAACAGAGGCTAAAAGGTGTCCAGGAAGGCTGGAGGGAAAAGCAATTCACTTTGGGCACTTCACTGAGATAATCAGAGCAGGAGCATCATCTCTCCAGCTTCTCCAAGAGCCTCGGGGATAAAGATTGCAGATTTGTGTCAGGGAGTCATTCGGTGTGCAGAGAGTGTGAATTAAATACTGACAAGTTCATGATGCTCTGGGGAAAAGGCACCAAACTCGGTCTCAAAATTGTCCAGAGAGTTATTTTCCTGATTTTAGGTAAAAACAAAAAAAAAAATCCTTTAAAACTCAGTCCTGAGCAGAATCCAAGAGGGACAGGTAAAGCTGCCATCCAAGTGTGCCAGACAGCCCAGCCCAGAGCAGCAGGAACGTCCTGTCCCCGTTTCACCCCCACAACCCTCTCCAGGGACACCAACACACCCCCCTGGAGCAGGGGAGGAGGGAGGAGCAGGAAAAAAAGAGCCTTTTCTTCCATTTCCCCTTTAAAACATTATTGCCTTTAAGAGCTGTAGGTAAATTCCAGCCTGGAATATCTGACTTTATTAGGAAACGGATTCTCCTGGGATCTCCTCTAGGAGGAGAGCAGAAACCCCCCTCTCTCCTGGAGATGTCCCCCAGCTGGCCCTGGCTGATCCTTGTTTCTCTGCTGCTCACCTGCCTCCCTGGTGTCCTCAGTGCTCTGGGGAGCAGATCAGCTGGGATCAGCCAGACGTGGGAATGACATCACACGAGGAAGCTGCAGCCACAGAAACTACTCCTGGGGTGGAGAGAAAGCCCAAGAGGAGAAGATTTAAAGGACTCAACAGCATTCAGGTCAGGAAAATAATGTCAAAGAAGAACCAGGAGTGACATGAGGAGCACAGGGCAGCTGCTGCCAGAAACAGGGTGTTCAAACCAGCTTGTGTAACCTTTCAGTTCATTCCTTTCCAGAGGTGCAGCACAAACACCTTCAGAAACAGACAACCTATGAGGAACTCTGGAAATCCAACAGCCAGTTAGATGGGAAGGCGTTTTTACCACGTAGTTCTTGTCACCCCCTTGACAGCAGTGCCTCCTGTCCCTCCAGCCTCCCTCCCCAGTGCACCCTGGATTTGAATAGTTGCTAAAATATATTGTTTAACCTCTTTTTTTTTTTCTTTTCCCAGTATTTTCCAGCAATGACAAATTCCCCAGCCTCACTCCAGAGCACTGGGCTGCACTGGAACGTTTCCTGCTTTTTTTTTTTTTTTTTTCAGCCCCACTTTTCTGCCCTGGAACTCTCCAGCCTTACCCCTTGCAGGTGAGTAAACCCATCAGTCCCGTGGGCCTTGGCAGAGGTGACACCAAAGCCAAGCCTCAGCAGAGGATCACTGCCTGAGTGGAAGGGTGTAAAACCACTACACCCATTTTGTTACAAGGGCATCCAACTGGTTTTTCGTGAGGTGTCATCCCAGAGCGCTGCCAGAACGCCAGACCTCACCTCCCTAATAGCAGGGAGCAGAGCAGAGCCGTCTCTCCCGGATTATTCCCTGCTGGAATCCAATGATCTGCCCCCCTGGTCACACAGACACACCTGCACAGGAGCTCCCAGCACCGAGACAAAAGGGTCTTGTCAGCAGACACAGGGCACAGGAGAGGCTGTGGCCAAGTGTCAGCTGAGCCAGGGACACAACCTGTGCCATCACAGGCCATGGCAAGGGCCAGGCTGAGCCAGGGACACAACCTGTGCCATGAGGAAGCAGCAGCAGCAGCAGCACCTCCACCGTGCTCTGTTGCAAGCCGGGAGATGCTGATTTCTTTCCCATCACCAGCTCAGCAGCTTCCTCAGGGCTCCCAGGCAGACGAGCTGCTTTCCCTCTCCCTAACAAGGCCCAGGTTGCACCACCCTCACACCTGTGGGCCTGGCACCTTCCCGGGGCTTGCACAAGCACCGGCGAAACTCGGGAAGGAATTCTCCGGGAGCAGAGTCCAGCCCACTCCTGCTGTGGCTCTGCAGTGCTGGGAGGAGTGGGAACATCCCAGTGGCTGCTGCTCTGTTGGGATCGCAGAGACGGGGATCTGCAGAGCCCACAGAAATCCCCTGCCACGGCTTCCCAAAAGGCTGGCTGAGCACTGGAATGTGTCGTGGATCCCTGTGTTTCTAAGTCACTGAAGGTTGCTGAGCTCCCACAGGATGCAAAGATCCTCCACCCAAATCTCTGTGCCCTGCCAGGGGGGTGGAATCCCTACGTATTATTTTGGAGACCAAGGAAATTTGTTGTTGTCACGGCCCTCAAAGTTTACATGCCTGTAACAGCACCAGTTGGAAACCTCCCAGGTTGCCAAAATCCTGCAGGTCTGGGGAGCAGAACAAACAGAAGCAGAGGGGTAACCAGCACAGAGAACGTCACTTAAGGACAAGCTTCCGATTAGGAATGTCTTGGCTCATGGAATTCTAAGTTACTCCCTCAACAAGCCAATTCAGCCCCAGCTGGAACAGGTTCAACCCACTGTGTGGAATCTTTGCAAGCACCAAAAATGCATCTGCTTGTCCCTGTCAAGAGTCCAGTTAATTGTGGAGTAATGGAATGGTTTGGGTTGGGAGGGACTAAAAGATAATCTGGTCCATGGGCAGAGACACCTTCCACTAGCCCAGGCTGCTCCAAGCCCCATCCAACCCAGCCTTGGATACCTCCTGCATCCCCAGCTCTGGCTGGACTGGAACTCCCCTCTGGGCTTTTCTGCTCATTGGGCATCCACTTTTCCATCAGTTTTATCTCCTCCCCCTTTCTGGCATCACACCCAAGCCACCCTTTTGCTTTGTGGCAGGAGTGTGTGAAAAAGAGTTTTCCCCCAAGGTCCAAGGAATTCCTCAGACAGCACAGCCCTCCTGAGCACGTTGCCTTTGCAATCTCGCCGTGAGAAGGGTTTTTGGTCACCTTAACTCCACCTAGAAAAGCACTTTTATTGCTCCCTCCCTTCCCCTCCCTCTCCTTTCTCTCTCCCGCTGCCAAAACCAGTCTCAGGTCAGCAGAATTAGGAGCTGCAGCAAGAAAAAGCCAAGAAAGCTGAGTGAGAGAGATAAGAAGTTTGATGAGAGTGCTCCAGGGAACCCTTTGAAGACTTGAGGAGCTCCTGTTGAGCGTTATCACCAAGGACAGATTGCACCTGACCTTGGCCTTGGGTATCTGGCAGGAAAATTTGATAATGGCAATTTTGCTTCACAGCCTCCTGCTGCCTGTCACACACAGCATCCAGGGTGGGAATCCCAGAATGGTTTGGGGTGGAAGAGACCTTAAAGCCCTTTCATTCCCACCCCCTGCCATGGCCAGGGACACCTTTCGCTAGCCCAGGTTGCTCCAAGCCCCGTCCAACCTGGCCTTGGACACTTCCAGGGATCCAGGGGCAGCCACAGCTTCTCTGGGCAACCTGTGCCAGGGCCTCCCCACCCTCACAGGGAAAAGTTTATCCCTAATATCCCATCTAACCCTGCCCTCTGGCAGTGGGATGCCATTCTCCCTTGTCCTGTCACTCCAGACCCTTGTCCAAAGTCTCTCTCCATCTTTCCCTTTGGATCCTGGAAGGTCACAATTAGGTCACCCTGAAGCTTCTCCAGGCTGAACAATCCCAATTTTCTCATTCTTTACTTGTAGGAGAGCTGCTCCATCCCTCTGATCATCTTGGTGGCCTCCTCTGGGCTCACTCCAACAGGTCCATGCCCTTCTTGTCCTGAAGAGCTGTCCCATCAAAGGGATACCAGGCAGGAAAGAACAGAAGGATCTCCTCGGCTTGGCTATGAAAACATAAGGTGAGATTTATGCTCATTTGGGTGAGAAAATGAGTGGAGAGGAGGAGGCTGGATCAGGGATGGGAGATGCTGTGGATAAAGCAAGGTTCTCCTGCATTGTGGCCAGGGATAGAGTCCAAGTCAGGTTCCCCCAGAGCAACAATCCCTGTTTACTTGTGTTTGGGAAAGAGCAGCTCCTCAGCAGCCAGCAGAAGCTCTGGCAGCCGCCCTAATTACACAGGGAGAGCAACCAACCCAACCTGGGTGTGACACAACACTTCCCTCCCTGCCCAGCCTGGGGAACTGCTCCCCCCATCCCAGAAAACCTCTGGGTTACCCTCCCTGGGTGAGGGGAACTCCCATTGCCTCCTCTTTCATCCTGCTGACTTGAACTTTCAGGGCCTCTTGTTTCAGGAGCCCCTTCTTGTTGGGACCTTCATGATGGGCCTCCAAAGGCACAGGCCAAGGACTGAGAGAGGTTTTTGGGACACCTTGGAGCTGCCAGGCAGTTCTGGCTGGGAAATGCCATCTAGAGGCCAAAGGTGCTTTTGCTGTGGTTTGACTTATCCCGGTGCCGGATCCTTCCACTCCAGCACGTCCCCATTCCCTCCCCAGCTCCCTGTGGGAGGGCAGTGTTATCCCTGCTTCCAGGAGGACCAGCTGGCTGACCAGTGCAGACCAGAACAGAAGGAGCTGGCCCAAGCCACTGGCCAGGTCACTTCAACATCAAGGCCAAGGCTGGTAAAATGACCGGTTAAAGCAGCACATAAAAACTCCCAGGAAGAAAAGCCCAACGTGAAACTCTCCAAATGACAGTGGGAAGTTAAAATGAAACCAGTTTTATAGGATGGAGGTTAAGGCTCATTGTGGTGGAGGTTGTGACTGCTCCATCCCTGGAAGTGTCGAAGGCCAGGTTGGACAGGGTTTGGAGCAACCTGGGAGAGTGGAAGGTGTCCCTGCCCAGGTGGTGGGACTGGATGGGCTTTAAGGTCCCTTCTAACCCAAAGAATTGCAGGATTCAATATTTCTATGGGTGAGGGAGGTACTTCCCATAATTCTGAAATTTGAAACACCAAAACTCCCAGGAGTCAGGAATCAGCACAGAGGGAAATTCCAAGTCTACCCTAAACCCTTCATTTAAGAACAAACCAGAACTGGAGCACTTAGGAAGATTATAGGGTCGAGGACACTCAATATACATGTCAAACAAAATAGTCTGGGGATCATTGCATTATATTCCATGTGGAAAAGAGGTTTCTTCATGGACTAAGTGGTCAAAGCAACAAAAATCACCATGACAAGCAATGACAGGTCAGAGAAGATGAGCTTTGTGTGCTGTAGGATCTTCCAAGCACTGCAATTCTTGTGGGAAACGAGTTATGGGAAAAGAGTCCACAGCAAAGAGCTCTCCCCCCCACAAAAGGGAATCACTGAAATCCAAGTTGTGCTGAGATGGTCAGAAAGGGATCTGCCCTTTCAAAGATGGCACAGAAAACTAGGAAGTCATCTCTTTGTGATTTATTTGGGTTCTTCTTGGAACAGAAATAGGCTCCTGCAGGAGCAAAGGAACAAAGGCCTTTCCTCAGGTTTCCTCCAGGAAGGAGCCAAATCACCCACTAATCATGGAGAGAAAACAGAATGAGCTGCAATGATTTCAGAGCTGGTGGCAGAACTGCTTTTTGTCTAGAGAAAAGCCAAAGCCCAGAGGGGACCAGCCACGAGAAGGGTTTGGTTCCCCAGCTCTGAGAGGAGGTGGCTGATGTCACCAGAGCAACAAAACATCGGGACGAGGGTGGAGAGAGGAGAGAAGGAATGCTGATGGGCTGCCTGGGGATTGAAGAGGGCACAGCAGGGTGTTTATTCACGGTCCAGAGAGTTCAGCAGCTGGTTCAGAACAAGAAGTCACCTCAGAGAACTGTTACAACAGCCCCTACGCGAGGGTTTTTCAACCCAGGTCACGGCGAGGAGGAACTCGGGGTAGAGGGGGGAAACTCCCCGTTCCTGGGGCTCGGTGACATTTCCTTCAGTGCCCACGGCAAGACATCCCAGTAATCATGGAAAACGGAGGTGGAAGAAGTCCCTGCAGGGCTGCTCAGGCCCTGGCCCGGCGCAGGTGGGGGTAGCTCTGCAGGGTCCTGGCTATGGCCTCCTCCAGCCCCACCACAGGCCTGTATCCCAGCTCCCTCTTGGCCCTCTCACAGCTGTAGTAGTGGAATGTCCCAGCCAGGGCCACCCTCATGGGGGTGAAGGTGGCCTTGATGGCCACCAGGGGCCTGAGCAGCCACAGCAGCAGGGCCAGCAGCAGGGCCAGGTAATAGGCCAGCCAGTAGGGGATGTGGTACTTGGGAGGGTCGTAGTCCAAGCCCGTCAGGATCCGCGACATGAACGCCCAGAAGGGAACTGGCTCATCGTTGGTGATGTGGAAGGCCTGGAAGAGAAGGAGGCGAGAAGCCGGGTGAGAAAAACCAGCCTGGGGTTCGCAAATTTGGCTCTGTGAGGGCCCATCTCACGCTCCCCCCCCAGCACACTGACACCCCTGAGCCGGGCAGGACCACGTCTCTCAGGACACGCTGCTTTGCACCGACCACCCCTGTGTGACGAGGGATGAACCTCTGCTTTGCCAAGGAACAGCTCCTTCTGACACTCCAGAGCCCGAGCTTGCTCATAAATGTCAAACAAACTGACAGACACAACACTTTGAAGCACAGTGGGGCCGGGAAAAGCTGCACAGATTCCTCCTGTTCTGAACTAAAAGCCTCTGTGTTTCCACGGGTGTCCGCAGTTCTGCCTGGATTTCCTTTCACGAGGGGTTTGGCAGCATGAAATCCAAGTGTATTCATCCAGCTTAGCCCATGTTAGTTGGTTTAAACTTGGTGCTGGTAACACCAAGTTCCATCCCCTGGATGGGCTCTTAAGAGCTGGACTCGATGATCCTTGGGGGTCCCTTCCAGCTCGGAATTTTTGGGGATTCTGTGACGTGGTGGCACACAATGGTCACCACAGGGACAACCATTCATTGTAGCCGTGACCAGACCAGACGCACTTGTATGTGGAGCTCCTCTCGTCTCCAGGAGGGACCTTCAGGACACACAACTCAGGATCCCAGCTGGAAGTTTGGCTGGGGACACCCCATCCCATCCCATCCCATCCCATCCCATTCCATCCCATCCCATCCCATCCCATCCCATCCCATCCCATCCCATCCCATCCCATCGTCCTTCCTCACCTTCCCACACAGGGGAGAGCCTTTCTGCAGCTTTTCTGCAGCCAGGATGTGCCCATGGACCACGTTTTCCACGTAGGTGAAATCCACCAGGTTCTTTCCATCCCTGGAAACAGAGACAAGAGGAATTTTAGCCCCAAGGCAAATTGGGCTGAAAAGCTGCTCGTGGCAAAAGGAAGGACATTCACACAGGAAAGATTTATCCCAAGTTTATTTATTTCTCTTCTCCCACTCTTTTGTGCTGCAACTTCAGGCCATGCCCTGCCAGGGGGGTGGAATCCCTACATATTATTTTGGAGACCAAGGAAATTTGTTGTTGTCACACCCCTCAAAGTTTACGTGCCTGTAACAGCACCAGTTGGAAACCTCCCAGGTTACCAAAATCCTGCAGGTCTGGGGAGCAGAACAAACAGAAGCAGAGGGGTAACCAGCACAGAGAATGTCATTTAAGGACAAGCTTCCGATTAGGAATGTTTTGGCTCATGGAATTCTAAGTTACTCCCTCAACAAGCCAATTCAGCCCCAAACCTCACCAAATTGTTTTTTCCTTCCTTCTACCCCAAGCCCATCTAACACATACACATCTAAAACACACCTTAAAACACGACTAAAACCACGCCTAAAAATACAGCTAAAACCACGCCTAAAAATACAGCTAAAACCACGCCTAAAAATACAGCTAAAACCATGCCTAAAAATACAGCTAAAACCACACCTAAACCATGCCTAAGCCACACCTAAAACCACACCCAAATCCACACCCAGACCACGCCTAAAACATGCCAACCAGCCCCTGCATGGAATAAAAATCCATTCCTAATTAAAGAGCACATTTCTTTGCCAGAGCAAAACAGCTTCAGCCATTTCTTGCTCTACACCTCCAATGCTCCCCTAGAAGCTCTGCGAGGGGCTCAGTGACGAGGCCAAGATCTTTGATCCTACCATCAGAAATATTAAAATACTTCTGATATTTAGGAGGTTATTTAGTTGCCAGAACCTCACACCCCACAAGTGTGTATTAATTAAACTGCAGTGAGTTATCTGAGGTTGCCCATCTGATGGCACAGCCCTTCAGAGAGCTCAGGCCATGCCATATCCCCTCAGGGATATTCCTTTGGCATTGGGAACACTCACCATCTGAGGGGATGGACCCCTAACAAAGAAGGGTTTTTAAAAAGAAAGAAGTGAAGCAAGTGAAAAAAAAGGTGAAAAATCAGTATTTTAAAAATATATTTCATTAATAAAGATAATTCCTATTTAATTAATATTTAATAATATAACTATCAATAACCATAATTACATATTATATTAATATAATTTATATTATATAATACAGTCTACAATATATATTATTCAATATAATTATTAACTAATATTTGAAACCAATTGCTATTTAATATTTATTAAGAAAGAAGAAACCATTTATTATACTATATTATGTTAAGGTAATCTATATTATTTATAATTAGACATAAGACATGCCTTACTCATTACAATAATAAAAACAATAAACCAATATTTTAAAACTAATATCAAAAGTGTGTGTGTGGGGAAATGAATATTATGCCCTCTCGAAAGGGCTTTTTGTAGGTTCAGCATCAGTTTTATCCCAGCAATAAAAGGCCTGAGCTTTGCTCACCCAATAATGAACTTCATTTTGCCACTCTTGGCTGCCTGGATGAGGATGGGAACCAGCTGAGGGTCTCTGGGACCAAAGATTCCGTGGGGACGAATGGCAGTGGTGAGGAAATTGTTGTCCGGGTCGTTTGCCCTGAGCACTTCCTGCAGGGAAAGGAGAGAATCAGGATGGGAAAAAGGCTGGGAAGGAAAACTCCAAGCTCCTCACTCAATGATCTGGGCTCCCATCCCCTTGGGAAGACACCAGTGGGTCAGTTCTCACCCCTTCCCATCTTTACAAATTCCTTTGTTCCCAGCTCTTCCCCCACTTCTCTTTAAGGAGAAAAACCAGACAAAAATCAGTTGGACACTTTAGGGGTGGGCAGGCAAAGGAAGGGAACTCTTTGCTTCTCCCATTTAACGCCAGATCAAACCCAGAAGTTTCCCAAGTTCCTTCACTCCATGAGCTCCTTGTGCTGAACTCCACGAACTTCTCGTGCTGGAGAAGAGGAGGACACTCAGCAATTCCATCCCTGGCCCTCCCATCAGCCGCTTCCACCCCAAACCTCCGGGATGTCCTTCAGCAGGGGGTGATCTTTTCGAGGGAAACCCTTAAAGGCTTCAGGGACACGCTGGCAGCACCAGCATGGAAAGCAGCTCTGAATTCTTCTTGCACAACAAGCCCAGGTTCTTTCCACAAATGAAACACAAACCGTGGAAAAAGGCTCCAAAAAACCCCAGGTTTGTTCCCTTTGCTTTAAAACGTTGCTGCCCCATATTTAAAGCCCAAAGGTTGCAGCAATAAGAACATGAAATACAACGTGATATTGGGGGTGTGCAAACAGCCAAAGCAGGGAACTTTCACAGGTAGGGGCAGTTTTTAGGTGGTTTTTAGCAATAATATTTCAGTATATGGCCAAGAGCATTGCCTGACACCACCTAATTAATTAGGCTGGTGGGCTCCTCAGCCCAGCCCACATTCCCATCTTTTCCTTCCTTACGGCCTTGTTCACAATCCCAACTTTAAACTCAGGCTGCAAATCAGGAAAATGGGATTTTGAAACAGCCTCCCAGAGCAGAGAAGACAAAAAACTCCCCTCAGCTGCTCTTAAACCAAAGCTTAAAGTTCAGAAATGGCATTTCTTTGCCGTGGAAGTGACACCTCTGCCAGTTCTGAGCCAACTTCTGTGGTGTGAGACACTATTTCATTCAACTTCAGGGGTAATTTATGGCACAGCTTGATTATAGTCTCTTTTTATTAAGTTGATACATCAAAAAATAATTAAACCACAAGATACAATGGCAAATACCTTCTCCTGCAGGATCTTGGTCTCTGTGTAGTAGTCAATCGGTTTTTGTGCATAAGGGAGGTCTTCTGATCCATTTTTTATGTCTGTGCCCTCAAAAACCACGCTGGCACTGCTGGTTAACACCAGTTTCTGACAAAGATGGGAGAGAAAAAAAGTTGTTTGAAGCCTAAGACAGAAGGGTCATCGTTTCTGAAGGCTGAGTAAAGACAACAGTAATGTTTAATCAACTGATCCTGCAGAGAATAAATGGAGGCTAGAAGAACGAGGGCAATAGAAGGTGAGCTGAAACTGCAGGTTTGGCTCTGTCACAGGGTTTTGTGCCACCTAAAGGACACCAAAACACATCAACAAACGCCCCAGGCAGGGGGAAACATCCCCAGGAGAATCAGAGTGTAAAGGAACACTGGAAAACTTAACACAAATTAGTGGGTTTAGGATGGATTTGCTCATCTTCCCAAGTAACAGGATCATGGGAGACTGAACCGAAGGAGAAATCTCAGGTGTTTTTGCTGGATGAAAACGTAGCCAGGTGGATTCAAAGCTCTGAGGAGTCAGAGTCCTGCAGAAAAGGGACATTGTCACAAAAAGATGGCTGGATCCAACGTCTCCCGCAGAACCCAGACACAGCCTGGAGGGAAACACCACACGGCCCATCATCTCCTTATGACACCGGGGGAAAGAAAAACCCACCAACCAAGCCAAGACGTGAGAGGCAGAAGTGAATTCTGAATGTGGCCCCTTCCGGATTTGTCCACGGACACTGCACAAAACGCTGAGATCTGCTGAGAATTGAAGGGAAAACTCCCGGGGTATCAAAATAACATCGGAAGGAAATCCAGCAGCAGTTCTCTGCTTTCCTCAGGCTCTTTCTTTTTGAGGGCAAGTGACTTTCCAAACCAAATTACCCTGAGATTGTGGCACAAGGGAGTTCCCTCTTGTTACACAGCAAAGAATTCAGGGAGGGAATACGTGCCACGGATATTCCCACTGCTGGAAAAGCCACCTTTGGAGCTGTCCCATGAAAGGAGCCACTTGCCAGTTGTGGTTCTCCCCTGGGTGGTTCCCTGGGGTGTAGGGGGACAGAGTTGGATGGATGCTTTTCCTGCACTCAGGAAGATCACAGCGTGCAGGTCTTCTGTGGCAAACACAAACTGAGTTTCCATGAAACACCAAGCAGGAGACCCCCAGAGTGTCTCTCCCACTGGTTTTCATGACACAAGTTGGAATTGAGTATCTCAGAGCCCTAAACTTGACAGAAATCGGTCCACATTGCAAATGTTATAAAGTCCGTTCCAGTGTGCATGTGCTTTTCCAGCCTTACCTGCACTCCAGCTTCTTTGCAGGCCTCAATGACTGCTTTGGTTCCCAAAAAATTCACCTTGTAAAACAGTTCCCTGTTGTCACTGGAAGGGGCTGGGGATGCACAATGAAAGGCCACGGACACCCCTTGCAAAGCTGGGAGCAGAGCCTGGGAGATCCAACACGGGAGACAGGAACGAAGCAACAGCCACAGTGCAGGGAAAAAAACAACGGCAGGAAGGAAACAAAAGACAGGGTTTTTTTCATGGAAACACTCTGTGAAATTTCAGTCATGTTCCCTCCATAAAGGTGGGCAGCTGGAATAGGATTTGCATCCAGGATTTTCACAGTGCCCTCTCCTCTTGCTGGGCAAACACACTCTACATCATCCCTTCTCTCCAGAGAACCTGGGGACTCCTCCAGAGCTGGAAGCTCTTTAGGCTGAACTACTTGGAATATCGTAAGTAGGCAGGAGACTCAGAACTCTCTGGAGCCAGGAGTTGGGACGCTCAGGAAGCAGCAGTTTACCACTTCCCCAGGGCCCTGTGGGAGGTCACTGTCCCAAAGCCCTGAGCTGTGGTGCTCAGGCAGGTGGGGAGGTGTCTCTCACCTGGCTCACCCTCAGGAGGCCTGGGAATAACGAGTTGTGCCGTTCTCATGGAGCTGAGGAGAGCTGGGAGAGCCCCACCATTTGCAATTAAGCACAGGGGCTGTAATTACACTGAGTATCTAAACTAACAGTGATGCAAAAGCTTCAGACAGAAACCAGGTCTGTTCTTCGCAGCTCCAAGAGACACCAGGGCTGTTCCTTTGAGATGATTCCATGGAGAAGTGCTGAGGCTTCACCCCAGGGAAAGGTTGTGGGGCACGTCTGCAACCCCTTTTCCAACCTTCAGTCAGAGCTTTGGGAAAGGCTCAGTGTTGGAACCAACACCCGTTTAATCAGACATCCTTTCCCAGAATCCCAGAATGGGTCAGGCTGGAAGGGACCACAGTGGGTCACCTGGTCCCACCTCCCTGCTCCAGCAGGGCCATCCCAGAGCACGTGGATTGTGTTCAGATAATTCTGAAATATCCCCAGTGAGGGAGACTCTCTGGGCAGCCTGTTCAGAAGTTCTTCCTCATGTCCAGGAGGAACTTCTGGCCACCAGTTCCTCTTGTGCCACTGCTGGCCCTCCCCGAGCAGAGCCTGGTCCGTGCTCTGCCCCCTCCCTGCACACGCTGCCAGACATGGCTGAGGGCCCCTCTCAGGTCTCTTCTTGAGGCTAAACAGGCCCAGCTCCCTCAGCCTTTCCTGCTCCCAGAGATGCTCCACTCCCTTCATCATCTCTGTAGCCTCTGCTGGACCCACTGCAGGAGCTCCATGTCCCTGCTGTACTGAGGAGCCCAGAGCTGGACACAGCACTGCAGATGTGCCTCACCAGGGCTGAGCAGAGGGGCAGGATCACCTTCCTCAAACAGTGCTCTTCCTGATTCCCCCCAGGATCCCACTGGATCGCCCCCAGGGCTCACTGCTGGCTCAGGAACCCTCAGGTCCTTCTTCCAGAGCCGCTCTCCAGCAGGTCTCCCCCAGCCTGTGCTGGTGCCTGGGCTTGTTCCTCCCCAGGTGCAGGCCCTGCACGTGGCATTGCTGAATCCCAGACGGTTCTTCCCTGCCTATCTCCCCCAGCTTCTCCAAGTCCTCTGGGGGATCAGCCCCTCCTCCAGTGACCCTACTGGGGAGCCACCACCCCTTCCCCCAAGCCTGGGCCCAGCACTGAGCCCTGGGGACACTCCCAGTGCCAGCCAGGATGTCCCTGTGGGTCCGTACCTCCTTGTCACAGAGGTCTCCCAGGAAGAACTTCACTCTGTCGCTCTCGAACCTCTGGTGGATGTCGAAGACGTTGACGGCGTAACCCCTGTCCAGGAGCTGCTCCACCATGTGCTGCCCCAGGAACCCCGAGCCCCCGATCACGGTGCACCTCCTGCCAGCCTGCAGAGAGAGAGAGAAGGGAGGAGAACCCCCTTAACAACCACCCACGCCCCGAGGAAAGCCACCCACGAGCTTAACGCGCCGGAATTCCGCGCTGGGACTCGGCAGCTCGACCGGAGGAGTCAAAATTCAGGCATCCAAAGACTCCTCCGTGGGTCTGCGTCATCACAGAGACTGGGAGGCCAAGACACACTGGCTGGAGTTTGGAAGGGCTTTGCCTTCCCCCAAGAGGCCCAAAAGGACAGAAGGGAAAGAGGATTTGCTCCCACAAACCCTGTCCGGATGGCAAAGCCAACAGAAAGGTGGAGAGAGATGTCTCCAAGTGGTTTATGATGTTTTGTGGTGCAGATGAAGGCCCAGCTGAGGGCCCTGAGCTCTCCTAGGCTGCCGTTCCCTCATCCTGTGATCCCTGCGTTAAATAACAAAAGGCTGGAATATGGGAAAAGTCCCATTTTTCTTAAGAGAGGTTTTTGGGCCATAACTCTCAGGAGCACAATTTATCGAGCCGTTCTCTCTCTTAACCTGAGTTTTTTAGTTATGAATTTCTACCTTCTGAGGCATTTTCTCACTAGTTCATATCGAAATAGAAAGTTTACCTATAAAATTATATATAACTGTGGCTGCCTCATCCCTGGGAGTGTCCAAGGCCAGGCTGGACAGGGCTTGGAGCAACCTGGGAGAGTGGAAGGTGTCCCTGGGTGGAACTGGATGAGCTTTAAGGTCCCTTCTAACCCAAACCAGGCTGGGATTTTATGATGTCTCTGTGATTCTCTTCAGCCCCAGGGCACAGGTGATTCAGAATGTTCAAATTGAGTATTTTTGTATCAGAGCCTGTGACACTCAGGCAAGAAAAGCACCCAGGTAAAGGCAAGGATTGTCCTTTGGAGTCATTAGTTCTTTCTTTATTTGTTTAAGCTTTTTAAATCAATGGTGACAGGCCCTAATTAACAGATTCCTGTCTGCTCACTCTGTAACTGGAGTGAGACCAAAGACCTCCCCAGCACAGAACATCCAAACCCCGAGCCTGAGGAAGCTTTTTGGACAAAGAATGTTCTGTCCCAGCTGGAAACAGATTTACTCCTTATTTGTTGCTGCACAACTGCAGAGGTTTATCTATGGAGCTGGAGGAAATTTCAACTCCCTGGAACCACACAAAGACAAGGATTGTCCAGAAGTTTCTAAGTGTCGCATCCTTGAAGAAATTTCTGCTGCAGAGTTTCCCCAGTTACATCCAAGCAGAACCAGATATTTGGGATGGGACATGCACGGCAGGGCATGATTAGGGTCTGGAGCAGAAATCCTCAGAGGAGGAGCTGGGGGGGCTCAGCCTGGAGAAAAGGAGGCTCAGGGGGGACCTTCTGGCTCTGCAACTCCCTGACAG
>JAWMRA010000146.1:19630156-19647672 GCA_035584735.1 Pseudotriccus pelzelni | reverse complement strand
CCAGGGCAGTGGGCACAGCCCCAAGGCTGCCAGAGCTCCAGGAGGGTTTGGATGATCCTCTGGGGCACAGAGGGGGATTGTTGGGATGTCTGTGCAGGGCCTGGAGTTGGACTGGGTGATCCTGGTGGGTCCCTTCCAACACAGGATATTCCATAATTCTATGATTTCACCACTAAATCCTGAGGGTTCCACACTTTGTATCTGTGGCATTTCAGTGAGGGCCATTTTAAACAACAGCTGGTACAAATCTGCCACTGGTAACTCCTCAAAAATCTGGGTTCGCACCCGTTTTCTTGGTGGATGGGACTTCTTCAAAGCTCCTCAGCTGGTGCAAACCTGTCTTTGCTGTACTGCTGCCCTGCACCCCACAGAGCCCTCTCTGGCTTTGCTCTGAAGTTCCTTCACCCCACATTCCCCTGGGGAGGAAGGAGCAGTATTGCCTGGGATAACAACTACTTGCTGTTGAGAGGGGGAGCCTTTTTTTCCCGAATGCCTGAAGGGATTTTGGTGTGGAAATCTTGCTCTTCAGGTGGATGCAGTCCTTTGTGACGGGCCCTCTCCAGAGAACATTGCCTCCACCGTGGTGGACTGCACCAAAATCGACAGCGGGAACATTGGCTTCTTCAGGGTCGGCCTCGTCCCCAAGTCTCAGGTAAAATTCACCTGGATTTTACTCCTCTTCCCTTTCTCCATCAAGTGGGTTTCAGACTGGGGTTTTTTCAGTTTTATAAGGAGATGGCGAAATCTGTGACAGCACGGGGAGCTATCATGGGGTGGTGTGAAGGAGAACGGTGGAGCTGCACGTTGCTCTGTCCTGATCCTGCTCCGGGCCACCCTCACACCTCCATGTGCTCCCCTGGGAGCAAGGTGAGACTGATGCATTCATGGAAAGAGCTCCAAGATCAGGGGGCCCTCCGTGGGACAGGCACTCCGTGTACACCCGTCCCAGAGCAGACAGAAATCAGTGTCATCCCCAAACTGAGCCCAGACACAAAGCTTGAAAGAGAAGGTCTAGCTGAAGGTGTCCTCGCCCGTGGCAGGGGGTTGGCTAATAGGACCTTTGAAGGTGCCCCTGCCCGTGGCAGGGGGTTGGCCTGGATAACCTTTCAAGGTCCCTCCCAACCACGATGTTATGGTTCTGTGGTTATTTCAGCGGCTGACCCGCTCACAGCTGTGTTTGCTCCTTCCAGGTGCTGCAGATACTGGAGCAGGTGCAGAAGAAGCACCGGGTGGCCCCCAGCAGTGGCCCTGGCCCCGCGAAAGGCCGTGGGGAAGGGCTGGGTCGTGGCCACGCTGTGCCCAACGGGGTGGGCACGGCTGCCTGGGTGGAGACGGGGCCAGCACAGGCCCCTGATGACGACTGGGAGCATCACACTCGCCTCTGACCCCAGGCAGCTCCGGCGATTCCATGCTCAGTGGGAAACCATCATGACCTATCGTTGGGGACTGGGAGAGGTTTTGCAGCCGTGGGGGTGATTCATTCCTCTTTCTCTGGACACTGCTAAAATAGCCCAGTGCTGGCTGACAAACCACAGTCACCCAGGAGGAAAATTTTCACTTGAGGGACGCTGCCAGCTTTCACTGGAGGGCAGACATGACCAAAGCAAGGATTATTTTGGTGCCATGCTGGCCCCCGAGTGCCAGAGCTTTATTCCTTTCACTGGGAGGTGATTCTTTTCGGTTTGGGGCACGGAGGGAGGCGAAGTGTTTCAGAATTACCGGGTGGGGGGAAAACACTGCCTGAAACTTGAATCCCACAGTCAGTGAGGTGGGAAAAAGACCATTCAAATCAGCAAGTTCATCCCTTCCCCACAGTGCTGCCAAGGCCACCACTAAGGCACATCCCCCAGTGGCACATGAAGGGGGCTGAAATAGGGGAGGCAAAGGGTGGTGAGATGGGGGGTCTTCTGCCACGTCTGCTGTAGAATGGAGGTCACCTCTTTTGACCCCCATTTGGGAGTCTTTCCTCTGCTGGGAGAGCCCACCCCTCAAAAGCAATGCCATTTTCTGGGTGCCCTCTGCTGCATTTCACAGTCACAGTCAGGGGGGAATGACCTTTCTGGTGACTCCAATAATAGATCCTTAGAGGTGCTGGAGAATTAAGGAAGACCCTCCCCTCCCTTCCCCTTTTCTGCCAGGTGTGAATTTCAGGAGGGCCATCTCCGTGTGTTTGAGGAGGCCAGGAGCTGGTCTCTTTGCCTTACAGCCCAGCTGGTCACAGCTCTTGGCATGTCTCTTCCAGAGGGCAGGTTCCACAGGATCGGAGGGAGGAATTCCAGCCATTCCAGGCAATCCTTTGTCTTCGCCAGGGGCCCAATTTCTGTGCAGACTCATGAAATATGGGGAATAAACCAGAGGAGCTGGAAATGTGCCCTCACCTACAATTTTGGTGGCATCATGGAGGTGGGATGGCTCCTGTGACTGGAGAGTTGGAATGGGAGGAAGGACAGGCAGGGTGGACAAATTCAGTGTAGAGTGGGAGCTGCTGACCAGGAGGAGGTGCAAAGAGAGTTTCAAACCTTCATGAGGGGTTTTCCTTGGCAAACTGTTGCTTGTTTCACCTCCAAAACCTGCTGATCTTATTCTTTACCTGATTCAGGTGCAAGGTGCTGATCCAACTCCAGCTGAAACCAATCCATTGAGTCACTGGTTTCACCTGGAGTTGTGCTGGAATTCAAGGACAAATGCTGTGCAGTCAGAGGAGCTCAGCCTCTACAAACTACAGCCAAACCAGGTCTTCTCAGCTCATTCTCACAGAGCTGGCTCTCTTCCTGCAGAGAAAATTCCAGATTAATTGAGTTTGTTAAATAATATTGCTGGTCTACTTCCTGTATCTCTTTGGAGTTTATTAAAACTGGTTTTTAGAAAGCAATAAAAGATTTTTGGTCCACTGAAACCGACCCTGGGCTGTGCAATCATCCATGGCAAGAACTTGACAAAAACCTGGTGGGTCTCCAGGTTCTGGATGTCAGTGTGTGGGGGGGGGTTCCTGGCCATGAAGGGTCCAAAAAGGATCTTTGGAGAGAATCAAATTGTGATGCTTTCCCAGGGTGGGGAAGAGGAGGGAGAGGGAAGAGAATTCTTCACACCCAGCCCCTGGTTCCAGCGCACCTGGGCTGAATTTCAACCCTTAACTCGGTAAAATGAAACCCCTAAACACCAAAATCTGAGGGAATATAGTAAGAAGTGTGAATTTGGAGAGGGGCTGAAGCATTTCGGTGTGAGGAAATGGCTTAAATGTGCCAAATAATGATGTGTTTCAGCATGCCACAAATTCAAAGGAGCTTAAAAACAACGGATTCTTCACTTGACAGCTCACCTGGGGCCATTTTTTCCTCTTTCTCTCTGTGGTGTTTGTTTTTTACTCACAGAAAATGTGGATTGCAGGATCAGGACGCTGGGGGAACCCTTTTTCCCTTTGCTGAAGTGAGACAAGGAGAGATTTCATGTAAGGCCCTGCTGTGCACCAGCAAACTGGAAAGGAACAGCGGAGGGAGGAGATTTAAATGGGATCTTTCAGTTAAATCAAGGCAAGAAAATATTTCTACTGTTTCCACAGTTTTCCCCAGCAGTTCAGGGAGAAGCAAAATGTTTTTAAAGAGAGGTGGAGAGAGAGAAAAAAAGTTGCTGTTTGAAGTGGCAAACCCAAACCCCTTCAGTCAGAAAGTGCCGAGATAAACATTTGAATGCTTCGGTACCGAAAGGATCCGTTTTTGAGGTGTTGGTAAGAGTGGTTTTCATCACTCTAAAGATGGAGGTTATGGTCAAAAAAGGGTGTCCAGGCCCCCTCAAGGGAAGTTCTTCACTGAGCCCTTCTGGTGCTGCTCCTCTCAACGGGAAGGAATCGCTCTGTCTGTATTCCAGAGGAGAGGGATGGGAGGGAATGTGGGATCCTCAGACCTCCAGCGCAGGAGGAGTTCGAAGCGACCGAGGAAAATCGGGGAATTCGGCGAAACCAATTCGGTTCTGGTTGCGCTGTCGATGTCCTGGAGGCCCTTTAGGCCTGAAAGGTCACCCTGGGAGACAAAATAACCTCGTGAATGGGCCTCTTTGTGCAACGGCCAACGCTTCAATCCCACTGGGATTGGAAACAACCCAGGAAGAAAGGGCTGGCCCACCTTGATTTTGCCCTTTGTGGAGTCTAGACATCCGTGTCAATGGAAAAGAGGAGGGGAAAAAAAAAAGAGAGAATGGAAAATAAGTGTGTTTTCCAGTCTCGGGAAAAACCAGCTCACCCTCCTGAGAATAGACCGGGCCATAGGAACAGGAACTGACTCAGGGGCATGGCCAAGGGTGGGCCTGGTAGCGGGGTGGGCACAGCGGGTCAGAGAGGAAGGGTGGGCTCACAGCTTGGGTGAAACCAGCCCAGCAGAACCTTGGAGATCTGGGCAGGGTCAGGAGTGTCCCTTGGTGTAAGGGAGCACCAGGAACTGGGGGCTCTGTGGGCACGTAACAGTGGGACTCGATGACTTGGGAGGTCTCCTCCCACCTCAATTCTATGATTCTATGGCCTCTTGTCTTTGGGTCTTGCTCCTGAAAGAGAAGAGGCAAAGCCTATCTGGGGATGGGATTGTGGGGTGGAGGAAAAGGCAGGAGCAAAGTCCTGCTTGACTGGGTGATCTTCAGTCAAAGCAAACCCCTTTGGTCTTGGCCCAGTTGAGGGCCACGACCCGCAGTGGGTTTATGTCCCACTCACCTGCCCCTCCTCCCCATGCCAGGAAGGGCCTGGGCTTATTGCAGCAAACCCTCCCAGATAATCAGTTCTGTAGCTTTTGGGGGGAAATACCCCAAACCATGACGAAACAGCGTATTCCAAAATCCTGGGTCTGGTCTTCAGCTGCTCCACAAAGCACAGCTGGGATCTCCATACTGAGGTGTGGTGCTCAGCTGGGCAGCCCTGGAATGGTCTAGAGCCATCCAGGAGTCCCTGCACTCCTTCCAGGTGTAACACTGGGTTTAAGGGACAGCTCTGAGCTGAGGCTCAGCTTAACTGAGCCCGGGGAATAGCTGGGTGACAGCAGCTGGGCACTGAACCAAAGAGGAAAATTACTGTTAAATCATCATCACAGCATGGTTTGGGTTGGAAAGGACCTTAAAGATCATCCAGTTCCACCCCCTGCCGTGGCAGGGACACCTTCCACTAGCCCAGGTTGCCTGAAGTCCCCTCCAGCCTGGCCTTCAGATGGAACACTTTGTCTTTTGCCACAGATCTCCCTGGCTGTGATTCAGGGTGCACCTGGAGCTGCCTGGTGTGGAACACTTCATCCCCAGCGAATGGATGGATTGTGGGAAAAGTCTCTGGGGAAAAACCAGTGTTCTGGAAACGGAGCTTCTTGATCCGTAAGAACAATTAACGAGATTAACTTCCCATGTGACTCCATCGTGCTCTTCCTTTCTGCCCAGCCAGAAGAACGTCTCATGGCTTGAGGACTTCCATGTCCTTGTTCTGCAGGGCACTGTCAGCTGGGGCTGGGCAAGGGAAGGGTCTGTGGGAGCTGCATCCTTGGGCAGGATCTGGGGGGTTTATTGGGTCACTGTATTCCTCTGTTCCATTTCCACGGGTGCTGTCACCTGCCTGCCAGTGGAATTCAGGGAACATCAGAGCAGTCAGGGCAAGGGGTTCAGGGGGGGCTGGATGGGGAGGTCTGCCCTGAACAGCCAGTTTGGGAGCTGTGATAAATACCTCGACTCATGTTTGAGGGCTCAGCAGTGTCAGTTCTTGTGAGAATCACCTCTTCATTCCCTCCCAGAACCAAACCCTTGCTCTCTGAGCTGCTGAATTCATGTGGATGCTCATAATCATTCTGGTGGGTTCCACCAGGACCTTGTGCAGCCAGGGACAGGTCCCTAAAGGAGCAGGATGTGCCCAGGTTTCCTTTCAGGACACTGTTCCTCACAACCTGGAGGGTGGGTGAGGACCAGCAGCACCAACTCTATCCCCGAGTACAGTCACTCTCACCTTATCTCCTCAAAATTCCCCTCTGGCATCCCATCCCCTGCGCCCTTCCCAAGGACCCTGTTGTCCCACACAGGGTTATCAGATCCTACATGACCCAACGGGTACCACAGATCCTTCTCCTTCCCACCCCTACAATTGCTCCAGGCCCTCCTGCCTTCGCTTGCAAAACAAACCAGGTCCTACTTGGAAATTCAAGAGTCTTTTGTGGGAAGTAGAAATAGCCAAAGAGGTGGAGAAATAAAGAAGGGATAAGGAAGGAGAAGACATGGAATCTTGCTGTTGTTTTGGGAGTGAAGAAGAAATCAAGTCCAGAAGGCAGCAATGACAGTTGGACATGGTGACCTTCCCTGTCTTTTCCAGCCTCTGTGAGTCCGTGATTCCATAACTGCTGGGACACAGGAAACAGGCTCCTTGGACACTGAAACACCTGAGGTGGGGTTTCCACAGACATATTTAATGTTGAACGTGTTCTCCACCTCATTTCCACCTCTGGCTCTCCAAAGACACAACAAAACATGGCCAGGAAAGGTGAAGGCTTTGTCATGTCTCCTCATAGCTATTCTTCTAACATGGAACAGAGCAGAAGTGAACCCCAGCAGACCTTGGAAGAAGGGTAAGAGTTGGGGGGGAGGGGGGGGGTGTGCAACCAGCACAAAACAAAATGATGTTTACATTGATGAAATTCAGATACGCGGAGTGATGACCTCAGTGGCTCCGGGAAGATTCTTCTCCTGACTCGCAAAATTATCTGACAAATAAAATTATTTGATCAATCTGTGAAAACAAAAAACACCAAAAACCCAAGAAGGAGCAAGAAGACAGGTATGGGCAGAGCAGAACCGAAACCAGACAGCACAACCCTGCCACGGGGCAGCTCCGGGAAGGGAGTCACCAGCTCCTGGGACCTGCTGTCCTGGTGTGGGAGTGACTGGTTCTTATTTTTAGACCAAACCACCACTGGGGAAAGCTGCCAGCTGAGAGTCCAGGCAAGAGGACAAGCTGGTTTTCTGCGCTGAGACAGGGGTGGAAATTCAGTTCTCTGGGAAGCTAAACCGACCAAATCTTGCTTTCCTGAGAAAGGAGCTGCCTCAGAGGTGTTGGAGGCCTGGTGGTGGCTGAAGGTGTGCTGTGACCTGCCAGGGGCTGGTGCCTTGGTCACAGAGTGGGCCTGTCCGTGGAAGGCCGGGTGGTCCTGCCTAAAGATTCCTTTCACAGTCTCCAGCATCTCTCCTGGAGCAGAGGTGGAATATCCTTCCCCACCACCGACACTGGTGACTTGGCGACGTGAGCATCGCATCAACAACATTTTGTACCCTTGTTTCTTTTAGTAAAATAGTGACTGTCACTAAAACATTTTATAAAATAATTGCCTAAAACCTCCTCTCCCATCCCTGTTCCTGCACTTCCTGCCCTCTCCCATCTGACTGCACAAACAAGTGGGTGCTCATCTCTGCCCCATCCCTAAAAACGATTTTGCTGGAGCTCAGTTCCGTTCGGAGAAAACACAAGGATGAGAAGGGGGAAAATTTGATAAAAACCGTCCACAGGAGAGATTTAGGGGCAAACAGGACAAGGTTTACATCCTTCACCCCTAGCTCTGGTTGCTCATTGCTGCCTCCCACTTGGAAATGAGCCTCCACCAACAGGTAACGTAACGGAAAACAGGGCGAGAGGTGTCAAATGTTAGCAGTGACCCTGATGAAAGGCCCCTGTGTCTGGAGACATTCAGTAAAGGAATTGAAGGCTCCTGTTGTTGATCTAAGGGAGGTGTGTTTGTTTCCCTCTAACCCTGCAGAAACTCTGGCAGAGCTTGTTGAGGCCTGTTTGGGTGCCTGGGAAGAATGGTGGGAATGCTCCCAACCTTCCTGCGCTGAGTTTGTGGGGTTGGTGTCTAAGCCATTTTCTGGGCTGATCTGTCATGGGACCTGTTCAGAGCCCAGTGATCAACCCCATCCTGTATTTGGCTGAAGGATCAGAATCAACAACCTGATCAAAGAATCCCACAATGATTTGGGTTGGGAGGGACCTTAAAGCCCATCTCTTTCCACTCCCTGCCATGGGCAGGGACACCTTCCACCAGCCCAGGTTGCTCCAAGCCCCATCCAACCTGGCCTTGGACACTTCCAGGTATCGGGCACCTCCATAACATTGCTATCATGAAAAAGCCTTTTTGTTAAAATGCTGTGAATGACAGTTATTTCCCAATAACATTAATTTTTTTGCTGTTTAGCTGAGATTTATCACAATGATTTGCCCTTGACAAGCAAATCTTTGTCCCGTAACCTGCAGTGGAGTGGGTCAGAAATGCCCAGCCGTGTGTGCAGGGCACAAGGAACCTGGTCTAAGTGGAAGGGAGTGAGAACTTGGTGATCTTCCTTCCCTTGAGCTGAAACATCCCATGCCACCGACACAGAGATGATTTAACACAGACCCACATCACAAAGCAAACGAGTCAAGAAGAGACTTTTTTTTGTTTTGCTGGTTTTTGGGGTTTTTTTGCTGTTCCAGCAGTTGATAGCCAATATTAACAAACCTCATCTGCCTGGAAAGGTCAAGTAGTTTTTCAAGTATTAAAGTATTAAAACATGAGAGAAGTCCCATGTTGTGGGGCTTCACCACAGGCTTAAAGTTAAGCCTCTGCTGGAGGGTGGTGGAGCTCAGCTGGCACTCAGATCCATTTATTGAGGATCATGGCATCACAAACTGGTTTGGGTTGGAAGGGACCTTAAAGCTCATCTCCGTCCAGCCCCTGCCATGGGCCCAGGTTGTTTAGCTGTCCTAAGGTATGTGCAGGGAGGAGAGCCTGGCTAAATTCCACTTCCAGATGCTGGCATAGGCTGGGAAACCACAGGAGGCTGGGAATGCCCAGCTGTGCCCGAGCAGAGCGAACAGTCCCTGCCCTGAGCCCTGAGCAGAGGGAACAGCGGGTTTGCAGGGTCAGGAGGCTGCAGGGTGAAGGGGAGCCTGTGTTCAGCCTGCCAGGGCTTTTCCATCAGGAGTCTGGGGAGCTGCTTGAATGAAACTGTGCCCATCATCCGGAGGCAGAATCAGAGCTGCTATTTCTGGTGACTCCGGAGTGCAAACCAAACAGGAGGATCAGATGGACAACAAGGGCAGAGCCAAAGCAAGCGGAGCGTGGTCAGGGCTGCAGTTGGTGTTTACATGTCAGTGGTGAAGCGTGGGAGGAATCCAGCCCCAAGGCTCCCAGTTTGGCTGCTCAGGCCCCACAGCAGTGCCGGGTGAGCAGGGGGGATGTGGCTTGAGGGAGAGCTCCATGAGCAAGATGCTCCAAAACAATGCTAAAAAGAAAGCGAAGGGAAGGGGTTTGTCTGCTGAGGTGGGACTATGGCTGTGCCAAGGGAACAATCTCCCTGCCCAGAGCAGGAGGGAGGAGAAGGAATGACAGTAGGGAACTGGCAGAGATCTTCCACTTGGATACTGCCTCCAGCACAGGGAAAAACATTACAGAAAACCTCAAATCTGTCACGCACCTCCCGGTGTTTTGAAGCCTTTGGGACGTAACTCATTGTTTCCTTTGTTGAGGTTTGCCTTTATTGAGTGAAGTTCCCTCATCCCTCACTCCCCCTGGGTCTTGTTTGCTTTGGGGGAGAGGAAAGTTCTGTTCTCTGCTCTTGGCAGAAAACCTCTGCCCCTCCACAGCCCATAACACAGGTCCACGTGCTTAGGGACGTGTGTGGGGACAGCATGTCCTGGGCCAGCCCCCTGTCCCAGGGCAGCAGCACCCAAACCCCTGGGCAAGGTGTCCCTGCCCTTGGCAAGGGTTGGGACTGGAGGATCTTTAAGGTCCCTTCCAACCCAAGCCATTCCATGATTCTCTGAACCCTCTGCAGCTCCCAGCTCGGCCATGGCCGTGGATGTTGGAAAGAGCTGAGTGTCCCGTGATCAGCTGGGGACTCACCTGGGCCAAGCAGGGCACAGCTGTGAAGATGCCAGAGAAGGAAAGGGGTGAGTGACTTGCTGTAAACCCTCTGTCAGAGTTATACCTTCCAATATTTATTCCTTCCTGCAGTGCCTGGTCATGGAGCTCTGCCATTTCTGGAGGATGAATAGCTCAGTGGAGATCAAATGAAACTCAAAGCCCTTTCCTTACGTTCCAAAAGGAGGATTTATTTAGTGGATTTTTAGGACTTTAAAATACACAGATCTGAGTGTTGTGGAAGGGGATACACAAGCAGCCAGGGCATTCACAGTCCACTGCACTTTGGAAACACAGGAGCTCTGGGAATTCCTGCAATAAAGCATCACTCCTGCTCCTGCTGGCATTCCACGGGCAGGTGTCTCGGCGGCTCCAGGCACTTAGTGGGGATAAACAACAAATCACCGCAGAAAGCTCCCAGGAGAGGCAGCAGGTGGGGAAGTGCTGCCGTTCCCAAGGAGGTAAGAGCTTGTTCAGGGAAGGAATGGCTCTTCCAAGGCCCTGTGTTCCAGCAAGGCATGGGACACCCCATGTCTTTTTCCAGAGACAGTTGCTGTCCCTTGGCTCAGGGGAAGGTTCCTTTGGTTCAGAGCACTCTGTTCTTCACTCTCTCAAAGATCTGCATCACTTTTCCTGCTGGGATGCAGCCTTCCCGCACAATGCTGATGCCATCTTTCCACGGGAAGGATGAACAAGTCAGGGTAATCCCCAAAGGGTCAAAGAAAGGGATGGGGGGGGATAAAGGAATATCTTGGAGCAGCAAAGCCACCCAAATGCCCACAACATCCAAATAATAAAGTTGCGTAAAAGGACCAGAAACTTTGTCAGAAAGTGAAACCACCAACCAACAGTGACCCCACTCTTCATTCAAGGGTTTGCTTTTCCACTCCACCCCTCCCAGAATGTCAACCCGGACCCAGCTAACGACACCTCAGCTTGTGCTGCTGCGTCATTGTGGACGAGCTCCTGCAACACCTTCGTTCTCGTGGTCTACAAGCAACACCCACCCTTCCTTCCCGACACATCCGCTCTCCCACTTGAATCATTTGTGCTCTTACAAGGCAGATCTTGCTTGCACAACTGTGTTTCTCCTCACTGCCTTGTTCTCTGTCAACACAGAGGTCCTCTAAGGACATCTTTTGTTTGCTTCTCTTCATCAACATGTTTGCAAATGTCCAGGCACTCAAGAGCTGTTACTCTTGGAGCACACTGTGCTGCCAGATTGATACTAGTGAAAGGGATGGAAACACCCCAGGAAAATGCAATTGCTGGCACAAAAGGGTGGTTCTTACACTCACTTTCATCAATCTTTGTGCAGTTGACCACAGTGGATGCCACCACCTCATCAGATTCTCCATCACAGAGAACACCCTCCAGCTTATGGCCAAGACGCCTGCAGGGAGAAAAAAAAAAAGGGCAACAACATTTCACAGACCTTCACGTCACCTTGTGCTGAGCTTCCCCTTCACACAGGATGTCAAACCTGGCCCATCACCAGGTAAACTCGCCGGGCACCCACGTGGCAGAGGTGCCAGTGCCCGTGGTACTCACGAGATGACCATGTCGTGGTGTGTGCTGTCCACCTCCCCGCTGGGGTTCGCCGACGTGATGGCCAAGGGCCCCGTCATGTCGATGAGGTGCACCAGGACGGTCAGGTCAGGCACCCTGATCATGATGCTGTCTTGAGTTCCCACCCTGCTGTAGCCTGCTCCGACCCCTTGAAAGACAGACAGAGGCAAGGCTGGCACAACACCGGCCCTGGTATCAGGGCAAGAGCTCCTGCTTCCTTGGGGAGTGTCCCTGCTCCCTCCACACACTCAGCTGTGGGTCTCTGGGTGTGTGTTTCCCTCTGGAGCAGGAGTCCGTGACAGTGGTAAGATTTTGGGTCTAACTGGATAAAAACTGGGTTTGGGACAGTAAAACTGGGTTTGGGACAGCAAGATTTGGGGTCTGACTGGATGAAGAGGAAATGATTCTCACCTGGAGACAGGACAGCTGTTTTCATGGACATAGGATCTACCTATATCACCAAGTCTAGTTCTTGTGAGCACTGCCCACCGTCCCACCCTCTGCCACGTACCCCTGCCTATTCAACACCCATAATTCCTACAGTTTCCTCATCCTGCACTATTTCCATTGACTCCCAGAAGCCAGGGTTGAGGTGAATCATTCCACTGCTCACAGTGCTTGACTTTGTCCATGTGGTGGGAAGGAAGGGGCCATGAGCAGGGCTGACCATAGGAGCCCTCTCAGCTCATTGATGCTCCACCCAGGGTTTGCTCATTCCTAAAAGCAAGGGGCTTGGAGGAGGCTGAGGAGCCTTCCTTACTCCTAGTTAAAGAACTCCTTATGCTGGCTCCCACTGTTAATGAGTCATTCCAGCTGATTAACACCCTCTGCTAAACATCTACCAAAGCATCTGAGAGCTCCAGAGGTGGTTCCTTAGGACAAGACAAACAGAATTCCCACACACACCACCATCACATCCAAAAGGGTGTGTGGACTGCAGACCTGCTGCGTTGAAAACGTGAAAGAGGGAGAAAAGGACTGTCCCGTTCATCTCACCCAACTTCTTCAGCCACTCTCCTTTCTGGATGATGCAGCCGATGCCACCAGGGTAAACATTTTCCATGAATTCCCAGAGCAAGGGGCTGATGGGGGGAGCAGCTGCTCGCAGCTGGTCCAGGTTTGAAATGAAGATGCAGATGGGCTTCTCTTGAGGCCTGTCCTGAAAAAAAAAAAAACAGGGAGAGAGGAAGGGGAAAAGTAGATGAAGAGAGAAAGTTTGCCTTGAGAACCTGGGATCCTGGTTTGTGGGCTCCCCAGGGACCAGGAGCTCTGGGCAAGCAAGATGCTGTCTCTGCACAAAGTGCTGAGCAGAGGAGGGCACCAGGCTCTGTGACTGATGCCACGGCTCAGATCTGCATGTGCAAGTTGGAGAAGAGAGAGAACAGCAGCCTGCCCTTGGAATCTCGGCAGGACGCATCCAAATCCCCCACTTCAGATTATCCATCACAGGGACAGCGACGCTCTGCTCATTATCACCATTTGTAAGATCTTATACACCAGGGACCTGATTCTTCCCAAGCTTATGCTGGTGCAAACCAAGGCCAAACCTACCAATTCCTGATGGGATAATGCACGGAGAAACCCAACATCTCCAGTGCCCCCTCTGAAGTAAATTTGCTGTAAACCAAACAGTGAGATGGAGGGGAAATAAAACAAGCTCACAAAGCAGTGTCATTTCAGTCCTCAACTGACATCAGCTCCAGTGGGGCCAAATGACTAAGGAGCTGGGCATGTATTTACATTCTGTTTATATTATCTCATCTGCAGGGAAGGTTAACATTGGCACCAGAGCGGCCCAGAAAAGACGGCCTTTGTTGCCGCTGTTGGCGCTCGGTGCCAGCTGAGATCGTCTGTTATGCTTATTCCTCCAGGCTAGCCAGGAAATTGCCTCATGGAGCACAGACGGGCCCAGGCTGCAAAAGTTGTATTGAAGGTGCAAACTCTGGGGCCGGTTCCAGCACTGAATGTCTCCAAAAGTCTGGGGAAGTTTAGCCCTGGGATTCTGATTCAGCACTTTGGAAGACAAAGAGGACAAACACAGGTTTGGACCTGTCTGTGGTGAGTGCCGGGGCCGTGCCAGTTTGGACCTGGGTTTTGCCCTCCCCAGTAAGGCAGGATGGAGCTGCCTGATTTCCAGTGCCCCGTGCCCAGAGCAGAGGGGGCTGTGCACCAGGTTGCTCAGCTCAGAAAGTGTTCCATGATGTTCTGGTGTGGCTGCTCATGAACTCTATCCATGGTCAGGTTCTAAGTCTCAGGACAACTTGAAACCAGGGGCTCCCATTTCTGCTTCTGCACTAACTGTTCTCATTGCAGTACCAACTTCCTGGGAAGGGCAGGACCGAGCTCTGCTCTGGGGGCACCAGGGACAGCACCCAGGGAATGGCTGGAGCTGTGTCAGGGCAGGCTCAGGTTGGATCTCAGGGAAAGGTCCTTCCCCCAGAGGGTGGTTGGCACTGACCAGGCTCCCCAGGGCAGTGGGCACAGCCCCAAGGCTGCCAGAGCTCCAGGAGGGTTTGGACAACGTTCTGAGGCACAGGGTGGGATTGTTGGGGTGTCTGTGCAGGGCCAGGAGCTGGACTGGAAGCTTGTGGGTCCCTTCTAGCTCAGGATATTCTGTGATTCAATGATTCTTACAAGAAGGAGTCTATTAAATGCATAGTGAGACAATAATCATAACTTTCATAGGATTCCTCAAACTAAGGGTAAGAAGAAGAGATTAAAATCTCCAAACTCTCACTGTAACTGCATGGTCTGATTTCTAAGGGAGACTTGGTCAGGAGGATGGAGAAATCAGAGAGAAGCTGTTCCCACACAAGTCCCCTGTCTGGGTGTGTTTGTGTGCGCATTACACCCTTGGCAATCTTTGTTGGAGAAGGCGGCTGTGGATATCTTGAAAAAATTGCAGTTTTTCTCAGATTTCATGGCTGAAATGCTTTTGGGGAGAGCAGGAACTCATCGTGCTCCCACAGTGAGTAAGCCATGCACTAAAGTCCCTTCACCAGGCTGGAAACCCCCAAATGAAAAACAAACCCTGCTTTCCTAGTGTTAGTCATGTCAATGCAGTGTTTCAGTGAGGGCACAGGCACTGCAGAGATAGGACAAAGGATGGGAGAGGACCTTTCTGGCCTCTATTTCAAACTGAAGCTGTTACAGAGTTAGCAGGTCTTGGGTAGTACAGAGTCAGCACCCTGAGCTCACTCACACTGCGCGTCCTGCCAGAAGGGAGAGAACTTTTGCAGAAACTCAGTGGCATTTAGGGGGTTTACCCTCTAAAGCTGAAAATCCCCTGCTGCACAAGCAGGCTTTGGAAGCTGCAACATCTGCCTAGCAAGCAAAGTGCTGAGCCTGCCCACAAACAGCCTGAAGCTGCCCCGAGCTTGGCCCGTCCTGAGCTGTCTCAGGGTGTTCATGGCACCTCCAGAGGCCTCCCCTCGCAGACCTGGCTCCACTTTGCATTTCCAAAGCCAAACTTACATTTATTGGTGTCAGCAGATTTCATGTGTCTGCTTTTAAACCATTTATTCTGTGTTTTTTTCAGAAGGCAAGTTATGAAAAAAAAAAAAATCATTTTATGAAGGGAGTTCTGGTTCCTGCTCTGCTGAAGCAGCTTATAACTGGTTTTTTGTGTTTTTTTTTTTTTTTAAATTTCTCAAGTTAATTCTTTTATCTGAAACATTTCAGCTGGAGCCAAGAGAGGCTGAAATTACCAGAGTTCCAGGGGTGATTGATGGATGTGTTCAATCACATCACCTAATTGGCTTTGCACTGTTCACAGTGTAAATCAGGAGTAATCCCTCCCAAATCAATAGGATTATATGAGCTTAAAAATACTGTGAGAAGGAGGAAAGACAAAGCCTCATTTGGGACCGAGTACCAAGGAGACCACCCTGCCTTTGTGCTGTGATGCACAGAAGCTGGAGATCATCTGCTTCAAGCGAGGCCATTTAGGCTATTTTGTCCTAAAGAGGCAGGTGACAACTCATTTTTGACCTCCTGACTCTTTTTACCACAGGATGAGCACCCCGAGGGTGAGAAAAAGGGCTGGGTTATTTCCATGAGCTTAATGCAGCTTTTCTTCCCCTAGCCAAGTGCACAGCAGGGCTGTGAAATGGGAGCTGCAGCCCCACTGAACCCTCAGGATTTCCCCCTGAGGTGCAAACTGGAACGATTCTCATCAAAACACAGCAGCACCTTGTCCAGCCAGGAGGAGCCCAAGGGATGTGGGATGGATGGAGGGATGGATGGATGGATGGATAGATGGATGGGTGGATGGATAGATGGATGGATGGATGGATGGATGGATGGATGGATGGATGGATGGACGGATGGATGGATGGATGGATGGGTGGGCGGATGGATGGATGGATGGATGGATGGATGGATAGATGGATGGGTGGGCTGGTACCAGGCAGCTCCACGAGGGTGTGACTCTGCCTGGCAAACTCTTCTCACCGCTGGCTGCCTCACTTTCCCCACTCTGAGATGGGTGTAACAGCAGTGCCACCAAAGGGCACTGAAACCAAGAGCTGAAAGTGGCATCTCAGCATGGAAGGTGTTGCTACCCAGGCATGGAAAGCCCCTCAGATGGGGCTTCAGAGCTTGTCCTGGTACCAGTCATCCCTTGCTGTGACATTCCACTGCCCTGTGGGTGGCACTACAGCTGTCTGGAGGCTGAGCGTGGCAGGCACAAGAGCAGGTCAGAAACCCGAAAATAGTTTGTGAAGTCGAGAAGTACCAGGAGGCAACAAACAGCTTTCAGCTCCTCTGCAACCCCCACGGATTTAAGTGTTTATAAAATTAGGCAAGGTGACATCATCCATCTCTGTCAGCACACCAGAGTTAGCAGAATTTGCCTAATTTCATTTCTCAGCAGCCACTCTCTGAAGTCCCTGTGACTACCTTTAGCACTTTAACACTCCAGCTGGTGCTGAAGAACTGTCCCAGCCCATGATGCTGTGACAATTCCAGCTGGGTGACATCCCCCCCGGGGCTCATGACAGAGCTGGGCTCTGCTCCTGGCTGTGCCTGGCACCCACACATCGAGTCCTGTGGTCCTCGAGAGCCCAGGGGTGTCACTCTGCTCCCGAGCACCGAAAAGGGACTGAACTCCTCTGCCGGTTTCCCCTCCTTCCAAAAAGCATAAACTAGAGAAATATCCCCTTTCTTTCCTCCAAATTTAGGAAGAATATCTTGTGAATTCATCGCTGCACACCTGACTACTGCAAAACTTGTAGAGTTCTGGGGAGTTTAAGGCCAAAACTATTCAAATCTGTGACATGCTCATCATTGCAGCACAGGTCACATAATGCCATGAGCTATTTACACATATATATATATATACTCATCTGTAACTTGTGTTTTAAGTATTGGTGGGAGGGAAGATCTAATATTCAGCATTTTGAGCTATACCAATCGTCTCATTATCAATTAAACAAGCAACCAGCTCCCATTATGACTAACTAGAATGTGTGTGGCTGTAGTTTCCTGCCCGGGAGCAGGATGCCTGTGCTTTCTTTCCAGAATTTGCAAGCCCAGGCTTGGCCAAATTTTTAAAAGTGAGAGACAGAACTCCCCTGCCCTTCCCAGAGCAGACAGACCTCAGACAGTGTCACCCATGTGCACACAGACAGGTTGCTGGGGGTGAGAAGGCAAAAACCTTTATGGGCTAAGGGTGAAAGATCCGCTTCTGAAGAACCCCGTCATGGGATTGGTGACTGATGATCTGCAGTGTCATCATGGAATTCCAGAAACACTGAGGCTGGAAAAGTCCTCCCAAACCAGCGAGTCCATCCTGTGCCCGATGCCCACCTTGTACCTAAGAACTGAGTGTCACAGCCAGGCCTTCCTTGGATACCTCCAGGGGTGGGGACTCCAAACCTCCCTGGGCAGCCCCTGCCAAGGCCTGACCACTCTTTCCAGCAAGAAATTCCTCCTGATGACCAACCTGCCCCTCCCCTGGCACAGCCTGAGGCCGTTCCCTCTCCTACTGTCCCTGTTCCCTGGGAGCAGAGCCCGACCCCCCCCGGCTCCCCCCTCCTGTCAGGGAGTTGC
>JAWMRA010000146.1:19616924-19630056 GCA_035584735.1 Pseudotriccus pelzelni | reverse complement strand
AGGGCAGTGGGCACAGCCCCAAGGCTGCCAGAGCTCCAGGAGGGTTTGGATGATCCTCTGGGGCACAGGGTGGGATTCTTGGGGATGAGCCTGTGCAGGACTGAGGGTTGGACTGGATGATCCTCGTGGGTCCCTCCCAGCTCAGCATATCCTGTGTGTCTGTGATCTGTAGGACATAGGTCCAGGTAACCAGACCTGTGTTCACACCTTGATCCTGTAGACCTTCTCGATGGCTTGGGGGTGTTTGCAGGAGGCTGCCAGGGCATACACGGTGTCCGTGGGGACCCCACACACAGCCCCCGTGTTCAGCAGCTCCGCGATGGTCCTCAGCCCACTCGTGCGGTGGGACTTGGGGCACACGCAGGGTGGGGGGTCCTGGGTGTCCTTCTTGGAGCTCCCGGCCTGGGAATAGTCAGGAGGCAACAAAGATGTTACGGTGGGAAGAAGGAAATGTGTGAGACAGGGGGTAGGATCCACCCAACTGCAGGTGGACTGTGCTCCCTTGGCAGTCAAAGGGCACAGGCAGCACCTCTAGGGATGCTTCACCCAAAGTAAGTGACAATTGCAGTGGATAAATTCCAAGAGACTAACTCGGGGTGAACATTTGAATTCAACTCCTAAAATCAGAGGAGATGAACCCCACCCAGCACAGAGAAACAGCCGCTCTCCAAAATGACCAAGGAAACTCAGAGAACCCCAAACCCAGAGGAAGATCAAGTTTCAAGTGCTTTCTCATGAGTCTCCTGTGGTTAGAAACGCTGATTTTATGGAAATGTTCCTCTGCAGCAGGAATCTGAGCTGTCAAATCCATCCCCCAAGTGAGGGGGGACTGCCTTGGTCAGACACAGCAGGTGGTAGGAGAAGTTTGAAGTTCACAGATACAGGGGGGAACTCTCGCTGTCCTGTCTGGGGAACCTTTAACTCCCCTGCCCCCGAGGTTATGGCTTTTAAAACTTCAATCTGCCAGGAATTCTTGGATTGGAGGTGACTAATTCCACAGGATCACGGGCCTTTTGGAGCAAGGTAGGAGTCTTGTAAACTCCCCTGCCCTTTCTCCAAGTTTCCATGCGCGTTATTCCTAATGGAAGAGAGCTCATTTCCAGTTCCCACAGAAATGTTGTGACTGAGATTTCAAGTGGCACAAAGGGATTCTGAGGAAGGGAAATTCCATGGAAACCTGAAGACCCCAGAATATCCCTTCCCAGCAGGGAAGCTACCCCATCACGCAGAACATGTCTTACTGTGAACAGGGGAGGTCCCATCATCAGGAGGTCCTTCCCAAACATGCAGTTTGCCAGCGATGCTGTTGCTCCATAGAAGCAGAGGATGCTGAAGATGCTCAACACCACAACTGGGGAAAAAAAGAGGGGAATCAGAGGCAGGAAGAGTGATGGAGTCACCATCCCTGGAGGGATTTCGCAGCCGTGTGGATGTGGCACTGGGGAACAGGGTTTAGTGGTGGCCTTGGCAGTGCTGGGGGAATGGTCTCGGAAGGCTTTCCCAACCTGAATGATTTTATGATGCTGTGATTCTATTCTGTGAGGATAAAATGGTAGAAAAGCTCCTGCTAATCCTCTTGCTAAAGCACCCTATAGAATTAAAATAAAACTTCTGCCTGCGGCAAAGCCAAAGCTTCACCAGAACTGCAGCCAGTGACCCCAGTGGCACATTCAGCTCATCCCACACCTCAGCTGCTGGCAAGTAGGACTGTATGGAACCTCTGGAGGCTGAGCTGATCCAGGAGGATCAGCCACACCTAAAGGTTTGTTTGGAAGCTCGGGGACCTGGGGCTGAGGTCTTGGGCCTGAGAGGATCAGTACCTGTTGCCTGCACACACAGCAGCCTTCAAAGCAACCCTCTCTCCTTGCTTCTTTCCACACTGAGCTCTCCACACTTCTCCGCAACCCAGGACCCTCTCACTGCACTCTGTGGGAAGGTTTAATGACCAAGTTCACCTAAAACTCACTTTCAAATGGCAAAGGGAGGTTCTCCAATGTAAAGAGCAGAAAACAAACGCTCAAGAGCTCCATTGCAAGGGTCACACAGAGCAGCACCACGTTAAAAGAGGAAGCTGTGGAAAGAAACACAAACAAGAGGGCCCCACATCAGAGCATGGCCCATAAAACATACGTGAAACAGCAGAAGAGTTCCTAAATCAACTGAGTCTTGTTTGGTTAAACAGAGCAGCCCATGATCTGGTTTCCCTGGTCGAGGAGGAGCAAAGGCACGGCCATGGTCTGTTCAGCCCTCAGGTTTCACGGGACACGCTGCCAAACCCCTGATTTGCCAGTACACTGTGCTCACATGGAAAACACTTCTCAGGCAGCCAAGCAGATCCTGATTTACACCAGCTGGGCTGGAATGTGACTGTGGATTTGTGCCAGTGGCCCAGTCCATCGAACACTTTCACCTTATTTGAACCTTTTATTTTCTTTGAGATGTTCTTCTCTTCCCTTGGGACTGTTTCCTCTAAGCCCAGCTCAGCTTCTGTTACTGGCTGTGGGCAAAACATCTCAGTTGTTGCCTAATCGGAGAGACAGGAAGAGCCTCTCTCACTTGTGCATTCCCACCACAGGAGGACTAATGACCTGACCCCAAATACCCCTCAATAAACAATCCCATTGGTGCTGAGACTTACCTAGAATGATTAAAAAAGCATTGAGCACCAAAAAGGCAACGGAACCAGCGGTGAACCCCTCGGTGTTCCCCGCACCGATGTCCAGCAGGTGGCCTGAAACAGGACCAGCACATCTGGTTGTGAGCAAACCATGAAGAGCGTGACAGAAGAATGACACAAGGGTGACAGATCTGTGGCTGGAATTACTACAGCTCAGTCTAAGGGATGGTGGCCTCGTAAGGAAAACCTCCCGCTGCTTCTGCAACGTGAAGTATTTGAGGTATTAACTGGAGAACCGGTGGTGGCCATCCAAAAACAGCTGATGATTTTACCTCCAGCTCGTAATCCTCAGGGTCTGGCTGAACACATCAGCAGCTCCTGCCACACCTCTGAAGGAACAGCTTCAACTCTCCCCACAGGTGCTCATTTTAACAGCGCCTGGCACGGAGGCTGCGTGGACACGCTGCCCACCTGGAGCCAAACACGGCTCTCAGGGCCCGGGCGCAGCATCCTGAGAGCTCCTCTCATGGCTGCGACCAAGTGGGATGAACCTCTCCGGGCTGCCGAAGGATAAACGCGGAACCTGGAGCCTTCTGCTGCCTGAAAAGTGTCTCCTGAAGTGTTACTGTGAGATAACAGCCCAGAGACAGCCTCACAGTATTTTAGCAGGGAGACCTCGGCCTCTGTTGAAGTTGAAGACATGCCTCGGGCCCCTGTAGCTGTGTGTGCCAACTGCATATAAACCGGGATGTTTCTATGGCATTATACTTTTATAAGGAGGAAAACTGGGGAACCTGATGTGACTGACTCTCCCGAAAGAATGAATAACGTGGGATCAGGCAATCTGAATTCCCTGAAAACACCCCTTTTTTTTTTCCCCGTGACCGAGCCAAGCAGGCGCCCAGCCCGCACGTTACCTGCCAGGCGAAGCCAGGCCCAGGCTGCCCAGAAGGCAGCGTAGCAGAACGGGAGGACGGAGCCAAACCTCCCCCCTCCCCAGGCCTGGATCCTGCACACGTAGAGCTGCCCCACGGCCCCGGGGATGAGCACAGAGGGGATGGAGAGCTGCTGCCTGCCGGAGTCCCCCAGGCTCCCCTGGACGGCGGCGGCGGCGGCCAGGCCGTTGCAGATGTAGAACAAGGCGTCGGGCACGGCGGCGCCGGTGCCGCCGGGCAGCTCCTCGGTGCTCGTGAGGCGGGTTCTGAGGGCCGTCAGCGTGGTTTGGAGAGCTGAGCTGGACACGGCCTGGGCGCCCACGGGGATCAGGGCCTTCTCCCCGATGGAGTTGATGAGGCTGGCGAAGGTGGCGTACAGGGACAGGGCCGTGCAGAGGCTGCAGGCGGCGCCCAGGAGGGGCTGGGCGCCGGGCAGCGGGATCTGGTGGATGAAGGCCGTCGTGAGGAGGATGAAGGAGGTGTTTTGCAGCATCTCCAGGGTGTCTTTGTGGGCGGACATCAGGAAGAGTGTGCAGGCGGTGGCCAGGAAGAACCACCCTCCAAACATGCCCAGCCTGCTCTCCTGAGCCCGGGGCAGCCCCAGGAAGGTGGTGAGGATGAACTCTTCCCAAGACATCACCAGCCAGTAGAGGCTGTGGACGCTGAACTTGGTTGTGTGGTAGACATCACCTCGGAGGTAGCTGTAGAAGCTGGAGAGCAGCTGGCAGCTGGAGATGATGGAAATCCACGCTGCCCCGACACAGAAGGTCTTCATGTAGCCAAAGAAGTAAAAGGCAAACATAAAGGGTGACACCGTGTCGCAGATGTTGCCCAGGGCCATCGGCTCGGCGTACTTTGTGTTCTTTTTCTTCTCCTCCCCAATGGCCTTGGAGGAGCTTTTCTGCGCTGAGCCCAACAGCAGGACATTGAAGAGGGGGTGCCCGAAGCCTGGAAGGACGTAGCGCTGCGTGATGCCCTTGAGGAGCAGAGCCACCGCCCCGTACAACCCGCAGGTGACAATGACCAGCTCGATGGCCCCCGACACCACCAGGGCCCACTGGCAGAACAGGGCGACCGCCTCGAACACCAGGGCGAGGGCGAGGGCCCCGAATATGAAGGGCATGATGTAGTTGATGGTGGCTGAGCAGAAGCAGAGGACGAAGGAGATGGAGATGTAGGCCACCAGCCCGGCCACCGCGCTCTGGCTGGCGGAGAGCTGGGCCGCGCCGAGGGGCAGGGGGTGGCTGCTGTTCCCCGAGGGCAGCGTGGTGTTCTGCAGGGACGGGTAGGCAGCTGCCATGATCCGTGTGGCCCCGTAGCTGCTCCACAGGGCGGAAAAGGTGAGGAAGGCTGTGCCCCCGAGGTGGTCGTACTTGCGGAAGGCAAGGAATCCCGCCAGGAGCTGGACGAAGCCTCCGATCAGGATGAGGTGGACACCTGAGGGACACGTGAAGCGGTCAGGTGTGAGGCAACCCACCAAAAGGCTCGAGCTGCAGGAAGCGGGTCCCACAGCCTTCCTGTGAGCAGCCCTGCGGCCTCTGCCTTTCCCTCTTTATGTCAAATTTCTGTGTGGGCGCTGAGCCCCTTGGCACGTTCAGGGTGGGGAGCAGGTCGGGGAGCAGTTTGGATCTCGGAAAGTGGCGGGGAATAGCACACGGAAGGTTTGGACCAGACTCTGGGCAGCGGCTGAGGAAGGAGGAGCAGCCACCCCCAGGGGCACAGGGGGGACGGCCCACGCATCCCCAGTAACGGTGACCACCATCCCACGGGGATGGCTCTCCGGGAGTCCATCCCGCCCGGTGCCGTCAGCCCGGACGTTCGCCCCGGACCAGCCCCCGCTGAGCAGCACCACCCACCTGCCAGGATGTCCTCCGCGCCCCGCGGCCTGAGGCCGCTGTGAGCCACGGCGAGGTTCTGCAGGCAGAGCAGGAAGGCGCTGACCACGTTGCCCAGGAGCCCCAGCACGGCCGGCTCGCTGTAGAAGACGGCGGCGAATCCCGCCATGGCCCTTCCAGACAAAACAAGAGCGTCGGCCGTCGCCCCCACAACCCCGTCGGCGTCTAGAGCAGCGCTGCTCGGGCTCCCCGCCAGCCTTCAGAGCCGGGCCCCTGCTCCGAGGAGGGAGCCACTGGTGACAGGCTCAGGTGTTTCCATGGTGCCTCCCCGCTCCTCGCTCCAGACAAAGGCTCGATTCAAAGCACCACTTTAGGTGCCTACTTTCCGGAGTCCTATCCAGAAAAAACACACACAACCCATTTAGGCTACAAGGAGTTCTGGCAAAAACATGTTTAGGTGCCCCAAAGCGCTGCAGGTGGTGGGGATGGTTCCTGTCCCCTCTTGTCCAGGCTGCTGGAGATGGGGAGGAATGAATAACCCAACGCGAACGGACAAACATTCAGACAAAACCCACAAGGTATTTTTGAGCCGTTCCAGGACGTTTCTTATCCACTGTTACAGACAAACAGGCACGACACTCACATACACAGTCTCCCTTCCAGATGGAATTTTCCAGCTCCATCCCTTTTCTTGAAACCCCAGTGACTAAATAGTCTATTTTCAAACCCTTCATATTTCTACCATGAACTCGCCTGTTTGCAGGCAGCCCCCACATTCCCGCTCCTCTGCACTCCTGGGTACCAGGAGCTGAAGTTTTCTCTCAGGAGGGTTTTTTGTTGGGAAACAAAGATGAAAATAAACCAGCAACGTTCTTGTTATTTGGGTATTTTTAGAACATTTGATGACCTAAAAGAGCTGGAAAGGGAGAAAGTGATGTAGTCAGTTCTCAGCCATTCCAAAGGGCCCTTTGGAAAGGGAGGAAAGCACCACTATTGATATGGGGAGGAGGGAAGGAGCACCACCCAAAAAAGAAACAGCGATGTGAATAATAATCATGAACCTAAATCCCGGGGACACACAGTTTTCCTCAGCACAAATACACGTTTTGCAAACCTCAGTGCTCTCTGGACTCTCTTGTTCTACAAAAAAAGCCATGTTTTCCTCTCTCCATTTATCCTAAAGGTTGCAATTTTCCCAAAGAGAGCAGGATGAAGGATAAATTGACTCCAAACTGGTTCGGCCACATAAACCCACATCAAATGTGGGAAGGGGTAAAAACTTGCAAGTGAACCTGGGGGAACAACAAATTATTCAATTATTTGGTTGTGCTGAAGGCTGGAATTTTTGGTTCAGAAAGAGAAATGCACCAAATCCCAGCACCAAATCCCTCCCCAGAGAGGAGGGAACACTCTCTCTCAACATCAAACATCCCTCTGTGCTACTGACTTGAAGGAGGCCCCAAGGAACGAGGGGCCTGTGGAGTCCATAACTTTTTTATTAGTATTACTACTTAAAAATGACATTTTTATATAAATAAGTGGTCTGATTTAAAAGGTTAGTCTTGGAGAAGGGCCACAATATTAAGTTTCTCCAGATGTTTTGCTCTGAAGGAGCTTGCAGTACCTTTCTGGGCACACTGCAACAAGCTCCTGCGGGGAGTGAGTCCCTGGAGGAGGATGAGGTGGGTTTTGGAGGCAGATGGGCTGGCCAGGTGACTCCTTGGATCCCAGAAGTGGTTTGCAGTTTGCCAGGGCTCTTTTTGCGAGTGGTTTCTGTGTAACTGGCTGTGCTGGGGGGTTTAGAGAGCTGTAAAGGATGTGAGAAGAATTCAATCCAAGATGTGGAAAAGGAGGAGGATGAAGGAGGTTCCCTTGGGAGGAGAAGGTTTTGGGGTTGGAAACAGCTGCACACCCAGCCCCCCCATGCCAACACAGCCTCTGGCCCCTGTCCTAAGGCCACTCCAGCAGCTGTGCATTGCCCCTGCCTCTGTTTCATCCAACATGAGGACGCACCAAAGAATTAAAGCCCTCCTGTTGTCCCAGGGGCAGCAGCACTGGAATGTCGTGGGCTGCACCGAGGCTGGAGAGAGAGGGTCTGCATGGGAGCCCCCAGAGGGGTTTTCTGCTCAGGTATGCCCTTGTCCCCAGGATAACACCACTCCTGGCTGCTGGCACTGTCCCTTCTGTGCAGCTGCTGCCTCTGGCACTTTGTAGGGACCTGTTTGTCCCGTTGCACCGCAGAGAACTGAGAATGTGACACGGGAAGGTGAGGTGACACAGGAGGCAGAGCAGCAAATGGGAATCCCTCCCCGTAGGTGAGGTTGGCAGCTCTCTGGACACACAGGGCACCAGCCAGCACAGCCACAGTGCAGGAAACCATGAGGATGGAGACCTTCCTATGGTGAGGAGGCACCTGGGGTGCTGCCAGAGAGCTGCTTCTGCCCAAGAGATGGGGCAGCCCAGGGTGATCCTTGCCTTGCACAAACCCCCTCCTGCAGTGAGGGCACAGCCAAAGCCACCCCCTCGCTCATCCAGCCTCCTCCACCTTCTCTCCTTTCCCTGCCTGCCCCTGACACTCTTCACCCTGGGAGGGGCAGAAATGGCATGTGAGGTCCTGCCCCTGCCCTCGCTCATGACCTCTGAGCTGTGCCCATGTGGGGCAGCTTCTGGCCACCACTTCCTTCAATCACTGCCTTCCTCACAGACACCTGCCCTTCAGCCCCTCCAGAGCAGGTCACTGCCCTCTGCATCCCCTTTCCATCTCTGTTAGACCAGGTTTTGCATCCTCTTTGCATCAACATCCAGCTGCTCGTGGAGCTTCAACCCGACCGACATTAATGGGAATATTCTGGTGCACGGACATTCCCTCCTCGGGAGGCTGGAGTAAAGCTCCACATGGGACACATAAACAACCAGCAGCCCATTAATTTCTCAGGCACTCATCCCCCAGTGACATTTTGCCATCAGTTTTCCATCCCACCTTAGGAGTGATAACAAATGTTTGTGCAGCTCCGAGGAAACGCTGCCTCCCTCCAGATAAACATGGAGAGAGAACAGAAAAGCAATTCATTTCGGAAAAACACACAGCAAGATGATCAGTGCATGACCACACCACAGAGCTGGATTAAAAAATCACAACCCTGACCCTCCTCTGGTGCCAAACAGCCCCAAATTGCTGGAGACACATGGCTACACGTAAAGGTCTGCATGGTAGTTAGTAGAAAATGCAGTTTTAAACACCAGGTGTATCACAGCAGGCTGTTACTCTGCCCAAAATAATATGCAGCATGTAAAACACCCCCAGGTTTCACTGTTGGACAAAGCAAAGAGCCCCAAAAATCCAACCATTCGTTTGGGAACGAAGGCTCCCAGTGTCCCCTGGAAGCTCCAGAGTCCACACCTGCACTCACAGTTCCATGGCAGAGCTGGAGGCTGAGAAGAAGGAGAGTTATGAAAGGCTCAGCCAAAGGACCAAACACTGAATGGATTCAAGAAAAGCATCAAACAAACCACCAATGCTTCGCTGCTGGGATTACCTGCTGTGGTGACACTTCTGCTCAATGGGAGGATGCTCTTGTCCCTCTCATTTCCTGGTAAGTCCCAATTTTATAGTCCTCCTTAGGGGGAGGAGCCTGGGGCCAGTTGCTTCACCCCTTGGCACCTGCAGCAATTTGGAGACAGGAGTTTCCTTGAACTTCATCAGTCATTGTCCTGAATCTTTTTTTTACTTCCTGACAGCTGGTGGGAGGGGGGTTCCCTTCTGTTCAGCAGAGACAAACCACCCCTCCTCATCTATTCCCCCCACCCTCTGGGTCCCCAGGGGCTGATGTCATCGCACTTGAAATTCAGTTGCAAACAAACAAAAAGCAAATTGCCTTTGGGAAGCCCTATATAAACCCTGACACCAACCACCTTCCAGCCACACACCTCTGCATCCCTCGCCCGGAGCGGCACCGAGCTGGGCACCCAGCGCTGGGAAAAGCAGCCACCAGCATGGTCTACTCCACCCTACAGGTAACCCTTCCAACCCACCAAACCCTCCCCAGCTCTTTCCTTTTTCACTCTGTGGAGGAAACATCTCTTCCCAGGCCGTCCCTCAACCGGCCAAAAATTACCCTGGCGTTAAACAGGAACCTGCCCCAAAAGGAACAAATCCAGATGGTTCTCACAGTCACCTCATTCAGCTACTGACCCGTTGCTTGCTCCTTCCATGTGTCCCAAACGTGCCCTGTGTGGTGTCCTGTGGGGTTGTTGTTGTTGGGATGTGCCGTGTGGGGTTTTCTGGGAGCTGCGAGATCTCACGGCAGGTCTGGAAAGGCTCTGCCGCCCCTTCCACTGTGCAGCTTTATTTCCCTGGATGTTCTTGGCATCCTTGCTGGACTCGGCTTTGGAAAATATTTTTAGCCTCCTTTAAGTGTGCTGTTGGTTTTATGTACTCCTTTGATCCGTGAGTGTCTCGCGCTGCCGCTTTAGAGGCACCACCAGGAAAAGTGCTCCGGAAAAGCTCCGGTGACAAACTCTCTGTCTGTGTCTTTCCTCCAGAAATCCCAGAAGCTCTTGGCAAGCTCCCGGCACGCTCACAAAACTGCTGCCCACGGTTTGTATCCCTCTGCGGAACAGAGTTCCCCCATCCTTTTTTTCAGGGGCATCCCAAAATAATCGTGGCGTTGCTTCGAAAGGAAGTGCCCAGAGATAACCCACCCAAATCCTCGGAAAGCAAAGCGTGTTTGGGGGGTCCTGGGGTGGTTTGTGCCGCCGGGGCTAAAGGATGAGGAGAAAAGCAGCAAAATATTGGGAGTCTCGTGTTAAACCTGAGATTTTAACTGATTTAGAACTAGAGTTTTCAAAATCTTCCTCTTTGACCCCAAAAGGAGGAGATTTAAGTGGTGGCTGCCATGGGGTTGCTCAGATCCTTAACTCCTCTGTCCCTCCTTCCCTATTGCACCTGATCCTGCTGTGGGCATTGCTTGGAGGGATTCATGGATCACTCTCTGTGTCTCCAGCACTGCCCAGCTTTGGACAAATTAACCAGAACTTGCCTGGGTAGCCCCTTGGTCTATTTTTTCTATTAATAAGTTTGTCTATTATCTTATTTAAAGTCTACTGTAAGTTTATCAACTTATTTTAAACTGTGTTCTTGTTCTACCTTAAATTTATTAACTTTTTAAAAAGCATTTTCTTGGTCTATTATGTTTATTAACTCATTTGAAAATGTGTTCTTGCTCTGTCATAAGTTTATTAGCTCATTTTAAAATACGTCCCTGATTATTACAAATTTATTAACTTAGTTTAAAACGTGTTCTTTTTCTATCATAAGTTTATTAACTTAGTTTAAAACATGTTCTCGGTCTATCATGTTTCTTAACTTATTTTCAAATGCAGACCTAATTTATGACACGTTTATGAACTTCTTTTAAAACGTGCTCTTGGTGTATTACACCCATTACCTTCTTTCAAAAGGCATCATTAATGCAAAGAACGTCGCTTAATGAACACTTGGGGACAAGAGAAATCCTAACAACCCGCACAGATTTATTTGTTCTTGGACAGAGTCTTTCATTTTTTCACGAAGTTCTGCCAAACTAGGAGAAAAAACCCGGGAGTCGTGGAATGCTTGAAGTTGAAGGGTTAAAAAAAATACCGCTGCCTGCTGAAGTGACAAAGAGCATTTGACGACGGGAAGGAACAAATCCAACTTTTATGGGTGCCGTGCGATTCGAGCAGATTTTCCTGCCGCTTTTCCAAGCCCGTTTGACATCACCCTTCCCTCCCGCGGGAGGGCGGCGGTGCCGCCGCCTGGGGGGACACGGGGGATGCTCCCGGGGGACAGGAGGTGTTCCCGGGGGACAGGAGATGTTCCCGGGGGACAGGAGATGCTGGCAGAGCCCCCCTGCTCGGCAGGAGGTTTCCGAAGCGCTGAGCGTCCCGGATTCCTATGGGAATGCGTTTCCCAGAGCTGCCCTGAAGGGGGAATTTTCTCTCCGTGAGTCACCCGGTGATGGCATTCCCAGCTGTGTTTCCAAGTGGTTTCAGGCTCCTGGGCCGTAGGTGAGCCCAACATGAGCAAGAACACTGAGTCAGTGGCGTGACATTTCGGGATGTGAAATTAGGGAATGGTCATTTTATTAATTGCCATGTTTTCTGTTTAAACAACAAAGCCTCATGTGTACCTGCTTTGGGATGAGTTGGAACACGTTGAAGCAAAGTGTTTATTTTTGGGTTTTCTTGCTTCACTCAGCTGGATTATTTTATGTAATTCAGTTAATTTGGAGGTTAATAACATCTCTTATCCTGTGTGCATGTAGGTGTGCACACCCACATTCATATATATAATATATATATAAAAAATATATATTATATAAATTTATATTACATATAATGTAATTATACAATAAATAATAAATATAATATACAAATTTATATAAAATATATAAAATATAATTTTTATATAAATATATAAAAATATTTATATAAATATATGAATATATGGATTTGCCATCATGTAGATGTCACCTAAAAGGGATTTTATGGTTTTTCTACTCTCATGTGCCCTCTCAAATTAATGCTATAAATTTTAATGGGCCATAACAATTCTAATTCTATGCATTTTAAACATCATTCTATTAATTATACTCTGTATTTTAATTCTAGAATTATATATAATGCCATTAATTATAAATTCACCAAAACAAAGCGATTTGTCACTGAAATGTAAAAGTCCAGTGGTCCCAAACTGGATATTGCCAATGGAATTTTAACACTTATGAGCATTAGCGTCCTTTGGCTTGAGAACAGCTGAGCCAAGACACTTCAGTGCTTTGTAGGACCAAACTTCTGGATAAATCCAGACTTATCAGGTCTTATCCTGCTTGCCAAAAATGGGAAACTACAGTAGGTTTTGGTGTTCCATGATCCTCTCCCAGCAGGGCACCACTGGTAATGAAGCAGGACTTCCTTTCCTCCAGATAAAGGGACGTAATTTGAATTGATCCTCCCAGAAAAATGTGGTTACTGGAGACTCAAGGTGAGGGGATGGGCCTGAGCTCCGGAACTGCTTCAGCTGAACCTTCTGGAAGCCACCCCAGGAGGTGCCTGGAGCAGATATGGAATCACAGAACATCCCAGGTCGGAAGGGACCCGACATCAATCCCCACTCCCTGCTCCTCGCAGGAGCGCCTGAAACGAGCCCCCCTGGCTCAGGCAGGTCCTGCTCCCTCAGCTTTGTCCTCCGGCAGGTTGAGCGGCAGCAGAGGGTGAAGGGCTGTGAGCTGCCGGCACGGGGCTCAGGGCTGGGCTCACCCCCTGTCCTCTCTCTCGGTGCTGCAGTGGTGGCCAGGAGCGCTCCGGAGGACACCGTGACCAGCAGCTTCGCCTCCTTCATCCACGGAGCCCGACCCGACCACTTGTCCCAGACCGTCCGGCACCGGAGCAAGAGGATGATCCTCGACAGCATCGGGGTTGGGCTCGTGGGCAGCACCACCCACGTGTTCGACATCGCCCTGCGGTACTGCCGGGTAGGAACAGCCCCCTGGCACCACCCTGGCACTGCCACAGCCACCCTGTCACCTCATGGCTCACACAGGGCTCCTGCCTCCTGGTGAGGGGTGTTCTGGCACCGTCCCGGCTGCCTCAGGGGGCGATCTCTGCTCTGTGTGAGCAGGAACAGCCCCCAGGGAATGGCTGGAGCTGTGTCAGGGCAGGCTCAGGTTGGATCTCAGGAAAAGGTTCTTCCCCCAGAGGGTGGT
>JAWMRA010000146.1:19605847-19615863 GCA_035584735.1 Pseudotriccus pelzelni | reverse complement strand
GCACAGCCCCAAGGCTGCCAGAGCTCCAGGAGGGTTTGGATGATCCTCTGGGGCACAGGGTGGGACTCTTGGGGATGAGCCTGTGCAGGGCTGAGGGTTGGACTGAATGATCCTCGTGGGTCCCTTCCAGCTCAGCATATCCTGTGATTCTGTGAATCCTTTTTTCACACAAAGGGTTGTAAATGGTGGGAACAGACTGCCCAGGGCAGTGGTGGACTCCCCATCCCTGGAGTGTTCATCCACACATGGATGTGGCACTTGAGGACACGGCTTAGCGGTGGACACGGTGGTGGCGCTGGTTCATGGTTGGACTTGGTGATCTCCAACATCTTTCCCAACCTTAATGAGCCTATGACAAGGTCCCCCCTGGGTTTCCCTCCCTCCCTCCCACAGGAGCTGTACTCTCCAGTGGCCGTGAGCTCTGTCTATGGCAAGCCGGGTGTGAAGCTCTCCCCGACATTGGCCGCCTTCACCAATGGAGTCGCGGTAAGGTCGGAGCTCCTCCAGGATGATCCACCCCCTGTGGTGCCTTCAAAGGCATTAGTGAGCATTGCAGGGAGCAGAGGGGTCACTGGTAGGGGTTTCTCTGCAATCTCCTGCTTTTAGGGGGGCCACGCAGCTCCCGTGGGGACGCTGGGTGGATGTTGTAACTCGGTGACATCAGCGAGGAGCCCTCGCTCCCTCAGCTGGGAGCGCGTCCCCTCAGCGCGGCCTTATCCCCATTTCTGTGGCAGACACACTCCATGGATTTTGATGACACCTGGCACCCTGCTACCCACCCCTCGGGGGCTGTTCTGCCAGCCCTCCTGGCAGCTTCCCAGATGCTGCCTCCTGGCACCAAACCCACTGGCATGGATTTCCTCCTGGCGTTTAACGTGGGCCTGGAAGTGCAAGGAAGGCTCATGCATTTTTCCACTGAGGCTCACGACATTCCAAAAAGGTAAACTGTCTGTTCTTCGCTGAGTAGTTGGTGAGGGTGGGTTTTGAAATGTTTGTTTAAGTCCAGTTTAAGTCAGTGTTACCCCAGATTAAGGGTAAAGCCCTACGGAGAGCCAAATGCTAGAGGTGATGAACCACCAGATAGTTATTTGGAGATTTGCAGTGACCTTGCCTCAAAAATAACTACCAAGAGGACTCTCACTGGGTCTGCAGTGCTATCACCTCAACCAACCAGGGCGCGAGCTCACAGCCATGCAGACAGATTAACAGTGGGCACTGCCCCTGTGCCAAGTGCCCTTCACCAGCAGTGCCCTGGTGTGGTCCAAGGCACAGCACTGACCGGGACCTGTTCCCTTTGGGCATGTTGGATGAGGCCAGATTTGTCTGGAGGGGTAGAAAGTTTGGTGTAGTGACATAAGCCGTGTCACCTGCTCCTAGAGAAAATGAGAAACTGTTTATTGGAGAGGCTGTTGAAGTTTCAAGAAAGATGCTTCGTTTTTGGGTGGATAAATTCTGAGTCGGGCGAATCTCACCTGCATCAGAGCTGTGAGGGATTTCCACCAGCTGACAGGGCCATTCAATTCCAGCCTCCCAGGGGCTTGGATGTTCATTCCTGCCATCTCCCCTCCAGGTTCCACCCTCCCTCGGTGGTGGGGACCATGGGCAGCGCTGCGGCCACGGCCAAGCTGCTGTCCCTGAGCAGGGCCCAGTGTTGCCACGCCCTGGGCATTGCCGCATCCCTGGCGGGGGCCCCCATGGCCAATGCTGCCACCCAGGCCAAGCCACTGCACATCGGCAACGCCACCCGCCTGGGCTTCGAGGCAGCTCTGCTGGCAGCCCGGGGCATGGAGGCCAACCCCTTCATCCTGGATGACATCCCTGGCTGCTCCGGCTTCAGCGCCTTTTACGGGGTCTATCACCCCAAGCCGCTGCCCGCGCCCGGTGACCACCACGAGTTCCTCCTGGAGAAGCAGGATATTGCCTTCAAGCGGTTCCCAGCCCACCTGGGGATGCACTGGGTGGTGGATGCTGCCCTGTCTGTGAGGAACCTCTTCGTCCACTACGCAGGGTCCTTCTCTCCCGCCCTGATCCGCACCATCGTGCTGAAGATACCGGTGTCCAAATACATCAACCGGCCCTTCCCCAGCTCCGAGCACCAGGCCAGACACTCCTTCCAGTTCAACGCCTGCACTGCCCTGTTGGATGGTGAGGTCGGGCTCAGCTCCTTCACCGAGAGCAGCATCCACCGCCAGGAGCTGAGGGAGCTGCTGGACAAAGTGGTGGTGGAGCACCCTGAGGATAACGTGGCCAACTTCGACAAGATGTACGGGGAGGTGGCGCTGCTCCTGCACAGCGGGGATGTCCTCACGGGCAAGTGTGACACTTTCTATGGCCACTGGAGGAAGCCTCTGAGCAAGGAGTCGCTCCTGAAGAAGTTCCGATCCAACGCCTCCCACGTGCTCCCAGAAGAGAAAATAGAAACCATCATCGCTACGGTGGACGACCTGGAGAACCTGTCAGACAGCTCCCAGCTGGCCTGCAGCCTGTGAGGGAACAGCACGGGGGGGTTCAGGAGGGGTTTGTCCCGGTGAAACTCTGATTCCTTTCTTCATTGGTGCTTTACTTTGATTTCCAGTGCCAGGAACATTCCCATCCCTTCAAGTCAACACTTCACTACCAAAGGAGCCCCTGGGGTTCACAGTCACAGGTGTGACTGTGTCAGCCCTCAGTACAAGAAGTACATTTCAGCTTGTGGTTGATGCTGTCTGAGCAGCTGAAAGGCCACCACAAATATAAAAAAATCCCATGGAGATCCCTGAGAATCTTGGGGTGTCACTGGGAAGCGGATTCCCCAGAAGGAACTGTGTCTGTGTGTTTTTTAAAGCTGGATTCCAAGTCTTTTCTGGGCACAGCGCCCAACCACTGAGTCTGGACAGAGGAGGAAGTTCAGCTGCAGAACATGTGCTTTTCTTAGTGCTCTTCTGGGCACTTTTGGGATCATGGTTAGTTTGTCCTGGTGGCCAGATGGAAAATCCATCCCTTAGTGTAAACAGCCCTGCCTACAAAGCTTTCTGGCGGAGAGGGATTATTTTGCTTTTCCAGTAAAAGCCTCCTGTTTCTCCAGCCTTTGGGAAATGTTTGCCACTTGTCTGTGTACAAAGGATGGTTCAAGGACCCTCAAAACCCATAAGTCTTCTCTGAAGGAAATGCAGCTGGTAGGAGAGGAGCCCTGCATCAGTCCTACAGCCCCTACACCTCCCAGGGGGTGATCCCTGCCCATCCCAGGGCTGTGCCACACCACCCTCCTGGCTTGGCACAGGTTGCCCAGACACCTGTTCAGAGCTGATACAGCCCATGGGCATCTCTACGTGGTGGCTTGGGCACATCCATGCTGAGACTGACTCACATTGGGAAACTGCTGTTTCTCCCCCCTGAAAGGAGGGGAATCTTCCTGAGGCTCAGCTTTTAACTCACCTTTCCAGCTGGTATGAACTCAGTTCTCACACTCCTGAGCAGCCATTCCCTGAAGGGCTCCTTCCCCTGCTTCCTTCCCGAGTGAGGAGATGGAGAACTGCTCAGTATTCCTGTTCAGCACTGGGATTGCTGATCCAAAGGGCTCTTTCCAATATGACCCTAATAAAGGTACAGAATCTGCTGCAGGAGTGAGGGTTGTTCTCCAAGGGGGGTGAGATGGGACCAGGCAGGCAAGAAGGAACGTGGGCTGGTTCCTTTACCTTCCTGATCGTGGTTTGTGCAGAGAATGTCCCACCCAGAGCAAAACTGTTTGCTCACCTGTTAATCCACTCTCTCCCACTGTCTGATCTTCACAGCGAATCTTTCTGAACAAAGAACAGAATTAAATCCACTTTCTGCATAAAGTTTTGATGCTTCCTTAGGCAGACTGTCAGGTTTTTTGGTTTGCTGTGAATACACACAGATACAGAGGCTTTCTCAGAAGGTGGGGCACCCAGCAGAGGCTGCACAGGTACAGCTGGGACACCGAGGACATTGTGACCAGTGGTTTCTCCAAGGTAAAATATACACTGAGCCCCACAGGTTGTTTTTCCTGCTGAGGACAACAGCCCTCAGCCAGCAAAGCCTGGCTGTGCTCCAACACGATCACCCCAAGATCCATCAGTGATTCTCCATCAGCAGCAGATTTCAAATACTTGCCAGTTTTCCGTGACAAGGTTCCAGTTTCCCTTGGTTCCAGTCAGGTGTGAGGTCACCAAATACGTCATTCCATGTTTCACAGCCCAGTGAATTTGAAATCCACGGAACCAGTGCCCTTTCAGCAGATGGTGTGTAAAATTAGGAAAGGAAGGCTGGTAGGGTCCAATTTCCTTTTACTGGTTCACTTATCAGCTCATAGAGTCCCACAATCACTGAGGTTGGAAAAGCCCTCCCAGCCCATCCAGTCCCCCCCTGTGCCCCGTCCCCACCTTGTCCCCCAGCCCAGAGCACTGAGTGCCATGGCCAGGCCTGCCTGGGACACCTCCAGGGATGAGGACTCCAATACCTCCCTGGGCAGCCCTTTCCAATGTCTGACAGCCCTGTTTGTGAAGAAATTCCTCCTGATGTCCAACCCGAACCTCCCCTGACACAGCTTGAGGCCATTCTCTCTACTCCTGTCCCTTGTTCCTTGGGAGTAGAGGCCAAACCCCCCCGGCTCCCCCCTCCTGTCAGGGAGTTGTGGAGAGTGATAAGTCGAAGCAGTAAGTGGCTTTTCCAGAGCAACCAGGAGCTAAAGGCATGCCTGAGATTTTTTTGTTTACTCATGGAATTTCCTACAAAAGCCTCGGACTCTGGAAAAGCCTCCACTCTCCCTGCCCAGGAAAATGTCTGACTCATTATTTCCGTTACCAGAGAGAAAAAAATGGTCTGTGAAAATTACAGACCAGCTTGTGTGACACTGAGGGTGTTCAGAGATTAATACGGTGCCACCAAAGCCCTGAAATTCTCCTCTCAGGCTGAATGAGGAAAAAAAAGCCATTGTCCTTTTTTCTACCGCTGTTCCAAGAGAAATGGCACCTTAAATTAAGGAATGAGAACATTTTTCCACAAATATATTTACAGTATCAAGCTCAGCAGCTGGAAGGACACCAGAGCCAGGCAGAATGCTTGTTAGTAATCAATAATTAGAGGAAATGTTGGATGCCCCATCCCTGGAAGTGCCCAAGGCCAGGTTAGAGGGGGCTTGGAGCAACCTTGGCTAGTGGAAAACGGTCAGGGAGGTTGGACTGGATGATCTTTAAGGTCCCTTCCAACCCAAACCATCGGGTGACTCTGCGACTCCACAGTCCCACAACAAAAATTAGAGCAGCAGAAAGTAGCCCCGAAAGCAGAAGGGGGGCAAAGTTGGTGTGTGCAGGACGCCGCCATAGCACTGCCCGTGGGCATCGCCCCCATGCCGAGGGCAGCGCCCACCCGTGGGGTCCCGCGGCAGCCGGACAGGACGGTCAGCACCCTGGAGAGCAGCCGCCGGGTGCTCCCGGGGCTCCATCCAGGGCGTCCCTTCCCGCATCTCCGCTCTCCAGGCAAAGGTGAAGAGATGCCCGTGGCTTTCTCCCGGGACACTCCGGCCTGTAGTTCCCACAAACCACCCGAGGCAAAGCAGCTCCCCACCCCTGCGGTCCCCACTTGCACGAGCTCCTGGTCATCCAAAACACTGATATGTGGGGGGGGGGGCTTCGCCTTTTTTGGCACCTCGTGGACATGTTTGGATTTCCCACGAAATGACAGCACGGGGAAAAAAAAATACAATTAAGTGGTTGCTTCAATTTTATCGAGGGTTTTGCCTGTGGAGATCGGGGGTGCCCCCCCGCCCTCCTGCGCTGTCCCCGGGATGGTATCGATGCCTCAGTGTGGCCAGCTGGGGAACTGCTCTCCTTGAGAAGCTCCAGGTCCTTCTGCGTCATTTTCTGCTTTTTAAATAACTGTGAAATTCTTCTTTCTTTTCTTTTTTTTTTTAAACAACCAAAGGAAGTAGAAAACTTAGGGCAGCCCCACAAGTGCCATCAGTCAGAGTCAGAGCGGACCACCCTCCTCATCCCTAAATAAATCCAGGACTTTAGACCCTCTCCCCACTATGTTCCCACTCCACCTCTGCTTTTTCCCATCCCTGGAGTCAGGAACCCTGTGACTCTTGATGCAGAGCTGAGTAGGAGGATGGAGCTTCATTTCCAGGAGTGTTTGGGTGTCAGACACTAAGGCCAAGTTCCCAATTCCCAGACAAAAAGGGTGTTTGGACACTCACAGCTGGATTTCAACCACTGGCCTGAGACCAGACCGACAGGAGATGAAAGGAAGGGAGACAGAAACCTCCACCTGTGTCAAAGTGACCATGAAGAGAAGAGGAATGGCAGGTTCTTTTGGGTTCATGGTGTAGGAATGAGGGGCTTCAGCTGCCAGACATTAGGAAAAATGCCCCAGTGTGAGCAGCAGAAGGACAGATCTTCCCAGAAGGCCATGAAATCTCCATTGATGGTGATGTATAAAAGTAGGACTCACTCCCAGGAGTGGGAGCTGAGCAGGAAAACTCTGCCTTGGGAAAACCCTCGATGTCCATGCAGCCCTACTTCTATGGCTGGGCTTGGAGGCTCATTCTAGGTTTACAAAGGAGAAGCTTGGAGCTGGCCATCCAAAGGCTGGGCCCTGCATCCCATCTGCTGCTGGAAGCCAGGCAGAGGCTGGGCTGTGCTCCCCCCTCATTGACTGCAGTACCTGGAAACCTCAATCAGGTTCTCATCGGGGTCTCGGAAGTAGATGGATGTCATTGGACCCACAGCACCAGTCCTGGCCACGGGACCTTCTTCAACAACCACCCCACAGGCCTGGGAGGACACAGAAGAGCAGGAGATTAATGCTTCAGGTCGTGTCCTCAGGGTTTTGTTCACTCTCCCCTCTCCAGCCTTGAGAACAGGAGCTGTTGGATGAGGCAATCCTGACACTCCCCAAGGCACAGACCCTGAAAGTGCCATTTGGAGGCTCTGTGGCTTCGTGTCTCTAGGGATCCCACTGCCCTGTGGACAGTCCCTGCCTGCCTCACCTTCAGATGATCCAGCAGCTGCTCCAGGGGCACCTGTGTGACAAGGCAGAGATCTGCAGAGCCAGGGACTGGGCACCGAGCCTTGGGCTCAAACTCCTTCCCAACCTCATGCAGATTGAACTTCTGGTTGCCAAAACGTAAAGCTTTGCGATTTCCCTGTCCCCGAGGAGGAAAACCAGAATAAATGAGACTTCCTGGGCTGGAAATCCTCAGCATCCACTCACCTGCACAGCCCTAAAAGCTCTGAGGATCTGATGTAGTCCTGCTAACTCAGGGCTTTGCTTTGTGGCCACCCAAAAATTGATCACTGCAAGGCTCCCATGATATTCCTCGAGATGTGGAGTGAACCAAGAAAGTCCTACAGACACATCCAGATACTTCCAAACCACAGTGATGGAAGTTTTCAGGTTTGGACAAAGCTGATGAGATGGAAAGAGGGTGAGGAAGGAGGTTTTGGCATCTCTTTGCAGGATCTCAAGGGGATTTCTGTAGGCTCATATGGCAGCTGAGTCCTGAGACCCCCTGGAAACGCAGGACACTGACCACCTAAAGAACAAACTGAGCTGTGAGTCTGCTTTTAGGAGGCCTGGTGGGGCAGGAGAGAAGGACACAAGCTTGGAAGAGAAAAAGGTGCAGTGTGTCCATTCAAAGCAGTCAAAAGCATTTGAAACTTGGGCAGGAGATGAGCTGGGGCTGTCCTGGAAATATTAATTAACTTTTCCTCTCTTTCCCGATGGAAATCCCAAAACAAGAGCTTGCCAGGCACCTGTAGCTGACATGTGGGTTTCAGGGTTCTCCTCCTTCAGTCCTAGAAGTGGTTTTTCAAAGAATCTTTTTTTTTACCCTTTTTTTGACTCCTTTCACGGTGTTGGTTGGACTTGCCCCTGACTCAGCTTGACTCTCCAGAAACTCAGAGCTTGAAGGGCTGCAGCTTGTGCTGGTCCTACCACCCTCACCCCAAGGAGGTGCCCAGAGAACCCATCAGAGATCCACAGGTCCCACCCACTGGCCCAGAACAGCAGTTCCAGGTCCTCTAGACCCAGCCCAGACCCGTGCCCCATGTTACCTTGAAAGTCACCACCTCCATGCCCAGGACTTTGGAATAAAAGGCCACAGTGTCCTCGATGCTCTTCACAGTCAGCACAAGGTGGTCCAGGTGCTGGATGAAACACGAGGGGGGTCTCACACACTCCTCCTCCTTCCAGGACATGTTCTCAAGACTGGGAGCTGGCATGGAAAACCAGAGAACATGAAAGCTGGGAGCATCCAGGCACTCAAGGACACAGTCCAGGCAGCTGCGAATGGAGGTCACACAGGTTTGCTCCTGACCCGCAGGTGGCCCGAGTGCAGAAGCAATAAATCCTGCTCCCTGGAAGGGCCTCACACCCCCGGCGGCTCTGGTGGCACCTGAGCTGGGGCCAGGTCTGCAGGACCAGACGGGTGACCAACAAGCTCCCAGTGCACAAAAACCAAGAAAGGACCAAGTGTGTGATCCTTCCCTCCAACCCCCTCTGGGGTCTCCCCAACCTTCCTCACGTCCAGGTGTGGACACTCATCCAGGGGAAGCAAAGACAGAGAGTGGAGTCCCAAGGTGGGACCTGGCAGAGCAGTAGGAAATGCCTCCAAGGACATGTGTTGTCATGCGCCCTTCGAGCTGCTGGGTGTCATCACCGGGCAGAGGGTGCTGCCAGGGGCTCAAGGTGATGCAGCATGAGGGGGTAGGGGATCAGCAGCCCGAGTTTACAGCAGTTCTTGGTGTTTTCTGCTGGGTTCATATCCCCTGGCACTGCCCTTCCCTTCTGGGGACAGTGGGTTAATGGTGGCCTTGGCAGTGCTGGGGGAACAGCCGGACTCAACGACCTTGGAGAGCTTTTCCAACCTCCAGGATTCTGTGATTCTGCACAGCGAATGCTTGGCAAGGACAGAGCTCGCAGGAGCAGGGTCAGTACAAAGCCAGGCACAGTCTCACCAGGGAATCTGCTCCCTGCAGCCAGAGGATCCTGCTTGGAGAAGGACCCCGTTGTCCTGCTCCATGGCCTGGCCTGGCCTGTGCCCAGCGACTGTTCCAGTTCTGGGGGCAGCTGTGAACACACCCAGCAGAAAATCACTGCCCCCTCCTTGCTGCTGGTGTTCAACAACCTCTCCTCAGACCAACCCGGTTCAGTCCCTCTGCAAATCCCTCCCAGCCAGCACGTCCTCCTGGGTGCTCCCGAACTCCAGGACCTTGGTGTCCCAGCTTACAGCTCCCACCTCCTGCCCAGCCAGCCCTGCCAACACAGCCTCTCCTCTCCGGTGAGCCCCTCGGCCAACACCTGCAAGGAAAGCGGGGGTAAAAACAGGGGGTTACCTGTCAGAGGGGACAGAGCAGGGCCAGGTGGTGCCAGGAGGGACCCCACGACCTTCCTTCCTCCTGCTGGGTGAGCAGGAACGTCACAGGAGAGTGGGAGGGAAAAATGAGACTGGAAACGGGAGCGCTCAGGTGAACCTTGAGCCGAAGGATGTGAAAGTCCAACTGCTTGAAAAATCCCGGAGAGGAGCCTGGATATTTTAACCCCACCTTTTTTCCCTTTCCAAGGGAGGGAAAGTTGAGTTTCTGTGCTGTGTGAAAGCTCTCGCTGGGGTGATTTTATTCCCACTGGATATCCCTGGACAACAGGGAGTGTGGCAAGCAGCCACAGCAGGCTCCTACCTCAAGTGGCATTAAAAAAAAAAAAAACAAAAAAGTTGTATAAAACCATTATAAAACTTGGGTCATATAAGAGATGAAAAACGTCCTAAACTTGGTGCAGAGTACTTTTAAATTTGAAAATAAAAGTTACGCTGTTACATAGCGCAGCATCTCACTAGGAATGCAAACGTACAGTTACTTCTTTTATACACACACACACATATGAAGGGAAGCAAGGCTTTAAAAGGGTTAATCAAAGTATCTTGCTCTAAGAAGATTCACACCCCAGCTCTATCTTGCTCAAAGGAAATTTCGTCCTGTTCAGTGCAGTAGGCCCAAACCCACAGAAGAATATTAGGA
>JAWMRA010000146.1:19571966-19596261 GCA_035584735.1 Pseudotriccus pelzelni | reverse complement strand
ACTATCCCAGGTTGCTCCAAGCCCCATCCAACCTGGCCTTGGACACTTCCAGGAATGGGGCAGCCACAGCTTCTTGGCAACCTGTGCCAGGGCCTCCCCACCCTTCCCAATATCCCATTGAAACCTGCTCTCTGCCACTTTAAAACCATTCCACCTTGTCCAGTCAAACAAAGGACTGGCTATAAATGTCTTAGGACAGCACTGCAGCAGTGAAAACTGATTTTAGACTTGTTTAAGCATCATTTGTTGGGGAACAGGCAGGAGTTTTGTCAAATGATAGGGTTTGAGTCTCCTCAAACCTCCTACTGTGGGTGCTGCTGTGATAGGAAACTTTAAGGGCCAAGTTTGCTGCTCTGAACACAAACACAGGAGCCAGTGGAGCTCATGTGCAAGGTACATCCTCCTCCAGCAACACTCACTGCCAAGTGTTAAGAGAATTCCACAGGAAAAAAAAAAAAGGAAAAGCAGAATTGGGAACAGTTTAGAGAATAAATTTCTGTGTTCCTGGAGAAATCTGAGTTTTCCCTGCTGCTCTGAGAAGCAACAATATTTTGGGTACAGTGGTCAATCTCCACTTGCTTCATGACTCAAATGAAGCATCTTTTCCAAGCCAGAGATAACAATAAAAGGGGAAAAAAATCCTTTGGGAGTGGTTTGCACAATGTTTTGAAGCAGTAGGAGAAAAGGCTGAGCTGGAAGTGCTTCCCAAGCCCTGACAGATCCAGCTGGGGAGGGGAGCCTGGTGAAAGGAGTCCCAGGAGCTGGGGACACACAGCTGGCTCCCCTAGGATGGATGACATCTCTGCTGGCCCTCAGGGATGGGTGCAATCCCAGAGAATTTTACCCAAAAAAGGAAGGGAGGAGAGAGAGAACTCAGTAACTACAAACTGGGGGGAAACCTAGCAAACACCTCCAACACAAACCATGACGGGAAAGCACTTGAAAGTGTTGGGACAACTTCTGCTGACATTTTACTGTTCCCTTTGATCTTCTCTCCTGATATTCAGGATTTCCTGGCTTCACGACAACATCTTTCTTTAAAATGACATCTGCTCTTTTTTCATTTATTTCATTCCCAGAAAACATAGGACCCCAGGAACTTCCACAGGCCATGGAAAGGGCTCTGGGATAACACAGTTGTTTCTTCCTTCTGCTGTTTACAAACAACATCAGCCCCTAAATTATGCTTGCTGGGCCCAAACCTTCTCTCTCTTCTTGGGCCTTGGCTGAGGGATCATGCTACTGCCTGCTGGGGCTTCCCACGGGGCAGACAGTGAGGGAGAATCTGGACCACCTTCCCTCTGGAGTGGTCACTTGCCCAGCTGAAGTGGCTCAGGTTGCCCAGAGAAGCTGTGGCTGCCCCATCCCTGGAAGTGTCCAAGGCCAGGTTGAAGCAACCTGGGCTAGTGGAAGATGTCTCTGCCCAGGGCAGGGATGGGACTGGATGGGCTTTAAGGTCCCTTCCAACCCAAACCATTCCATGATTCTATGGAGGGTGGTAGCAGGGAAAAACATTTTAGATACTTGGATGATGCCAAGGGTGCAGGACAGGGGAGAACCTTTTCTTCTGGCTCAATTACATGATCCACAGAAAACTGGCTCCCTTCAAGGCATGGTACATGGATGCTGGGGGACCTTCAGACAACATTCCCACTCTTCTCAGCTCACCATGACTGCATCAGACTGGGAGAGGAGTGTCTCTTAAATCAGTGGATCCTGACCTCTCTGCTGGAATACTGCAGCATCCAGGACATCTGCAATGTTACAGAGTTTTCCCAGATCTCCTGTTCTCTTTTGTGGCCAGATGTTCCCAGAGGTGCTGACCCCCTCCCTCACCCAGCTCTCTATGTGATGGGAGGAGAGCTGTTATTTTGGGGGCACTGAGGTGAGATCATGATAAGTTTAAGGAATATTAGCAGAGGGAAACGTGAGGTCAGGACAAATTAAAGAATATTGGGTGAGGGAAAAGCTTACAATGTGCTCAGAGCTGTCAAAGATCTGGGAAAGATGTGGTCACATGGCCTGGGGTTAACTGGGATTCCTGGGAGTTATCAAATCCACAGAAACACCTGTGGGGTGGTGAGTTGTGATTAGGGCTCCCCCGTTTTGGGGGGATCTACAGGGGTTTGTCAAGTGCTTATGGGCTGATAAATTCAAGCGCTTTTGCTTTGGTTTAAAGCAGATTCCCCCAGCTGCTCTGCCAGAGTGGAGGTGCAGGGAGCAGGGAAGGGCACTGGGCACTCTGCCCTGTGCCAGGCAGGAGGTGAGGGCACAGCGCCGGGGGCATTTCCCAAAGATAAACGGAGATTTTGGATGAGTAACAGCAGCAGGCAGGGCCGGGAGCAGAGCCGGGCTGGGCTCTGCATCATTCCCGGCCGTGCCGGGAGAGCTGTAAATGCCACTCCCGTGATCCGCAGTCTCTGATTTATGGACCTGCCTCCTTCCTTCCCGTCGACTTTCCTTTCTGCATTTCTGCTTACGGCAACAGCGCCCGGGAGGCAGAGTCTGGGTGCCTCTGCTCCCCCCGGCGGGATTCCCCCACGGCTCACTCCATCCTGCAGCCCCCACGCAGGCTCTGGACACAGGGATTAAGCACAGCCGCTCCAACGGGAACCAGACCGACCCCTCTCTCCTCCCAGCCTCTGGAACGCTGGTACCCAAACACCCTCTGCCCCATTCCCGGTGAAGATAAGCCCTAAATAGTGCACAGATAAAAGAATTTATCTATTATAGTATATCATTGTACTGTTATTAATTTTATTTTATTTTATTAGATGTCTTGTAATTTGTATTATTTATTTATTATATTATAATAAAATATTTATTATTTATTACACAAGTAGCATCCTAAAATGCACAGGCAACATCCTGCAGCCCTTTTCTGGACGGAAGCCCCGCTCAGATCGCTCTGCAATGCTCTGCTTTAGAGAGAAACCTTCGCAGGCGTGTTTATTCAACGAGGCTGAATGCGATGCGCTCCCGGGGCATTTAATTAGCCCGTGGTTAATTGCGCTCATGGAAGGCTGGCCCCGCTCGGGAGCCCCGCCGGGGGGGCTGGCGGAGCTGGGCACTGGTTCCTGGTGAGGAACGTGAGAGCAACTGCAGTGCAGAGAAGGCAGAGCGACCCGGGGGCTGGTGCAGAGGACTCTGCCCCTTGTTTCCTCCGGGCCAGAAAGCAGAGGTGGGCTTTTTTTCCCTTTTTTTTTTTTTCCTTGTTTTATGCTCAGTCTGCAAGTTACATTTGATAAATCTCAAGTGCCAGTAGCTGTGACTGAATGAAAAGAGAGGGATGGTTTCCAACCCCAGAGGGCACAGGACGGCTCTGCAGGTGCTGAGTCCTGGTGTGGAGCTAGAAGCCTCTGAAGGGAGATTATGGGATGGTTTGGGTTGGAAGGGACCTTAGAGCTCATCCCATCTCACCCCCTGCCATGGGCATGGACACCTCCCACTATCCCAGGTTGCTCCAAGCCCTGTCCAGCCCAGCCTTGGATGTTCCCAGGGGAATAGACACTGTGCCCACCCTTCCCTCTCCTTGTGAACCAGCAGATCCTCCACACCAGCTGCTTTCTGAGGCATCACCCCTGGAGCAGCAGAGTTGCCTGGAACAGGGCTGCCAAACCCCGGGGTGTCTGGGATTAGCAGGAGAAGCCCAAGGAAGGGGAAGGCTGTGACCCCAGAGCCCTCCTGCCCTCACAGCCGAGGGCAGCCAGTGATGGATGGCTTGGGAAGTGAGAAGAGGGGGTGGAGGGAGGGTGGGGATGATTTCCACCCCCCTGTGGAGTTGGCAGCCTGCAAGGAGTTGGCTGGGATCTGGGATTCTGGGGGGTATGGGCTGTTATTTATTTCTCGCTTTCTCCCTCCCTGCAAATCTAAAAACAAATCAAGCCACACTAAGAGCAGGAGCAGATCAAGGCCAGCACCGGCTCCCAGCCCCTCTGGGGAGCAGCAGGAGCAAGCAGCAGGCTGGGATGCAAAGGACTGGCATTTCACTTCCAGCTTCCTCTCACCCAGGATGCAAAGGTCACCTCATCTGCTACCTCTTTGTCCTCCCAGCCCTGTTCTTCCTGCCTGCTGGGATGAAGGCTGGCAGGCAGGCTTTGATGTCTAAACCTCCAGTGCCTCCTCTCTGTGATGGGAACCTCTCCAAGGAAAAGCTGGAAAGCTGCTCAGTGCCTGCCAAGGGTTTCCAGCCACCCCTTCCCACCCATCTCCTCAGGGAAACCCAAGATAAACTCAGCCCTGAGCTGTGGCTTGTTCCAGCAAGATTTGGGATGGATCTGGAGCCCAGGGAAAGGAGAAAGTGGGAATATTGTCTTTTCTCCTTGCATTTGGCACTATTCACTGAAAGCTGAACCTTTTCTGGGACTTTGGAGGAGAGTTGGCACCTCAGGGTTTGATGGGACAGCCCCTCCTGGCTGCTCCATCAGCCTGGCTCCCACAAGGCTTTACAGAATGTGTTGGCTCTGCTGTCTTTGCTCTCCCCTAGTCCGACAGGGGCCCAGGGATGTGATCTTTGAGCACTCCAGGCAGTGCTGTGACAAACTCCAGGTGATGCTTCTTTCAGCAAGGTCAAGGAGAGGAGTGTTTGGGGCAGCAGGAGCCCTTGGAGACCAAAATCCTGGGGTTTAGTCCAAGAGCTGAGGCTGAACTGCCAGGAAGTGCCTTCTGCCAGTTCCCCTCTGATAAGGGAAGGGTCTTGCTCCCTTTGAAGGAGGCCAAAGCCAGCTCTATAAATAGCACAACCCCCTCAGAAGGTCCTTTGCTAAGTGTCCTCCTTCTGCCACATCCCTGTGACATTTAAACACTGATTCTCTACGTGCCCCAAATACACCATTAGGGGTTTGGAGGGGAATTGCAGTCACTTATGGGGCTCCTGGAAAATCCCTCTTCCCAGAAGATGGTCTCAAGGCTGAGGTGGTGGGGCAGATGCTCCAGGAGGATGGAGGTGGCTGCACAGCCACTGGCTCCCTATAAAAACTCACTGGGATGCTGGAGATGCCACTGGAGAGAGGCCAGAACCTATTTGCTAAACCAGATTAAGCCCCTTGAAGGAGACACAGGGGCTCAGACCCCTCATTCCCTTGGAAGAGGTGATGGCAGGAGGCAAGTCAGTGGGTTTAGAAGTCATGTCCCTTCCCTCCCCACAACAGCCCCAAATGATGCTCATCCCCATTTCCAGAAGTGGGTTTGGCTCTTACCTATCCAAATCTAGGGACTTGAGCCACAGTCAGGAGCCCTTTGGGAAGAGGAAGCTCTTTGGAGAGAGACTGCCCCTTGCCCGAATCCCAAGATTTCAGCCACTTTTCTTTGCAGCCTCCAGATTTTTAGAGAAACCTAAACTGGGACAAAGTGGGACATTCTGCCTTATGCTTCCTGTTGGCAGCAGTGCCGGGTTGGGATTGACTCTCCCAGGGCTCTGGTAACATTCCCACCGTGCCTGCTCACCAGGGGTCCCGCTCTCCTAAAGAACTCTCCAGCAACACTACCCATCCTTCCCCGGCTCTGTGATTTGTTCTGGGTGTCAGCCCAGCACTCCCTGGGAGCCATTAAGATTAATCTAATAAATATAAATACGACCTTGACGATTCCTCTGCCGGCAGAGGCTGCAAAGGAAAGCAAAACTAAATGTATTTTACATTTCAGAAGCACAGAGGACGTGCAGCAAAGCTACATTTGCAATCCCAGGTTTCAATGGGGATTGAAATGGGTCAGGAGGGAGGGTCACCCGCCCTGCTGCAGCCTGGGAGAGTCCTGTGCACCCCTCCTTATGAGGGACCGCCTGAAGCCCCTGCAGAAGCAGCAGGGACAGGGTACAAGGGGTGCAGGGACAACAGGAGCACTGTGGGGACTGTCCACCCCCATTCCCTGGGGATGAGCTTGTCATCATTTAGGTTGGAAAAGCCCTCCGAGTTATCAATTCCAACCATTCCTGAGGCCAGCACTGACCCCTGGCCCCAAGTGCCACATCCATAAAGTCCCCAGGCTCCTTCCAGCTTCCAGGAGCAGGATGGATCTGTTGCTTTGTCTGGGATGAGGGTGTTGGTAACTGCACTTCCCCACCCAAAAAAAACCCAAACCCAAACACCTGGGGGGCTCCAGAGGGTTTAGTGCCCGTGGCTTCTCCTTGTGGGATCTCTAGGGCTCTGCAGCATCTACTCCAGCTACTGGAGCTGCCTCTGGAGTCACAACCACAGGTAAGGAGAGGCACCAGGGTGGTCTCGGGGACGGGTGTCCAAAGTGTGGGGTATTTTAGACCAGTGTTCACAAGATCTGGGTGAGGTTTTATGGCAGTCAAGGAGAGCTTGAACCAGTCCCAGCCCTGCCTGGGGAGGGCTCAGTGCTGTGTGAGCTGAACAGCCCCTCCCAGCTCCTCCAGGCTCAGGGCTGGAGCTTCTCTCCCCTCTGGCTGTGCTACTTAATATCACCAAGCAGGGACCTCACAGATATTAGCCCTTGATAATGATTAATGGCTCTAATAGGATTTTGCCAGCCAGTCAGTTTTGTTTGTCCTCGTGTCTTTCTGAGCCTGGCAAACCTAATAAAACCCCCAAAATAAAGACCATATTGCTGTAATATTTCAGTGCTGTGTTATTGAAAACCATTAGCTGAGACTTCTTGACACTGTGAACTTGTGCACTGGCACAGCTCACCTCCCCAAACTCATGGGATCAGGGGTTTCCATCCAGCCCAAATCCCAGTGATCCCACTGATGTGAGCAGACTTTGTCTCCCTGAGGCGGGAGAACCAAAGGGCACCTGTGAACCCAAGTCTACAAACACATCCTTCTCCAAAAGATTCTTCTTTAGAAACTTTAAGGGTTGGAGAATGGTTTGGGTTGGAAGGGACCTTCAGGATTACCCAAGTTCCACCCCTGGGACACCTTCCACTGGGCCAGGTTTTCTCCAGCCTGGCCTTGGACACTTCCAGGGATGGAGCAGCCACAGCTTCTCTGCCCAACCTGTGCCAGGGCCTCCCCACCCTCACTGCAAACAAACTTCTTCCTCATATCTAATCTAAACCAACCCTCCTTCAGCTTAAACACAATTCCCCCTTGTCCTACCAAGGGGTCTTCACTTCCTGCCCCAAGCCCACGCTAATCTGATTTAATTGTACCCGGTGATTGTGAACATTGATTGAACATCGAGCCCTCGGGGCACTCCCACAGTGACTCCTGCTCTCCTGAGCTGCTCTGATTCCTCAGCTGGAGGCACCACCTGCTGCAAGGAAAATGGTTCATTGCATGCACCTACCCAGGCTATGGATGGCTCCTGGAAGGACCTGCTCTCTGCTGAACAGCACCCAGGTGGGCACAGAGCCTATGCCTGCAGGTCAGTGTGACCTCCTAAACCCCTCCTGCTGCAACCACTTGGGTCAGTGGGAACTGGCTGCTCTGTGCCTAAAGCCCCCCTGGGGCAGGGGGTGGTCAGCCACCCACTCCTGCAGTGAAAGGCTGCTCAGATCCATAGGGACCCCTCAGGCTGTGGGCTGGCCCCCACCCATTACCCAGGGACTCCTTATTCCTGCTGCGTTCCTGATTTTTGCACAACTTAGAATCACACACTCACAGAATCAAGCAGCTTGGAAAAGACCTCTGGGATCATCGAGTCCAACCTCTGACCCAACCCCACCCTGTCACCCAGCCCATGGCACTGATGCCACATCCGGTCTCTGCTTAAACATGTGCAGGGATGGTGCCTCCACCCCCTCCCTGGGCAATTCCAATGGCTGATCACTCTCTCTGGAAAGGATTTCTTCCTGATATCCAACCTCAGCCTCCTCTGGCACAGCTTAAGACTTGTCCATGGAATGGTCTGGGTTGGGAGGAACCTTTAAGCTCATCCAGTCCCAACCCCCTGCCATGGGCTCAAAGCCTCATCCAACGTGGCCTTGAAGTTGTCCCTAACAGCATCAGCTGGCTCCTCCTGAGCTTTCCAAGAGGAATGTGGCCACACCACTTCCAAAATTGACCTTCCCAAATTCGGGAGAACTTTGGCCCCCCTCCCCCAAAGCGTTGCTGCAGGAGAGGTTAACAGAAAACAGCTGCTGCCAGCAGCTCCTGGGCCATATTTCAAAGGTGTCCATGTCCTCCCCAAATGCCACCAGGCTCAGAAGCTCCAACTGATCCCTTCCCCAGCCCCTGCTTTGTTCCTTGATGATGAACGTTATTAATTGCAGGCTGCCCTCCCTGGGGGTACAGTCCAGTGGGGGAGGCTGTGCCCTTTGCTCTGTGGCAGAGCTCATGAATCTTCCTAGAGGAGGAAAGGGAAGACCCTGGAGAACCATGAGGCTGAATGAGCTTCAGAGGAAAGTTCAGGTTGTTTTGCAGAATCTCCTGCAGCCTTGGTGTCACCTTAAAGCAGCAGGATTGGGCTGGGATGGGAATTGCTGTAAAAGAGATGGAAAATGCATTTCCTAATGGAAGAAATGGGATCTGCCAAGAGCTCTCTGGAGTCTGCAGATCTATATCCATGCAGGGCTTTCCTGCCCAGCCCCACAGCCATGCACGTCTTGTTTTTGCCATGTCTGCACCGAGGGATGGCTTGGGAATGGCAGAGGATCAGGCATTGGAGTCACCCATGAGTGCCTCAATATTCCTGCCTCATCTTCCCATGCCGTGACCCCACTGGCTCAGAGCAGAGAGTGCTGGACCCTCCACATGTCCAGACTGACACATCAGTGACCCCTCATTGTATCCAGGTGGGTTCTGAATCTGTTTGTGGGGTGCTGGTGCTGGCGCAGGGTCTGTGAGATCTTTGGGAGCCCTTTTCCAAGCAAAAAAAGGTCTTCATTTCTCTCCCAGCAAGTGTGAGAAAGCTCTGGAGAGATCAATCAGCTCCGAAAGGATTATCCCCAGGCTTAGTGTTCAATTAATGCCCCGGATCTAATGATGGGGCTATTTTTCAGCAGGGACACCCCTCCCTGGGGAGCAGAGCAGTGGCTGCTCCAGCCTAATCCCGCTTTCCGAGGAGCCCCGTCACTGATCCTGATGGATAGTGTTAATTACAGCAGGGCCAGCCCAGGGGAAGGGTCCTCCCAGCACTGAGTAAGGATATAAATCCTTGCCAAAAAAACCTGGGAAGAGTTGCCACCATGTGGGCTTTGGCACATTCCGGGGTGACAGCGATTTTGGGATGTTTGGGTCGTGCTCCTCCAGGAGAAACAGGGCCATTTGCTGGAATTTTCTGGAATAAATATAATTTCTGGAACAAACATCTGATAGACGTGGTGGAAGAGGCCAGAAATTCAGCTTCTGCCCAGCAGCTGCTTGACACAGTTGTTAATGTCTAAAAAGTTGATCCATCCTCGCTGGAGTGAAGGATTTGGAGCAGCAGTGTCTCCCTTTGATGGAATCTCACACAGGCTTTTTCTGCTCGCTTTTAAATGACTCTTCAAAGCCCACCTCTATCTGCTGGAGATAAGAAAACCAATAAATCAGCTTTTCCAGCTGCTGGCTGGAGGAAAGCAGGACCTCCCTCTGGCTGAAACTGTACCTGCCCCAGCTGCAAGGAGCTGCATCTCCCCCCACCTGAGCCTCCTTCCCCTTTTTTCCTCCAAATGCTGCTGTTTTGCACCAGATCTGCCTCTCTGGATATACCCAGACATGTTTTCCATGAGGAAAGGGAATGGGGAACCAGCACCCCAGCACTGGTGCCCCGCTGGGGATGGGAGCTCTGCTGGGTGCTCAGGGGTGGGGGGAAGCTCCCAGGGTGTTCCTGGTGGTGCAGGAGCTATGGAATGGCCTCTGGAAGCAGATTCAATTAGTGAGAGAGCAATGATGTTCCTTTATTAAGTGTTGCTCCCCAGGCGGCTCTTGGAAGCAGTCAAGCAATGGATAGAGGCTTTCAATTTGTTCTCCTGGCCCTCCCGGGTGGACACGGGGTGTGGAATGGGGAGGGTTGGACTCCTGGGGTTCTGCCAAAGGGGACCTGGCCTGGTGTCCCTTTCCCATGGCTGAGAAGGAATGTGAAGTAGAACTTCCCCAAAGATCCATGGGTTTATTCTACTGCTGTCCTGGGATGGGTAAAATTAGGATCCTGGTGGGGGATTGCAGAGGGTTGTGCTGCTGTCCTGAGCTCCAGAGGGATATTCCCACATGGGGAGCAGGGCCAGCATCCCACTAGATGGCACTGCAGGACAACGGGGGCCACTGCACCCCCTCCACCTGCCTGTCCCAGGCAGCACTGGGGGTGTAAGGCCAAGGCAACCTCTGGATCCCAAAACAGCCCCTGGAATTGCTCGGAAACAGTGAAGGAAAAGATCCCACGGCCTTTGTGTGAAGCTCTGAACTCCAAGGAGTCCAAGCAAACCTTCCAGTGCAGGTGTTCCATCCATCCACCCATCCATCCACCCATCCATCCACCCATCCATCCACCCATCCATCCCCTGGGTGATGCTTTCAGTGACACCTTCCAGGACCTCCTTCCCCTTCATATTCCTTTTATTCCAGTACTATTTAGGGACTTTTTTTTTTCCAGCCAGACCAGCCACGGGAGCCTGGGAATGGGCTTTGAATATGGAGCTCAGCCCCTCATCTTCCTCTGGGGCTTGCTCCCTGCTTCCCCTGGTTGGAGCATCGCCCCATAAAGCTCTGCCACGGAAGGATCCGAGAGGAAAGCGCTGCCCACCCTCCTCGGGGGCAGGTAAAGCTCAGCCTGGGCAGGCCCGGCTCGCAGGCCCGCGGCTGAGGCTCAGCCGAGCGCAGGGCTCTGCTGCCCCAAGTGCTTCTCAGGCGAACGGCAGCTGGAGCCGGGAGGGACAAGGGGTGGAGCGGGAGGAGTTTGGGGAAAGCGAAGGGTCCAGGGGTGAAGATCCGGCTCATCTCCTGCGCTGGGTGGAGCTGTGGGAAATGCGTTGGCTTCTCTTGAGCGCAGAGACGCGTCAGAGAGACAGAGAATGGTTTGTAGAATAAAAGGTTGTAGAATCCCAGATTGGTTTGCGTTAGAAGGGACTTACAAGGCCACCTAGTCCAACTCCCTGCCACGGGCAGGGACACCTTCCACTGGGCCACGTCGTTCAGAGCCCCTCGTACTGGACGAAAGGGGGTGCAATCACCTCCAGGAACGAGGCCCGCTCCCCAAATTCGCTCTGGAGCAAGGATGTCCCCCGTCCGTGTGTCACACAGACACAGCCTCCGGGCCCTGTCGGGACGCGCAGGTTTGTGTGCTCAGGGCATTTTTGGCAGGCGCTGCCGCCGGGGCTGTTTGCCTTGGCCCCGCTCCGGGGCAGCCGTGCCCGTCCCGGGTCATGGCAGGGGCACCCCCGCGGCACCCCCGGGCACTGGCCACGCTGTTTCTTTCGCAGCTTCCTTCCCCGAGGGGATGCAGGACCCCGGGACAGTGGGAGGGACCGGCAGGGACAGGGATGTCACGGCTGGAAAAATTCCCGTCACCTGTGTGATGAGTTGCAAGGTCTCAGCTGAACTGGAGTCCAGTGGGAGGTGGTAAGAACTTCCACGGACATCCCTGAGGATGCCCGGGCAGGGGCTGAAGTGCCCCGGGAGCTGGAGGAGATGCAGGGAGCGGGAAGGATGCTTCCTGCGGGGTGGGGCTCATCCTTTCTCATTTAAACGAGGTGTTCGCTCTACTCACCCTCCCCAGTCCCGGGGAGAGCCTGGTGTGTTCAGAGGGCGAATCCTGTGGCAAGGGGGGTTGAATCGTCCCCTCCTGACCCCACAGGGACCCTCGGTGATGATCCTGGTCTCCAGGTGGCTGTAGGGAAGTGAACACCCCCCGCCCCAACCTCCCCATGTGTTCTGTGCCCTCTAATCCTCTCCAGCTCAGGGTTTGCCCCCCCTCTAACACCGTTCTGGTGCCTGAAACAGTTCTGAGCCTCACTGGGGCAATTCTGCCCCTGGTTTAGAGCCCTCACACTCCTCCTGCCGCCACAAAGGGATTTGTCCATCACCATTTTTGATGCATCCATAAAGGTTTCTCTCCAACCCACCCCCGGTGGGGTTTAGGGCAGAACAGACCCCACCCAGCCGTTTGGGGTCCCCATTTTTTTCAAGCCAAAGCCAATCCCGGGGGACACCTCCCACCCTTGTGGTGCCACAAAGACACTCTGGAATAGGCTATTTGGGAACAATTCAGGATAAACGCTGCAAACGCCTGAGGGGATTAGGATGGAAACGGGTTGCAAGGAGGGTGTGGGCTGTTTGCTCCCTGCTCCATCTCTCAGGAGCACCGGGATGAGCCAAAAAGCGACGGGGGCTGGGGCGGGAAGCAGTTACCCCTCTCTGGGGCCCCTCTGCTTCGCACGTGCCGGGTAATGCCGTGTTTCCTTGGTGATGGATTACGGGATTAGAGGGTTCAAGTGAGCCCTCCTGGCTCCAAGCGGTTACTTCTGGGAATGGCATTGTCTTGGAACAGGGTGGGGAGGAAACCTCCTGCTGCTGCCACGTGCCCAGGAGGGACCAGGCACAGCAGGAGAGTGAAGGATCCGTCCCACTGCGCAGTTTTGGGGTCTGTCAGGGCTCAGGTCGTGTCAGATCCTGGTGCTGAAAAGCCTGGGGATGTCCCTGCCCTTCCCCACCTCCAGGGAGAGTTAAAAATTGTCCTGGGATTGGGAAAAAAGGACTTAGACCTGGGACAGTGACTTGGCTGGAGCAGGGCTGGGACTGGGGGTCCCTCTGCTTTGGAGCTGTGCAGCTTCAGAGGTGTGTAATGCCCCTCTACAACCCAAGGAAGAGTCTGATGTGGTCTGATGTGGATGTTCCCTATCCTGGCTCCTACTTCTGCCTCTGATGGAGCAGGGAGTGGGACGAGCAGACATTTGGCTGGAGATACAACGTGGCTGGACACAGGGTGGGGAAATCACCGGGAACGGGAGGAATTCTCCCCAAAGATGATAAAAAAACAGGAGAAAGCTTGCAGGGAGCTTTTCTCCCACTGGTACCAGACAAACCCTCCCGTACAGGGCTCCCCATGGGCTGGGAGACACTGAGTGTCCCTGTGGGCTTGGAATTCTGAGTCTTCCTCACAGGATGAACAACCCTTGGAGGTCTGGTCACAGCAGCCATGACTCACCATGAGCTCCAGTATGTGAACCTTGGTCATAATCATCTTCATGATCTCAGGGGGAACAGGAGAACCTTCAATGATTCCTGGAAGAAAGAGGAAAAGACCTTGGAAACCATCTGTTTGTTCCCGGGAGCAGTCCCTCAAATGGTTCTGGGCACTCCCAGCTTTCAATGCTGGGAGGATCTTTGGGATACAATGGCTCGTGTCAAAATACTCTCTATTTTTATGGACACAGGTCCTAGTTACTCTAGCAGCAAAGGCTGCAGCAAGGCCAGTTTGCCTGGTTGAATTAAGGGTTGGCAGAGTTCACTCATTAGGAGAATAAACCCTACAGCACAAACCAAATCCAAGCTGCCGTTCCCAAGAAAGGAAAGATCCAGAGCAGAAAGATGTGCAGATTTTTAGCAGGACAAACACTCCCACCATAAACCCCAAAACTTTGCCTCCTGCTTTGCACAGAGCAGCCCTCGTGGGCAGCTCCGAGTCTCCTCGTGGGCTGGGAATACCGAGGTGTCCCTGCTTGGCCGGGACTCTCCAATCCGACCTCCCGGCAGCGCTGTTTGCCCTCTGTTACTTAAGAATTCATCTCGTTTAAGCACCACTTTAGCGCCGCAGGGCGGGCGATATCTTGTAAAAAAGAAACGAGAGCCTTCCTCCTCCCCTCCCTCACTTTCCCCCGGGCCTGTATTACCCCAAATAAACACTCACTTTGTGTAATAGTTAACTTTAATGGCTCGGCCCGGGCTTGGGCTGCACGGTAGGGCTCCACGGGGAGACTTGAGGGGTTGATAGTCCTCGAGGTGGAGATAAGGGCTGGGTTTGAAGGGCAGCGCTGTGGCTGCTGTCACGGCCATGCCCAGGGGGTGGGAGCCACCAGGGGACACGCATCTCTCCGTCACCTTCCCCAAAATGTACCCTGCTGTGGCATTGCCGTCCCAGCCGCTGTTTCCCAGGGGAGTGGGGAGCCGGGCCGTTCCGCAGCTTCGCCATCCCCACCACTCTATCCTTAACCTCCCTGTCCCAGGCCACAAACCTTTGCTGGGCTTCAGAGATACCTGAAGAACCCGCCCAGCAGCTCTTTCTCTCTTAATTGCCTTTTCCCAAGTCAATGGATAACTTTACAGCCGGGGCCATGGACACATCAAACGGCATAACCCGGGGGAGGCAGCGATTTGCCGCGGGAGGATGGCGGGAGGAGGCGCTGGGGTGGGGAGGGACAGTAAAGTTCAAAACTAAAACCATCCTGAAAGTCACTGCCAGGCTGGAGGTGCGCGGGGAGCATCTGCGGGGTCCTCTCTAGATCCCCAGGGAAGCTGGGTGGGGTTTTCTCCCACCCCGTCCCGTCCCATCCCATCCTATCCCATCCCACCTGAACTTGGGCTGTCCCGGAGCAGTGGGACCTTCCAACTTTCCCCTCCAAAATCACCCCGGGGGAGCAAAGGAAGAGCAAAGCCTCTGAGCCTCACACAGTGAGCTCCCCATCTCCACTAGCCCAGCAACCCCTCCTGCCATGGTGGCTCCTGTGGTCCTGGACATGGTGTGGTGGTGCCAGCGTGGCTTCCTTCCGGGTGCCAAGGAAAGAGCTGAGAGGACTCTCCAGTTGGCACCTTCACCTCCTGGTGAAGGCCCTGTGGCAGGACCCCCTCCCCCAGGCTTTCCCCCAGGTTTTTATCCCCACCTCTGCCTCCTCCTTCCCTCCCTGTCCTTGAGCAGCCCGATCCTGGCATTCCTGCAGCTTTAACAGCCCCAGGGATAGTCAGTGGGATGGATCCAGGTTTTACAGCCATTGCTTCACTGTGGCAGCACAAACAAGGTGGGGACAGTGCCAGCACTGGGGGGACACTGCAGGCAGTGAAAGCCACAGGGTGGGTGAAGGGGATCTGCAGGGGGAAGGGCTTTGGGCAGGATGATGTCCTGCTCTGCTGGGCACCCACTGGGGAAGAGCCTGAACTTCCCTCTCTGCTTCGAGCAGAGCTCAAAAATACGTCCCAGATTTGCCACTGTTGAAAGAGGATTTTTTTAACAGCCACCTTCTCCTCGGTGTTCCAGGGAGGAGTTGTCCCAAAGGAACATCAGAAAGGTCTCTCATCTCTCCCTCTGGTGCCCTCTGGGGTTTTCCCCACTGCAGCTCTGTTGAGGAAGGACACTTCAGTTTCCCAGGCAATCAGCTTTCTTGGCATGGTGGCAGAGCTTCCCTCTTATCCACTGTCTTGGGGATCTCACCAGGAACAGCTTGGCTGCACAGCCAGAGCAAAGTCCGGAGCACAGCACGTGCTGAACGACAGGAGGGGGTTCCTGGAGATGTTCAGGTGTTCAGGCACTTGATGGCTCTTTCCATAGGAAAAGATGAACAGTGTCTTGGTTCCTTCTACACTGGACAATGTGAGACCATACACCAAAAATCAGAGTTTCCATGAATATTTGCAGAGCGGGAGATGGCTTCAAACAGGACGTGTTGTGTCATAGATCATGGAATCACAGAATGGAAAGGACCTTAAAGATCATCCAGTTCCAACTCCCTGCCATGGGCAGGGACACCTTCTGCTATCCCAGGCTGCTCTAACCTGGCCTTGGACACTTCCAGGGATGGGGCAGCCACAGCTGCCCTGGGCAATCTGTGCCAGGGCCTCCCCACCCTCACTGGAAAACACATCTTTCTTTGTTTTGTGTTGGGGATTCCACAGAAGTTCCTTCTATTTATGTGCTCATGTCTAGACATGTGGATGTGGTACTTGGTTAGTGTTGGCCTTGGCAGAGCTGAGGGAACAGTTTGGATTTGGTGATCTTGGAAGGCTCTTCCAACCCAAACGATTCTGTGATTCGATGTAACACAACTCGTCCGGGCATCGGAACAAAGTTTGAGCTGAAGGGACTTAATCAGTCAGGGAAAGAGGATTTTCTCTACCAAAAAATGCAGCTGAAACACAAGACCTTTGGGAAGCTTTAGGGAATTGTTGGTTTTAACATGATCCTGCAAGTGCAGCCAGGCTGGGAGGCGACTGTGGGAAGCAGTGACAAAGGAGATGCTGGAGAAGGCAGGTGGGATCCTGCCAGGAATGGCTTTTAGAAAGAGCCGTTTGGTTCAGCCTGTGGAGACACAAGGGCGGGGGACCTGGGGGGGTTGTGGGGGGTTGGGTGTGTCCATGCTGAAGTCATGAGCTCATCAGCCCTCTCAGAGCCGTTTGCACATGGACAAATGTGTTTTTACACACACAACACTTCACCCAGAGGGATTTTGGAGCCTAACCCAGCACTTCCTCATGTCTCCCTGTCTTGTCTCTCTTCCCCCTGCCTGGCTCTGCTCTGGCTCCCTCTGACCCCCAAGGTCTGTGCGTGTCCCTTATCCCCTCACGCAACAAAAAAATGGGAGCACATAGTGAAGGTGAAGAGCATTAAAAATAAATATTGTGCCCTTCCTTTCCCTTCACACAGCGTTGCTACATCAGCCTGGGACAGGGCTGCAGGCTCACACCATGCACAGACTTCCTTGCCCAGAGACACATTTTCCCAATTAAAAAAAAAGCTTTCCCCCTCCCCCTGTTCTTAAGCCTGTAAAAGCAGGAGGTAAAGGCAAAAAAAGAGGCATTTTTAACAGGGTGGAACAGAAGGCAGACACTGTCTCCACGTGATAAAATTTTATTACAAAATATGAGATGGATTAATAATGGAGTTTGGCAGGGGAAAAGGAGTTCTGTAACAAACACAGCATCACCAGTAAATAAATCTTCCTCCCAAGTTCTCCAGGGCCCCCGTGTTTTTCACATCGTGTTCATCTCGCACAGTAAAGGGTCACCTTCGATCCACAGCCCCACAAAGCCACACAGTGCTTTTTTTGCCTATTTACAGCGATTTTCTCCCCATTATCATACAGAGACCAGGCCCCCCCTCCCGGCCTTCCATCAGCTCCTTGGAAAGGTCTTCCTAAGTCTCTGTCACCCCAGTGTCCCATGGGATTGGGAATGGAGGCTGGGATCACCACAAGGCTCCATCAGCATCACTCCCTATCCTTCCCCCAAAAAACAGCCACCCTCAACCATGAAAATGCCATGAAATTCCATAAAATGCCATGAAAGGCAAACCTAAAGCTGTCCACTTCTGTACATATAAAAATAGAGAAATAAAAGCCAGGCTTGCTGTGGTTTTCCTCTTTAAAAAACCAAAACCAAACCCAAAACAAACCAAGTGTTCCTTTTGCATAGTCAAGCATTTGCATGGCAGCACTTTGCATACACTGCAGTGGGGCTGGGCTGGGGTGTGAAGACACTTCTTCCTCTGCCTCTCCCCCATCAAATTTTAAAAAAAAAAAATATTTACATATATATATACACACAGAGAGTCTGGGTGAGAACAAGTAGGTGCATTTTTTTTTCCTGTAGTGAAAAAAAAAAAAAAAATTATCAGGAAAATTATTTAAAATTTCAAGCTACCTGTTGGTCGGTTTGGTTTTTAGCCAGCTGGTTTTGGGTCCCCCTCAGAATCACAGCAGAGGTTTCCTTCTCCAAAAAGCAGTGGGGGGCAAAGAGACCTCTCTGCGAGGGCCAGGGATTGGAATGACCCCCTGACAGCCGGGGGACCCTATGCCTTGTGCTTTGGCTCAGGCCTTGAGGAGGTTCAACCACAAAAGGTGCACCAAAAAGCCGTCTTGGAGTGTGGAGGTTGGGATTGCAGCCATGGGAGCTCCTGGGGGATGTGGGGACACAGGTTGCCCATGCCAGGGCTCATCCATGGAGGGGCTGAGTGGTGCCAGCGGAGGGGGTGGAGCCCAGCAGGTCACAGCATGGCCATGGGGGCTCCCCACCAGCCCCACCAAGCCAGCCTGACCCTCCTGCAGACACCCTGAGCCTCCTGGAGACACAGGTGGGGACTGGCTGAGACATCTCCACACTGTGCTGAAATTCCTCTGAGATGAGCTCATCCTGGCTGCTCCACCACTGCTCTCCAAGGGGCTTTTCCATCACCAGAGCGATGGAAAAGCCCCCATCCCTGGGGCTCCTCCAGATCCACCTCCCAGGCACAAGGCAAGACGTAAAAGTGTCCCCTGTGGTTTTGCCTTAGCTGGGAGGGGGTGGCACTGCAGGTCCAACCTCCCAGGCGAGCTCAGGACACAAGAAGGAGCCCAGGTCACAGTGGTGGCATTGGCAAGGTCCTGCCCTGTGCCCTGGAGAGGAGCCAGAGCCCACAGCCAATAAGGGTCATGGCAAACAAGCCCCCTGGCCCCACAGCCAGCCAATCCTCATGGAGCTGCCATGACAAGCCATGGAAGAGTTGGAAAAAGGACTTGGAGGTCCATCCACATGGTCAGCTGGGTGTAAGCCAGGCCCTCCAAACTTCACTTGAGCTCAGTGTCAAGAGGCTGCTGATGTCAGACCCTGCAGCCCTGGTGCTGAAGGCTGGAAAGCCCTTCCCATGCACCATTGGAAAAGCCACCTGAGCCACCTCTAGCAATTCCATAGCCTGACATTCCCACCCTGCTTGAGAGCCAAACAGCCACCCCAAGGGTTCACAGCAGCGCTGGGCCATCAGCCCCTGGCACATCACCCACCCCAAAGCCTACACCACATCACAGAACCCCCCAAATCCTTCTTGCCCTCCTCTCCTGCCACAGGTGCCTCTCAGCTTTATTTACCCAAGGAAAAGCACAGGGCGGGCTGTGGCTCCTGTGCAGCTTGACACCAGCAGGGAGGAGTGGCCTCCAAATTCCTACCACTCAAAGATGCCCCAGTTCAAGTGTGGCCTCTCATCCCACACTGCAGACACACATCAGGCCGTGTGGCACCTAAATTTGTTCAAGGAAAAATAAAAGAGGAGGAGGGTGTGGGGGAAATCAATATTCAGTTGGACACACCGGGCCCATTATTTGTTCTTGATTTATTTATGACCCACACAGCTGCTGTTGGAACTGGCACGGCCTGGCTCTTGTCCTGCCCAAATTTAACCCCTGGTAGGCTTTGGAGAGCGGGTGATGTGCCCCACATGTCGTGGCACCCCACAGCAAGGGGAGAAGGTGCTCACAAAGCTCGAGGTGGTGAACCTGTGAGGTAGGTAATGTGATTACAATCTGAACAAGAGGATTTATTGGAATTTGTTTCAAAGATTTTTTTTTTCTATTTTTTCCCCATCTGAATGTGGTGAAATGGCAACAGCACAGGCCTGGTGCAATCGGTGACCATGGAGTCCTTGTGTGCGTCTTCTGGAGAAAGGCATCACTGGTGTCTCCTGGGAAACCAGACTTTCATCAGTGGCTTTTTGGGTGGCTTCAGACCCATGCTGGTCCTCCCAGAGACACCTGAAGTCAAAATTCATCTTGGAAGCAGAAATGCTAAGGACACAACCAAAAAACATCGCCAAGCAGGACAGGTATTTGCTGAGCTGAGTTGCTGCCAGGAAACCACAGCTGGGCTCAACAGGACACACGTGGTGCTTCTATCACCTGCTTTTGTGCTGTCCCTTGCTTGAAGGCACGTCAGGTGAGTATGTCATAGGTCTTCTCCTCTTATGCCCCCACAGAGACCGGGATTGTCAACCCATACAGCCCTGGGCACATGCTCCTGTTCTCGCACAGCAGAGAACACCTGCTGTGCCACCTCCATGGTCACACCATGGGGCAAAGTGTCACATCCATGGCCAGGCCAAGGGACAAGGTGCCATATCACACCATGAGGAAAGGTGTCACACCTGTAGCCACACCGTGGGACAGGGTACACATCCATGGTCACACCGTGGGAGAAGGTGTCACATACATGGCTATGCCATGGGGCAGTCCAAGAGGGTCCAAGCTGCCGACCCATCGCATCCCTCCTGGGCCTCACCAAAGGCACCACCCTGGAAGGGGTAAAAAACCATCCCAAAGAACTTGACAAACAAAGGACAGTTGCTCCTGAGTGACAAATAAATAGCAGGTTTGCTGGAAGAAAGCCCTTTGGAATCCAAGGTCTGTTGGCCCAGTGGCACCGGGAGCCTCGTCAGGAGATCAGTCTGTAATTAGAACTGATCGTAAATGAGCTGTTTGGGGTTCTGAATTTTTTTTAAAACCAGAAAGAATCAGAGACAGGCCTGGCAGGGGGTTCATGCACCATCCCTGCTCTGCCAGTTGATCACAGCGTGGGTTTGTTCCTATGTACAGCACGAGGAGAGGCCCCTCAGAGGAGAAAAGAGTTCCAACTGCTCTTGGAGAAGTGTGGGAAGGAGGCAACTCCTAGTTCTGGTGCCTTTTCATGTGCAGGGCCAGGTGGTCGGAACGGGAGAAGCAGCGGCCGCAGGCGAGGCACTTGAAGGGCTTGGCCCCCGTGTGCTTCCGATAGTGCCGGGTGAGCTCGTCGGAGCGGGCGAAGCGCCAGTCACAGCCCTCCCAGGTGCACTTGTAGGGCTTCTCACCTGCGGGGGACAGCCACAGGTCATGGGCACAGCCTCCCAGAAACCCACCCCGGCCCCTGGGAGACACTCAACTTCCTTAGGAGAACCAAGAGGGCACCCTGGCACTGCCAGGGCTCGCCCAGAGTCACCAAGGCATCATGAGCTGCTGAGCTGCAGCAGTCATGTCTTCTCCCTCTTCACCCCACTCCCACTTCGCTTTCCAGGCTTGTTTTCTAGTACTGGTCATGTCTCACTTTGCTTTCTAGGCCTGCTCACGTTCCTGGCGGATTTTGGAGCGTTTCTGGCTTAAAAAAGAACTTTGGAGTTTGGTTTTTTGTGGGTTTTTTTCAAATGAAAAGTCAAGAATTCCTATAAGGAAGGTGTTGCTCCTCATACAGGTGGTGGGGAGCATGAGGAGGAAGACAGGGGTTACAGCACCTACATTTTTTTGAGACCACCACTCAGTGATGGTGGCTGCCCCATGCCTGGAAGTGTTCAAGGACGGGCCTTGGAGCAACCTGGTCTAGTGGAAGGTGTCCCTAAAGGCCGAGCTGACCTTTAAAGACCCCTCCCAACCCACACCACTCTTTGATTCCATGATCTGAGAACGTTGCCCAACATTCCATGATCTGAGAACGTTGCTTCTGGCAACTTGAGGGCTCCTGTCTCACCAAAACAGAGATCAGAAGAGTCTCCCATCCACTGCCAATGTTTGCTGGCACCAAAATAGGTGAGGAATTAAAATTTTTCCTTTTCCGCTGGGGAATGCTCTGTCTTCCACTCCCAAACACCCATTACAGATGACATGAGGTGTGGGGGGTGACCTTGGCTGGCCACCAGGTGCCCACCAAGCTGTTCCGCTGTTCAGCAGCAAGGGGAGGGAGAAAATAAGCTAGAAAAAAAACCCTTTGTGGGCTAAAATAAATGGAGTTTGATGTTGGAGAATATTTTCTCCAGGCTGAGCCCCCCTGCAGCTCCCTAAGAAGTTCTTTTTGTGCTCCATTCCCTTCCCTGGACACGCTCCAGCCCCTCAATGTCTCTCTGCCTCCAAGTTCACCCGGGAGCAGCTCTGTACACAACGCATTGTGTTTTTTCCTCAGGGTGATGTAATGCCTCTGCCCTCCTCCCTCCCCCTCCCTCCCTCACACACCTATATTCCCCAACTGAAATCCATTCAATCACGAAACTCCACAGCCAGCTGGGGGCTGGGCTGGAAAAGCCCGCGGCCACTTCCAACCGTCTGCGTGCCCGAGTTGTGGAGCTGAACCCTGGCTGCAGCCCTCTCCACGCAAGGGTGTGGCCCTCTCAAATATTAGTCCTCGCTCTTAACAGCCTGAACAAGCAGGCAGAGTTCAGGGAATGTGCTGACTTTCCAGACCTCAAATATTTACCATGTCCTCGGCCAATTGCCGCGTGCACCGTCGCAGCACAGCGCACGTCCGCCCGCGCCCGGCATGCACAGGCATGTGTGCCCCGCTCTCACATGCTCGCCACGGAGCAGCTCTTCCTGCTCATGGCCCCTGGGCCCCACACAGCTGGGGGAGCGGGCAGTGGATTGCGTTGGAAGGCACCTCAAAGCTCATCTTGTGTCCCATGGGCAGGGGCACCTTCCGCTAGATGAGGCTACTTCCAAACCAGCCTGGAGCGCTTCCAGGGCTGGGGAAGGGGCATGAGCACCTTCCAAGCTGGCCTTCAACACTTCCAGAGGTGAAGAAGGGTCAGAGGCACCTTCCACTAGACCAGGCTCCTTCCAAGCTGACCTTGGACACTTCCAGGGATAGGGAAGGGGCAGGAGCACCTTCCACTAAATCAAGTTCCTTCCAAACTGGCCTTGAGCGCTTCCAGGCATGGGGAAGGGGCAGGAGCACCTTCCACTAGACCATGTTGCTCCAGGCTCATTCCAAGCTGGCCTTGGACACTTCCAGGGGTGGGGAAGCCACATTTGGGCAGGAAAGTGAAAACACTGGGCCACAGCAAGATCTACAGGGCCTTCCCCGCAGCTGTGAAACCTGGAGGAGACAGGTCACCAGCACCACATCCTGCTCCTCAAAAAACTCCTGCAAGCTGAACCACAGGGAGAAGGGCGGTGTAGTTTTTATGATTCAGGGAAATACAGGATTTGCAGAGGGCTCACCAGCAGTTGGCCGGGTGTTTCATGGGATCTGGGGGTGCCTCAGCGTGCCAAGACAAAGACAGGATTCACCCTGTGCAGCTCAGACATTGTCCCCACCAGGTCACCTGGCTGGGTCAACACCACCGAGGCCCTTTGGTTGCAAACAATACCAGGTTGATCTCCAGGATGGAAACCATTGTCCCAGGAGCTGGCTCCATCTCCCAGGACAGCACGGCAGGGCAGGCTCAAACAAAGGGCCTGAACGGGTATTCCCGGCCCCAGGGAGGCGGGAGAGCAGCCATGGGTTAGATATTTAATCTCACAATGGCTCCCAGGAAATGAATGGTGTCTCCAGGAGAGGGACACAGCCCAGCCCACAGCAAAACCACAAGGAAAGATCTCAGAGATCAGGTACTTCTCAGCCCCGGCAGGGAATGGGGAGGAAGGACATGGTTAACCCTTCAGGTGATGGAGGTGGGGTGGCATTGGGCAGGAATTGGGATGGGTTCTGTCTTTGCAGCTCCAGTGAGGTGAAAGCCTCAAAAGCAAAACATGAGGCTAAAAATATTGGATGCAGAAACTCTGAGTTTGCCTGTGTCTGGACCTGGACTGGATTCCCTTCTTTTTACTCTTTCCACACCACCAAAAGTTCTCTTAACTACTCAGATCACTTCCTCCCTCACCTCTATGCCCTTCCCTCTTCGAGTCAGTGAAGTGGAAGAAGGCAAACACATGTGGATTTCCAGCCCAATTACTAGGAAACCAGGAAAACCCACCACATTTTATTGGATTTAAAAACCAGCCAAGTTTTCCTGGACACACCTTTATATTGCCTAACTCAGGTGGGTCATGGAGCTCTGAAGAGAGGGGGAAAAGAGAGATTTCATTTTAGAGCAGAGCCCTGTGACAAAGGCCTGTCACCCCCCAGCTTTGGGAGCAGGGACAACATCCTTCCTGTTCCTTTCTGTGCTGTTCTCCAGCCCACTCTTACCCAGATCCTGCCAAAAAAATATTGTTCCTCACACACACAAAAAAATTCTTTGCTGGAGTGTTCAAGGGGCCTGATAAGGGGAGAAGAGAAAGGGAACCAAGAGCAGGAAGCGATTCCCAGCCACGGGATGGGGTTTGGTCGTTGTTCATAAAAAAGAAAAGTGAACTCTGGGCCAGCTTAATTGCTTTCAATAAAGATCAGCCCTTCTATAAAAGAGATTTATGAGGGCACTGATGGTTCCTGGACTACCAGAGGATCTGATAAAGTTTCAGGTATAATAAATGCCTTAATGAGGGGACCTGGGCTTGAATGCTCAAGCGGCACCAAGGGGAGCTGGCTGTGGTGGGAGCTGCTCTGGGCTGGGCACCCTGTTTGCACCAGCGAGGGCATCCCTGCCCTGGGAAGGAGGGCAGAGCCCTTCTGTGCATGGATTTGGAGCCCTTCTGGAGGTGGGTTGGTAGTGATGCACCACTGGCAGCTGCTGAGGAGACACGAGTGGTCAGTGTAGACAGGGAGACACGAGGGGTTTCCTCGGGAGTCATGGGGTGCTGACAAAAAAGAGACAGCCCTTGTCTCTTCGGAGGTCCTGTGCATGCAACACAGGCCTTCACACAACCCTTCTCTAAGAGAAGCAGGATCAGATCTGGGGAGGATCTGGGAGATATCAAAGGAAGAGTGATAGAGGATCCCAGAATCCCAGATTGGGATGGGTTGGAAGGACCTTAAAGCCCATCCAGTCCCAGCCCCTGCCATGGGCAGGGACACCTTCCACCAGCCCAGGTTGCTCCAAGCCCTGTCCAACCTGGCCTTGGACACTTC
>JAWMRA010000146.1:19553068-19571866 GCA_035584735.1 Pseudotriccus pelzelni | reverse complement strand
TTTGTAAGATTTTTAAAAGACTAGAAAAAGCAATAGAAAAGGTTTTGAAAACTAACAAACAACCCCCCCCCCCCCCCCCCCCCCCCGCAAGTACCTGGCAGTGCCCCTTTACAGGCTCACATTATAAATAGACCGTATTTATATACAGATTTGGTTCAATATCAGCATTTATTGTCTCCTAGTTAAATATTGACCTGTGTAAATATTTGTTTCTCTGATCATTTGGGTTTGATACCGACCTCGATCGACGTTCTTTTCTTTTTGTTCCTCAAGTCTTCTGGAACTCTCTGTAAAATGGGATTAGCAAAGAAAGCCCTGGGACTCTTCCTTTCATGTGGCCATCGTTTGGCTGCTGGAAACAAAGCTGAGCCACACTCAGAGTTCCTGGGGGAGGGGGCTGGGCTGGGGAAGGCCCCAGATGGGCTCCTTTGCTCACTCTGTCTCACAAGGCTTTGGAGCAACTCCAGGATTAGGTGCTGCCCTCAAAAAGTCATGGAATTATTTGGATTGGAAAAGACCTCTATGAGGTCATCAAGTCCAACCATTAGATCTCCCAGTCCAACCATTTCTTTCCTTCCTGCAGCAATTCCCTGCCAGGCCATGGATAAACGGTTTGAGTCCCCCATCCTGTCCAGACCTGGGGATCCCAAACCATCATCCCAGGGAGCTTGTTGTAAACATGCTGTAAAATCCCACCAGGAGCACAGGGAGATGGGGACAACCCAAATCTTTTGGGAGGGAGGGGGCCTGGGGAGCAGAATTCATCCCCTGCACACGGAGGGGGACACAGCTGGCCCCCAGGGGTAGTGGGGGTGTCTGTGTCACACACAGTGGGCAAAATTCACCAGTTTTGGCCTCTGGGAAGTGGGGTCCACACGGAAATCTCTGTGCAAGCTCTCCCTGGAGCCTATGGAGAAGCCTCCTACAGGTGATCCACCCCACCATCTTCCCACCTACAAGAGTAGCTGCTGGAGGAGGACAAAGATCCCCCATTTCTCTAGGTTTTTACCTCATGGAAGGCCCAGGAGCAGAGCCACTCAGCTCCACGGGGTTATTACAGGGCTCTTTCCTTTGTGTTTGAACTACCCAAGGTGATTATCACCTCTGAGGAACCAGGAATTCGCCTGAGGCCAAGAGTCACCATCCAGGCAGATGTGGGCAGCTGGGAGGCTGCCTGGCCTCCGGCAGCACCTTTCCCAGCAGACTGACTGACTCTGTTTGCTATTCCTTCCCTCCAACAGCTGATAAAGACTCCCTCAAAGGCAATCTCCCCGGGTTAGTTATCACAGGAATCATGCCACCACAGTCAGCGATCCTAAAGGCCAAGGAAACCAGGAAAAACACCCTCAGCCAGCTCCAAGGTCAAGGGCCTGGAAGAGTAGCAGTTTGGAACAGCCAGGTTCGAAGAGAGAAAGAAAAACCTTTCCAGAAATAAAGCTATAAGTGAACTGAAAAAGAACTGAACTGAGCCTGGAGCCGGTTCTGGCCCAGCCACAGCTTCTCCAGACCTTATGGAGTACCAAAGCCACCAGGTAGGTCTAGGTGAGGGTTCCAAGTGCCACCTCAGCACCAAATGGAGCCCAAAGGCAGGCAGGAAACAGGGACAGTGTGTCCCCTCAGCCATCACGCCCCTGGAATGAGGGCTGTGCTCAAAGTGTGGGAGGAAAGGCCAAGGGGAATCAAGGGAGTTGTATCTCCAGAGCCTTCAGGAGATTCTGATCCTATGATTTCTGGGCTGCTCCTGCTCAGCAAAGGCCAAATCCATCTAAGCCAGCTGGAGGTTTTCCATCAGGCCAAGTAGGCCCCCAGTGCTGGAGGCTGAGCTGGGTTGGCTCTTGGTGTGAGTGCTACAGCCATTTGGATGGTTTTTTGGGAAAGATGAAATGATTTAATGCTGTTTCCACTCCTGGAAGGTAAGGAAGTTTGGAGCTACTTTGGCCCGAGCCAAAACATGCCAGAACTCAAGTGTTTATACACATATAAATCAATGCTGAATTTGGACACCAACCAGGAGCAGGTGCCACCATTTCTCCTTCTGGATCCAGCCCCCCACCCCAGCACACCCTCTCCCTGACTCTGGGAAGATGGAAGCACTTGGATGTCATCACCAGAATGACCTGGACAAATTTATCCCCATGTTTCCAGCCGTTTCCTGGCCACAGGACACTAGGCTTGTCCTTGAACCTTCCAGCTCCCCCTGGTTACACATCCCTGCAAGTCCTGAGCAGAACATGAAGCTCCCACAGGGAGCTTCCCCAGCTGGGTTATGGTGGGATTCAGCCCACCCCACCCAATCCATGGTGAAGCTCACACTCATCACCTCATCCCTGATCCAAGGCGGCACATTCCCAGGGCCGATAAAGGGTGAGTCACCCACTGCTTGCTGCGGCTTGTGGAGCCCTCCTGGCATTGAGCAAATCCCAAATCAGCCACAGAGCCCGTTCTTCCCAGGGAAATGCAGCAAGCACCCTGTGCCAGGTCAGGTTTCACGTGCAGACAGCAAATCCCCCCATGGCCCTGCACTTTCTCCCCAAACCAGTCGGCAGAACAAACCAAACAAACCCCGAGGCGGGTGGGAACGTCGTGTTGGAACGAGCAGGTCTTTGGGCCAGCCCTTCTTTCAGGTTTGCACAGCTCAGGGCCAAGGAGACACTGCCAGAACAGAGATGGAGGGGATGTCGGAGCAGCCCACCCACTGCAGCCCCTCATGCCACCCTCTGTATTCCATGGAATCACGGAAGGCTTTGGGTTGGACCTTAAAGATCATCTCATTCCAACCCTCTGCCATGAGCAGGGACTTCTGTGCTGCCAGGAGGGCCCTTGTGTTGGCCTGAGAGCAGAAAGATTCCAGACCCGGTCCCTTCAGCTTAAAGCCTCTCTCTCCACATTTTCCCTCCGGATAAATGAATTCCAATCGCTGTTAATTAAGGGACACTGATTAAGGCAATCAACAGTTCCTATGGGAAGGCTCCAAGCCCCGCAGAAGCTCCAGACAGAGCATTTTGGAGCCCAGGGTTTGCCAGCCCCTGGGAAACATGAGGGCTGTGACGCTCCTCAGGTCCCAGAGGGGATGGCAAACGGCCAAATCAAGAGTTTTGGGCTCTCCCACGACACAGAAACACCAAATATTCAAAGTCACTTGGAACAAAACGTTCTGAGCAATCAGCTGGGAAGGGGAATTTGAATTTTCCCATTCAAATGAACAACCTTGGGTCATTTCCACTCTCAAACCTGTTCACTGGGAGAAGGATTTTCATTTGAGTACATCCAGCATCCCCTGGACACCCTCAGTTGTCCTTGAGGAGCAGCACAGCGATGGTGGTGTACAGGCAGCATGAAAGCGTTGGGCTGGATGGGCTGGGGAGGATCCACATCCTCTGTCCTCTCCAGGAGAGGTTCAGATTCATGACATTCATGTGTGATAACAGCTGGAAAATATTCTTTCCTCCTGCAAGGTGATAAGTACCGTGGCTTTGGATAAACCTGCATTTTCAGACCAGCTACACTGGGACCGATTCCTTGTCATTCCTTTCTCCTGATTGTTCTGGAAATACCACAGCGAGCAAGGCCAGGAAATGCATTAATACTTGCAAATCCTGGTCTTGGTGGAAACTTGAAGGTCCCCCCATCACATTTAAAAAAAAAAAAACAACACACACACAAATAAGAAATAATAATAATCCACCAATTCTCCCAGCATTTCTGAACTTAATGAAAGATTCTTTGTTTGAGTTTCAAGCTGAGCTTGAAAGGGGCTGAACCTCTTTGATGTGGTAAACAGCCCATGGGGGTTTTTTTGGAGAGTTTTCATGCAAGCTCAAGTTCTGAGAACATCTGAATGGTAAACAGGAGTTCTCCAATCCCCAAAGCCCTGCCGGACCCTGTGACTCAGGTAATTCTCCAATGGAGCACAAGAAAAGCAAATATTGTAATCAAGGGCCTCAGCTAACCAGACGCTAAGTGCGATTATTTGCAGTGGATGGGTTAGATAAAAGAACTCACTGGAGCAGGGGAGGAGGAGAAAATAGCACGGGGAAGGTGCCCAAACAGGTTTGAGGGGGGAAAACTCACAGTCGATGATGCACCGGCCAGAAATGCGTTACCCTAAACCCCGGTGAGTAAGTTCAGGTACGGTGTTTGCTTCCCACACACCGCTCAGGAAGGGTGATAAAGGGAAATCCGTTGCCTTCGTTATGAAGTCTGAGTCTCCTGCTCATTCCCTCCCTTTCCAGGTTTCCACCTGGTTTTTTTTTAATGTTAAAAAAACCACAAAAAACAAAACAAAAAACCAACCCCACAAGACACTTCGGCAGCGAACACACAACCTCTGGGTGGGCACGTTGGGAAGAGTGAGGAGGACAAGGACAGCACACCTGTAATTCTTTTCTTTCCCAGCACTGTCCCTTTCCCTCTCTCCCCACCTCCCGAGCCAAACTTCCCCCAGGCAGAACAATCAGCCTTTGTCCCACCCAGACAAAGCCACAGAGCTCCAGAGCTCAAAGTTCGGAGCTGTTTCATCCTCCTGGGTTCTCCCCCCCCCATCCACACCTGGGGAACTCCTGGCTCTGGGGGGCTCAGAAACATCAAAGAATAACTACTGTGAGTGAAACGCCCCGAATTTCCCCGGGTTTGGCTCAGTGGTAACACCATTTCTATCCAAAGCCTGCTGAGCCATAGCAAGGTCCTGCTGACTCTGGATCTGAGACCACCCCCCTGACACATGGGTGGGCCACGGGCTCTCCCTGAGGGTCTTCCTGCAAAACTGCAGGGATAATTGTATCCTTCCTGGGAATATGGCCCAGTCGCCCATGGCCCAGCAGACTTGCAAATTCAGGGGCTGGGCCTAGAAGCATTAGGATCAGCTGATCCCAAAGCAAAACAGTGGGAAGGGAGGGATCCCTCCAGTCAGAGGCCACGCAGGGCTCAGCAGGACTCCCACCAGGAGGGATCAGGGGATCCCACTGCTTGCCCAGATTTAACTTGCAATCTCTATTCCCACTGTTCTGCCCACCCTGGAGCTGTGAGAGCTGCCAGCACCCTCAGGAAATTAATTTTGCACACCTCTGTGGATCTGATGGACATTTCTGACCCTTTCTGCAAAACCAGGAGGATCCCAAAGGGCAGAACATCCCAGCCACCTGAGGGGGAATGAGGTACCACTGCCCACTGAAGCACGTTGTGGATAGAGCAGCTCAGGAAGAGGAAGAAGGGACTAGACACGGAGTCCTGGGCAAGTCACACCAGCCTGCGCCACTTCCATGCCTGGAAATGCGGGATCCTGAGCTCAGCTCAGCACAGAGGGAAGATGGGTGAGGGCTGAAGGAGCCACCAGCTCTCCCAGGACTGTGGGTGGTGGTTTGGCTGACACATGGTGGCAGAAACCTGCACAGTCCCTTCACATGGTCACCACCTGGCAGGGACACCTCTGATTGCAACACCAGGAGCTCAGGGACTGTCCCCAAACACAGGCACAGCCTTGGAAATGGGCACTGCCCTGCAGGGCTCGTGGCTGTGGTGTCCCCACACCTGGGGACACGTCCAGCAGCCACAGCTGGGACCTTCTCCCGAGTGTGCTGGACACAGGCAGGACCCTGGGAGAGAACATAACATTTTCAGCCCTCTCCAAGTACCAAAGGAGTGACATTAAACTGCAGAAAGATGCCCAGGCTTGGCTACCTCTTCACTGTGAGGGAGGTGAGGCCCTGGCACAGGTTGCCCAGAGAAGCTGTGGCTGTCCCTGGATCCCTGGAAGTGTCCAAGACCAGGTTGGAGGGGGCTTGGAGCAACCTGGGCTAGTGGAAGGTGTCCCTGCCCATGGCAGGGGTTGTAATGGGATGAACTTTAAGGTCCCTTCCCACTGAAACCATCCTATGATTCCTTGATTCTATTCCCAGCCACAAGCTGTCAGCATCTCATTCCAGCTCCACAGCAAAACTCCAAAGTCACTGTGTCCTCTTTTCCTGCAGAGCAGCTGAATTTATCCACTGCCTGCAGCTCCTGGAAATGGATCATTCCTTGACAGTGGTGCTGTGACTTCTACATCTCTCCTGATAAAGAAAGGATCTTTATTTTTGAGGGCAAGACTCCTTCCTGGCCCTGACACAAACCACATCTGTACCGGCAGGACCCGTCACCCTGGTTCCAACTGGGCTGTTCAAGGTGCTGGACCACAAAGGAGCAGGGAAGCCTATCCCTGGTCCAAGGGAAAGCCATCCTCTAGACACCACCCCAGCACAGCCACATTCCTGACACGGATGTGGCCAAAGGGGCTCAGATCCAGGAGATGCAGGACATGGCACACATGGACAGAGCCACCCCAGGGACCCAAACAGCTCCTGAAAGCCAGAGCACTCCTAAAAATGCTCATGCCAGCTTCTCCTGTGACAGCAGGAGGAAGATCCCTCCAGAGGAAATCAGAGGATCACCACAGCACATCCTTCCAGCCTGTTGGAAGGGTCTGGGAAATGCCATTCCTGGTGCTGTGGATCTGAAGCACCAGGAAAAGCTCTGGGGGAACACCAGCACCATCCTGGTAGGTCTGATCTGTTCAGGCACCTCCCACATGCTGGAGATGTTTTGTTGTTCCTCACGAGCCCCCCACCCAGCCCTGGGGCAGGGCAGGAGGGTGGGAGCCAAGCACAGGGTGAGAAACTGCCTGTGGGGCAGGACTGGGCTGGGGGACACAAAGGGAGCCCTTGATGCCATTCCTTATTTGCAGCAGTATGGCTCACCCCTTCCACGCTCACCAGGATCTTCCTTGTCACCCACAGCAGCCGCTGTCTCTACTGGGTGCTCAGAGGTCTCAACACAACCAGCCCTGGGGCTCTGGTACAGGTAGGAAGGGGTTAAACCAGGGGACAGGATGGGGGGCTTGTCCATCTCTGTCTTCCCAGCAGCTTCTTTGCCAAGTCCTGCCCTGGAAGCCCAAGTGACCCCCCCTAACACCAGAATTCCTGGCCAGTGACCCTTCAACACCAGAATTCCCACTGAGACAGGCAGTGCCTTCCCCAAATCCTCAAGGACAGGTGATGGCAGAGTCATCTCATAAGTGCAGGGGGACCACAGGAGCCACTTCCCATCCTGCACATGTTGGGCAGGAGCAGGAAAGTGCCATTTCCTTCCTCCCAGAACCAGCACCAGGATGGTGGAAAACCAGCTCTGTCCTCACCATCTCACCTGCCAACCCCACAGCTCTCAGGAGAGGGCAGGAATCTCAGTGGCACCACTGGAGACCACAGCACAAAGCCACAGGAGGCCCCAGAGGGATAGCGGGGACCCAAACGGGACCTGGCAGTGGGGTCTGAGAAGCAGCAGGAGATCCCAGGATGGTTCTCCAGGAGCTGTTGTGGCCCAACAGGCTTGGAGAGCCAAAGGCAGCCAGGTGGGATCACAGATGAGCCCTGGTGCCTCCAGTCCCCTCACTCATCCAGACCTGAGAGCAAAAGGATCAGCTCCTCCTCTCCCCTGGAACACTCCCCTGGACGTGCCTTGCTCTTGCTTTTATTTATTATTATTTTTTACCTTTCCTCCGGGGAAAAGATTTAAAGGGGAAAATGCCATTTCTGGCCAACCTGACTCAGATCAGGAGGGAAAAGCACTTTTCTCTCTGTTTTGTAACTTGGCTGGAAAGACCCGGGAAAGGGAAAAACTGCTTGGAAACCCCACAAAGGATCTATTCCCACCTGGTTTGGATTGAATTAAATTTTTGCCAGCAAACAGCTCCCACCTTCCCCTCCTGTTTGAAAAGGGATTTGGGGCGGGGGGAGGGAGAGGGGCACCACACCCACAGGACCCTGAAACCATGGAGATGGTTTGCTCCTGAGCTGAGCTCCTGAGCTCAGGAGCAGTGGGAGATGCCCCGTGGGCGACAGCCCGAGCTCTGACAGGTCACAGCCCTGTCACAGATAAACATCGTCACGGAACAAAGGGATTCCAGCCTTTCCACCCTCCAGCTCCGGCAGCTCCCACCGCGCCAGAGCGCCACAGCCTCTGGCATCCGTTAAGAGAAAGGGGCCAGGGCACGGAAACTCCTCCCCGGGACGCGTGGGCTCCAGCCCCGGGGGTTGCCACCCAGAATGCTGCGCCCAGGGAGGGGGGTTTGCAAAGTCCCGACGTTGCTCTTGGGGGCCCAGGGGATGATCCAGGGAGGGGGGTGAGCTGGTGCTCGGCTTCAGCCCTGCAGCTTCCCAACCACCATCCCAGGGACCCAGAAAGGGACACAGGATGGCCTGTGGCAAAGGGGTGACACCCCGAAGGTGCACCCTCAGCTGCCACCACCCCAGAGCAAAGTGGCAGTGGAGTGGCACTGCCCCAAAGCTGGGGGAGAAACTCCCCTTGCCTGTGAAGGGCAGCAAGGATGGGGCTGGGGGGTGAAGATGTTTCCAACCTGCATCCCCACGTCCCCCAGGAGGAGGGCAGGAGGTGGCACAGGGCTGGCAAAGCTGCTCACCCACCCCAGGGCTGAAGTGTGGCACCAGCCCCGGTCCCGCTGCCTCATGCCACCACAAAGGCAGGGAAAAGCAAACCTCACCCTCTCCCTGAGCATTTTGGGGGAGGTCTGGAGGGAGCTGACACCATTTCCTAGTGGGACAGGCCCCGGAGATCAGCAGCACCTTTCTCAGAGCCACCACCTGATCCCTGTTCCAGGAATGCCCCCAAAGCTGGCACAGAGGGGCAGAGATTTGGCAGCCATGGGATTACGGGAGAGGGGCCAAAGCAGGAGCATCACAGGGAGAGGAGGAGGAGGTTGCACGGCCCTCTCCCCCCTGTTTGACCCCCACATCCACGGCCACCACTGACAAGGATGCTGGATCACCAGGCAGTTCCACAGAAATACAGAGACACGGCCTTAATCCCAACACCTCCCTCGGAGGGACAGAGCCCCAAAGTGCCACTGGGTAAGGGGAAGTGGCTACAGAACCCCAACCAAACCAGAGCCATCCACCACAGGGACACCCTCCTGGGGTTCCCCAAAGGAACAGTGGTGGGGTGAGGGGGGTCCCTGAGGAGCCAGAGCCACCCTCCCTCCAGATCAAAATGGCGCTGGGGTTAATCATTACCCCGCGCCCCAAACTCCGGGGAAAAGCCTCGGCAGCAGGGTGGGGTCAGGCCTGGCTCACCCCCCTTCCCACCAGGAAGAGCGGCTGGAGGCTCTTGGGTATGGGACGAGGGGTCTGGCACCCAAAACGCCGCTGAGGAGCCTTGTCCCCTTGCATGGGTGGGTAGCAGGGCTTGGACGGGGCTTCTGCCACCACCCAGGACAGGGGTGGACACTCAGGAACCAAAGCCACTTATCCGGGTCTCTACTTCCTGCACACGGAGGGAGACTGCCCAGGGAATTTCAAGGAGCATTCTTTCCCTGCCAGAGTGGTGGAAAAATATAGCTAATAAAATAAAATAGAAAACAAGATCCCATTTTCCCCCTGGACGCGCCACAGACGCAGTGATCCCATGGCCCACGTCCTTCCCAGAGATTCAACGGTGGCACAGAACCCCTGGAAACCCCTCACCTGCTGGTTCCAGGGATCAAAAGTCCCACAAACCCCAGGTTCTCCTCCCCAAACAGGGTGTTATGAAGGAAGGCAGGAGAAAAAAAAAACAAACCAACAAAAAACCCCACCAAAACACAAAACCACACAAACGAAACCCAACACGCCCAAGAGAAAACCTGGCCGAGGGGGAAGCGGGAGCGGACAAAGCCACGGAGGCGCTTCAGCAAAGAGCAGGAAAATGAGGCAGAATTAACCCCAAATCCAGGCTGGAGTTTTTGGTAGGAGCAGGCAAAACCTGAGACTTACCTGGGCCAGGTCGGGGGAGTTCTCCAGGGGCCGGGAGGGGGGTTTGATGTCCTCAAAGACGGGGGGATCCTCGCTGGGCTCCCCCGACATGGTGACGGGTTTGAGCGGCGTGAACACCGCGGGGTCCTCGGGGAGCGGGGTGCACAGCACCAGCCCACTGCTCATTCCTCACACACCCCGGGGGCAGAGCAGGCTGGTTGCCAAATAATATTTCAAATTAAAAAAGGGAAAAAAAAAAAGGGGGAAAACGAAGAAAAAAAAAAAAAACAAGGAAGGGGAGGGGAAAGGGGAAAAAAAAGCTGGAGGTAGAGGCGAGCCGGAGTGAGGTGTAACCGTGGGAGGTGGCGGGTCAGGGAAGGCTCTACCTGGTCTGGGGAGGAGGAACAGGAGGAACACCAACGCCAACCTGGAAGCGGCGGAGAGGCCGTCGGAGCCAATCAGGCTCCTGGTGATGGCCCCGCCGGAGGCTCCACTGGGACACCAGCACATAAAAGGCTGAGCGGGAGCTTCACAGGCAGACACACTCCCACACAGGGCTCAGGGTCATCTGGCACTGCAGCAGTCAGCCCCCAGCCCCAGGCAGGTGGCCAGGAGGGTCTCCAACAGCCACGCTCCCACACGGTGGTTGGGAAAATCTGACACCTCGGGATTCAGTTCCCAAACCCAAGCGGGTGGTCAGGAGCTCCAGTGTCAGCCACACTCTGACAGGGTGGTCAGGAAGATCAAGCTTTCCCAGACTCAGGCCTCAACCCCCACGGGGTGGCCAGGACCTTCAACATCAACCGCACTCTGACTTGGTGCTCAGGAAGCTCTGGCCCCCCAGAACTCAATCCCCAAGCCCCAGCGGGTGCCCGGGAGCTTTGGTGTCAGCCATACTCTGCCACAGTGCTCGGGAAGCTCCAGCAGCCCAGGATTCAGTCCCCACCCCCAGGCACATGGCCAGGAGGTTCAACAGCCACACTCCCACATGGCACTCAGGAAGATCCCGCACTGCCAGACTCGGGCCCCAAACCTGAGCAAGTGGCCAGGAGCTTCAACATCAACCACACTCTGACACCATGCTTGGGAAGCTCCACCATCCCCAGACTCGGTTCCCAATCCCAGGCAGGAGGTTCTCCAACAGCCACACCCGAACATGGTGCTCGGGAAGCTCCAGCACCTCTGGACTTAGTCCCCAAGCCTGAGTGGGTGGCCAGGAACTTCAACATCAGCCACACCCCAAAACAGTCCTCACAAAGCTCTGTCACCCCAGCTCAGTTCCCAATCCTACGTGGGTGACCAGGAGCTTCAATATCGGCCATACTCTGACTCGGTACTCGGGAAGCTCCAGCACTCCTGGATTCAGTTCCCAGCCTCAAGGAGGAGGTCAGGAGCTGCAACATCAGCCACACTCTGGCATGGTGCTTGGAAAGCTCTGGCACTCCAGGACTCAGTCCCCAACACAAGAGGGTGTCCAGGAGGTTCTCCAGCAGCCACACTCCAACACAGTGCTCAGGAAGCTCCAGCACCCCTGAATTCACTCCCCAGCCCCAAGTGGGTGGCCAGGAAGCCTGGCCAGAAGCCTCCTCATCAGCCTCGTTCCATCACAGCATCTGGGCAGCTCCGGCACCTCCGATCGGCTCCTCCGGGATGGAGGGACTCAGCCCCCACCCCAAGGGGTGCAACACCCCCCAGCTGGGACACCATCCCCCACATTGAGTCCCCTGCCCTGAAACCAGGGGTTTATGTAAGTTTTTTTACATCCACACCTGTTTTTTTAATAAGAAAACACCAGTTTTCTGATGAATGGTTGAATTAGGCATGAAAACTGGTTTTTAGAGAGGAGATTCCTGCTTGCAGTTCTCATTCCTGGGGAGAAAAAGGGACAAAAATAAAAACGACAAACCTCAGGGAGAGAAAAAAAACCCAACTAATGAGAAGCTGGAAAGGCACAGCAACAAACAACACAAGTAACTGTGTTTGGGTTTCACTTTTTGAAAGAAAGGAGTGGAAAAAATGCAGAGATATGGGGCAATAAAAATCACCTTTCTGGCAAAGAAAAAAAAAACCCCAAACTGTTCTCCTCTGGACACATCCAGCCCCAAGCGTCCCCAGATCCTTCCCAAGACGCTGCACTGTGCCAGGCTCAGTAACAGCCTGGTCTCTGCTCCCTCTCTGTGTTCACCCACCCCAAATCAGCTCCAGGACCTCCCTTCCCCACTTCCCTGTGTCTCCCAGGCAGGATTCCCCACACAGGCTGTGCCCTTGCAGGGGGATGTTGCTGTCACCCCCCTCGGGGACAACCCACCACCTTCAGGGGACTCGAGAAGCACAGAAATAGAGGAGGGAGGGAGTTCCTGCCAGTCTGGGAACTTCACAGGGGGCACACAAGGCCTGTGATCACTCAGATGATTCCAGGAGCCACAGCAGAGGTTTGGGGTCTCACAGCTGCCATTCCCACACCAGGCTCCAATAAGCATCAGCTGGCAGGGGCTGAGCATGTTGAGCCGTTGGAAAAGCAAACCCAGGAAAAGCTCAGGGCTTGCCAGGAGCCCTGCATAGCCTTGTTTTCCAGGGAAGCTGTGCTGCTGCTGGAGCACACAGCAGGGCTCCCAGGGAACACCAGGGAGATGGGGGTGTCCCCACCAAGCCTTGCACGACCACACATGGAAAGGTTTTTACAATGAGGGTGGGCAGGCCCTGGCACAGGTTGCTCAGAGAAGCTGTGGCTGCCCCATCCCTGGAAGTGTCCAAGGCCAGGGTTGGAGCAACCTGGGCTAGAGGAAGGTGTCCCTGCCCATGGCAGGGGGTTTGGATTAGATAATCTTTAAGGTCCTTCCAAGCCAAACCACTCTGGGATTCTGTGATAAATTATATAAACCAAAAGAGTTCCTTTTCTCTCCAGCCCATCACCAAAGCGTGGCCTTGCAGCCCCGAGGCCGGGTGCCCCCCATTCCTGGAGCAGGGCACACTCCAGGCTGTGCCTGCCCTGCAGGGATCAACCTGGTTGGGATTTCCCAAGGCAGAGCAGCTCCCCCTTGCAGGGATGGGCCAAAGCCACGGCAGGGCCCTTATCTGCCGCTGGCCTTGAGTACATCCCCCCACCTGGGACTTTGTCCCCGGGGCCCCCCGGGCACACCCCGCTGGCACAGGGTCCCTCAGTGGCTCCACGTGCCGGCGGGGACAGCACGTCTGGTACAGCGATAACGGCAGCTCTGTCTGACCGGGCCACACTACGCACCTCCCTCCCAACATTCCTCTCCTTCCCTCCATCATTCTGTGCAGAATTCCCCTCTGTGGGGAAAAGTCGAGATGCTGGAGGGGCTTTGGGGAAGGGGGTGATGCAAGGTCGCAGTGTCTCAACCCACCCAGAGGAGTCTCAACCCAAGGGCCGGGGCTGAAGGCTCTTTGCAATGCCAAGGAGGGGAGGGGGTGCTGGTGGGAGAAGTGGGGAGTCAGTCCCTGATTCCCAACCCTCGAGCTCTCAGGGTTCATGGGAATGGTGAGGCAGGACACTCGGGTCCTCCTCTCATCTGCAAGCAGAGGGAGCAGCAGGAGCTGAAGCCCCGAGTTCCAGAGACTTGAGCTAAAAGGCAAGAAAGGCACCGAATTTTGAGGCAGTCTGGATCGGGCTGGGAAGTGAGCCTCAGCTCCTGCCTCCCAGATTATCCCAGGCACAGCTGGCAGCCAGAGGCACCCCCAGCCTGGGTGAGCCCCACGGGCTCCCACCCATCCTCAGACCCCACCACTGGGCTGGGTCCCAAGAGCCACTCCCAATGGGTGACAGCCCAGCAGCACAGCCCGGTCCCATCCCTACTGGGGTCCCACAGCACATCCCACCCAGCAGATGGGGACAGGGGAAGGGGCCAGACCCTGGCTGCGGGTCCCAAGCCCTGCTTTCCTCCTACAGCAGCTGTTCCTCCCCCTGCTGCCCCCCCCCCCCCAAAGCGGCGGCTGGAGCACCGACCTCTTGCTGTGCCGTGATGGACATCTCAAATCCTCTCAGCCTCCCTGGGGCCAGGCGCTCCTGCTTCAGCCTGGGCGCTGCTCGGGATTCCTCTGTGAGTCACAGGCTGGTCAGAGAAGGGGGACAGTCCCCCCTTACCTTTCCCCACGACCAGCAGACAAAGGTCCGCAAGGCTGCCGGAGCCACCCCGTGCCTGCCCCGCTCCCCCAGCGAAACCCAAAACCACCTATTTTTGTCTCTTCCTTTCTCCTCTTCGGGAGGTTTTCCAGCCATCAAATCCCTTCCCGGGAGCCCTTCAAAGGAGAAGCGGCCGCCCCATCATCCACTTGCTAAACCAGTCTGAGCAGTGCCGGGAGAGGCCCCGCACCCACCGGGAAAGGGCCGGGGAACCGTCCGGAGGGACCTCGGGTGACCCCAGAGCGAGGAGAGGGATGAGCGTGGCACCCCTGGGACAAAGGCACTGCCATCCCCTGTGCACCCCAAGGGTGCCACCAGACACCAGGACCCCCCAGCCAGGCTGCAGACTCCCCTCAGTTGCTGCTCATCCTCAGCGGGGAGAGATTTTGGGATTGCTAAATCCTTGTCCCGGCCAGGGAAATGAGCAGGCAGGGGATGGGGAAAGAGCCCTGCGGAGCTGGGGAGGTTCCCAGTGTCCCCAGTCGGGTGCTGCTGGAGCACTGAGAGGTCTCACAGCCCCCAGCGGGGAAATTGAGCAGCTATTCCAGGTATTCCTGGGAAAGAAGGAGGGTGGGAAGGAAGCAGAAAGGCCTGAGGCTGAGGTAAATTTCCAGGACAAATGGCAGGTGGGGGGAAGGGGACATTATCTGCCTTTTTTATCCCTAAAAATGCAGGCTCAGACCTTTGCCAAACGTGGAAACCAAGCAGGGCGGTTCCCCATGTTCCCACCTGGGCTGCAGGGATAGACTCGGGGGCTCTGCAACAGGATCCATCCCCCGGCTCCACATAGGGAACCCAGCCCAGGGTCATCCACTGCATGGAGGGCTTTAACCCCCTCCCCTCCCTGAGCCCACTAGGGAGGGCAGTGCCCCAAAACAAAGCCAACCCCAAGAGTTGCAGCAAAGCCCAGTTCTCCCCAGTCCAACCCAGTCTGAGCTATTGCTGCCTGTACCCAGTCAGACCATGCTGGGAACACCATCTGCTCCCACCACACTGGGTCCCTCCAGCACCCACTGAGGGAAGAGCCAAGCCACGAGCACAACCCCACCCAGCCACTGGAGAACTCCCCCAGAGGATGTGGAACTGGATGTTCCCTCACTCCATGAGGTCTGGGAGCTCTGCAGCCACTGAGGGGCTTTGCTGAAGCTCAGGGACCACCTGCCCCAAGAAAGCGGGTGGCACAAACCTCCCTGGGGGGGTTCACCTTGCTCTGGGCCTGGGCACCAGCAGGATCACAGGGATGAGGCAAGTCCAAGGTGGAGAACCAGGAGGGTCCATGGCTGTGGAGGTGCCAAAACAGCTCCAACACAGCAAAAGGGGGAGTAGAGTGTCCCAGGCCGAGCTTCAGTGGGCCCACGGCTGTGGGTTGGGGTCTTGGGTGGGGCTGCTCACAGCAATTATGGCCAATTAGTGCCCTGAGGGCCTCACCCGGGAGGGCAGAGCCTGGAACTACTGGAATGATGATTCCAGCAGCAGGGCAGGAGCTCGGCATCTTCTCCAACCGCAGGGTGATGCCAACTGAGAGGGGACTGATGTCCCTTTGTCGTGGGTGTGCGTGTCACAGGGCGGTTTTCAAGTTGGCGGGCGGGTGGGTGGCCACATGGCCGGGCTCCTGCAGCTCCTGCAGCCTGCTGGGGACCCTCTCCCGCTGGCACAGCCCATCGCCCCACTGCTCGCGTGGGAGACACTGCCGTGCCGGTCTGTGCAGCCGCTGCTGTGGAGGAGCCGCCGGGGAGTTCGCGGGGACCACCGCCGCTTCTCTGTCCACGTCGGCGCGGCGGAGTCGGGCGAGCAGAGGGTGCATGGCCCCTGCCCTGCAGGGCGGTCGCCAGGCCACAGGGCCGGACGGGCCTGGGGGTTCCCCAGACCACGGCGGGGAGGATGAGGGGGGGCTCGAGGTGGAGGACAGTCCTGTTTAGGGAAGGGACCGGGTGAGCATGTGGGATCCCCGGACCGACGGGAGGGCGGCCGGGCCGCGTTCCTGCCCTGGGGCCGCAGGTAAGGAGTGCGAGGGAGCTTGTGCTGACACGGGGTGGGGAGGAGGGAAAGGTTAGGGTGGGTAGTGGGCTTTTCTGGGGGCTGGGGGGATCAGGCTGGGCAGGGGCTGTGGGAAGCACTCGAGTCTCGGGTGGATGCGGGGATCCCTTACATGTGTGCCCACCCCACCCGAGGGAATGGTGGGATCTCTTCTGTGCCGGCATTGTTGCAGTGAGGGTGGGGTGTGATGGGCTTGGCCTGCCTGCAGCTTCTGCCCAGGAACAATCTGCTTCGGTAATACAGCATTCTGGAAGGATATTTAGGGCAATGTCCCTGGGTTAGAATGTAGGAGGCTGTGGGGAAGCATAGGAAGAGAGGGACTTGTGAAATCATTTCAGTGGGGAGAAGCATGTATGCCCTTATGAGGCTGCGAGCTGTGCTGGTGGTGGTATGTGCCTCTGGTAGGGTCTCCCTTGCCAGACAGGTCAAAACTGAAGGGTCAGATAAAATGTGTCCATGGGCAGGATGGGCTCACCAGCCTTCCGCCAGCCATCCTAGGAGAAAGACAACTCTAATTACAAACCCGGGTAGATGGAGCTCGCTTAGCCCTGTAAGGCCATCCATCCAAGAGGATACTCTAAATAAACCTGTGTCCTAAGGACCTCACTGTCACTGTCCAAGCTTGCTAGGCCCTGGCAGATGAACCTTAGGAATAAAGGGTGGGACCAGCTCTGCGCAAGCTGAGCCTCACCTAAAAAATCCACTGCGCAGGCTTGAAGGGTGTCACAGGGCCCTGTGTGACCCCCACACCTCCTGTGCCTTCCCCCAAGACATGGGGGCTGCACCCCACCACCCACCCTGCCAAGGGACCAGGAGATGTTGAGCTCCAGCACCACCAAAGGTGTCCCAGAGGCTGGAGAAAGGATGAAGGAGATGACATTGGAGCCGGACAGAGCACAGGGGGTCCCACAAAGTGGGGGTGGGGTGGTCTGAGGCCTTCCCCAGCTCATCCCATGAGGTGACGGCATCATCCCATGAGGCACCCTCTGGGCAGAAGGGGTGTTTGCTCAGGGGCTGGAGTGTTTGCCTCCACTCCAGAATGATAGACTAGCACCTCCAGCCAAGTGCCTACATGCAGGAGAGGCAAGGCAGGATGCAGGGGGGAAATCCAGGGAGAAAAGGCACTTCCCCCTGAAAGCACATTCCCACTGGAGTGAGCTCAGCCAGCACTGGCACCTGAGACACTTTTCCCTCTCTGGGATAATACAAAGCTGTGGTTGGCAGCTGGGAGGGGTGACATGGGGACACCAGAGCTCTCCCATCATCGGTGCAGGGAGTTTCTCCCCTGCCAGGTCTCAGCACCACCCCCAGAGGCTGGCTCAGGGTTTGGGCCACAAGGGCCAAAATCTCACACACCACCTTGGGTTTTCCTTGGAAAACTTCCTCTCTTTTGTTGCAGTCCCTCTGGCTCCTCCACCGGCAAAGTGGAGCAGCGCAGGGAAAAGCTCGGCTGCCCCCGCTGCTTCCACGATGGACACATGTCTCCCTGGAAAACCATCACCTGCTCCCAGGCATTCAAGGGATACTTGGCCAAGCTTCTTTAAAAAGTTATTTTTTTACCTTTAAAGATTCCTTTTCTTTTGCCTTTAAAAAGTTTGGTTTTTTTAACAAGCCACTGAGCCAACGTGAAAAAGATAAAAGCCCAAAGTAAAAATAAAATAACAATTTTTAAAAAATTTCAAAAAGAAAAAATAAAAATGGAAATAAAAAATAATAGAAAAATAAATTTGAAATAATATAAAAATAAAAATAAATTAAAAAAATTAGAAATTAAAACTAAAATAGACATTTAAAAATTTAAAAAAAAATAAAGCAGAGTAAATAAATAAATACAAAAAATAAAGCCACGGCAACAGGGAAGGATGTCGGAGAGGGGCAGTGGTGGGGCACCACCAACCCCTTCACTGCCACCTCGGAGGGGTTTGTCTCCCCCTGCTCCACCCGGGGGTCTGGGGATGCCGCAGGGGTGGGTGCGGGGTTCGCCTCGGGGGGCCACTGCTGAAGCCAGAGGCAGGTCGAGATGCTGCTGTGTCCCGCGGGAGTTGTTCAAAAGGAAGGAAAAGCCGCATTTTTCCACAGCACTGAAATTTCTTTCCCAGTTCCTGGGGAGATGATTAAACCCAAACGCATCGCTGTGCCCAGCTCGGCCCCTCTCCCTGCCCCAAAGCGCGGCACGCACGGAGCAAACCTCCCTCTTTCCGGTGTTATTCCTGTGTCGGAAAAACGGGTTTGTATAAATCTCACAGCTCTGGAGGCTCAAACTGTCCGTCGGGTCACACAACAAAAGCGAAAACAGAGCCGCCCCCGCCCCAGGGCTCGCAGCAGAGCAGGGTGGGATGGAGTCCTCACCTGGGGGCGGGCCGGGGCTGGCCCTAAAGCACCCAGGAACGGAGCAGCCCCAGCCCCCGAGGGGCTCAGTGGCCCCCCGGGTTGTCCCTTCTCTGGGGGAAGGAAGGACACGGGAGCAGCCCCGGAAGGAGCCGCATCAGCCAGAGAGCTCAACTTTGCAGAGGGAACAGCAGAGGGGTGGGGATGTTTTGGTTAACAAAAAGCCCGAAGATCGGTAGACAGGCACTGGGAGACAGAGCAGAAGCCAGGGAATTCAGAGGAAAAGCGCTTGGACTGGGAGGGGATAAAAGGCCAGGGGTTCCTTTGTTGGGGGTCCTCCCCTGAGGTACCAGCTCGGGTTGTTTCTGTGCCACTGTGCCGTGAAGAAACTGCCTTATGAGATGGGTCCAGGGAAGGGAACGGAGCTGGGAAGGGACTGGAGCAGCAGGAGGGGCTGAGGGAGCTGGGGGGGCTCAGCCTGGAGAAAAGGAGGCTCAGGGGGGACCTTCTGGC
>JAWMRA010000146.1:19534731-19545945 GCA_035584735.1 Pseudotriccus pelzelni | reverse complement strand
ACTGCCCCCCCCGCACCTGGGGACCTCCAACCCACGCGCAGAGCCCTCCCAGGGCCCCCAAACCAATCCCCCATGCGTGAGGTGTCCCCACAAACAGGTTCATTTGGGGGGGGGCACAAAGGGCCGCCCCTTCGTCCCCCGGGAGACCCTCCCCAACTCCATTTTGGGGGGACTCTTGCACCCCAAAGCCCCGGCGGGTTGGGGGGGGCTGAGATGGGGCACGGGCTCGTTGCTCCCCCAAATTCCAGCCTTGTTGCCCAACCCCCCCGTCATCAGTGAATTGAATTCCTCAGTCCTCAGCCCGGGCACACCCCGGACCCACCCAGGCGTGGCGAGGGGGAACTGTGGGACCCCACCACCCCACCCCACATATATCGGGGGGTTCTGGTCACCGCCCTTTCCGCAATAATTAATCCCCCCACCTTTCGCCCTAAACAGGTTAAAGATAGATTTGGGGTGACCTTGGCGGGAGGGGTGGGAAAACGCCTTCCACACCCCTCCCCCGCTTTGTCCCCTGCGTGTCCCCACCCCCCAGGGTCCCCCACCCGTGGGCGTGGGGGGGTCACGCCCCGCCGCCGCCACCGCCACACCCCCCCGTGGAATTTCCTCCGCGCTCCACCCTCCGCTCGGGACACGGCGCGGGGGGAGAGGAGGGAATACAAAGAGGGGGAATGCACAGCAGGGGGATACGGGGGGGATACAGGAGGGGTCAAGGCGAAAAAAGGGGAGGTGTCCCTTTAAGAGCAAAGGGCGTGGGAGGGGGAGGGCCGGGCGGGGCCGCCCGCGGGGTCCTCCCGGCCGCGGGGGGGCGCCCTCCGCGGAAGCGCGCGGGGCGCGTGGAGGGGATACCCCACGCGCGACCCCCGCGGGGGGGAGGGAAAGGGGGGCTAGAGGGGGACGGGGGGACCGGACCCTCCCCCACCCACCACCGCCCCCTCCCCACCATCCCCCCAAATTCCACCCCAAAAGACCCCACGCGCGAACCCCCCGGTGCCCCCCACCCCGGTGCCCCCCTCACCGTCCCGGCCACCTCCTCCGAGCGCATCCCCGGCCGCCGCCGCCGCTGCCCCCGGGGCGGTGCCGGGTGGGGCGGGGTGGGGCCCCCACGGGCGGGGAGGGGCCGCGTGGGGCGGAGCTCCCCTCCCCCACCCTCTCCTTTTTTTTTGGGGTGGGGTGCCCCGCCCTGGAGGTGACATCATCGGCAGCCAATGGGCGGCTTCCCGCGCATCCGGCGTTGCCATGGGAACGGACGGGGGTTTTGGGGATGGGGGTGAACCCCAACTTGCTCCCACCCCACCCGCCCCCCCACGAAGGGCACACCTACCCCCCAAGGAGTGCGCCCCCAAAATCGAGGGGACAGGGTGCTGCTGAGATCTGGTGGCCTCGTGTCAGAGATGGGGGGGAGCAGAGACCCACACACCCTTTAGGGATCATGTGTCCCCCCACCCGTGATTTGGGGGGGAGGAGCATCCCAATGCACCCCCACCCCAGAGGGGCTTGGGACACCCCCAAGTCCTTGGGCTGAGCGCCTCTGGGTGCTCTGTGGGGGGCCAGGGCAGGATGTAGCACCCCGGGGGGGGGTCATTCCAAAGTGTGTGGGGGGCACTGCCCGCACCCCTCACTGCCCAATCTCTGCCTCACACTACAGGTAACTCCCCCCCAAATATTTGGGTACCCCACTGACACCCCAGCTGGGGGCACCCGTGTGGCTCAGGGGACAGTGGGGGTCTCTCAGGGTATCGGGGCTGTGGCAGAGCTGGGGGGGCCTCCCCGAGGGGCTGCAGCCACAGGAGGGGCTGGGGATCCCTGGGGCACGGCTGCCACCGGGGAATCCATCCCCCACCCACCCCACACTCCCTGGACCCCCACGATTTTCCAGCCCCTTGTCCCGCAGGGACTTGGCAGCTCCCAGTGCAGTGTCCCCACTCTCGGGTGACCCCACTCTTGGGGTGATCCCAGTTTTGTGGAGACCCCACTCTCGGGGTCACCCCAGTCTCAGAGTGACCCAAATGGGGGTGGCCCCAGTCTCGGGGTGACTCTAGTCCCACAGTGACCCCATCTCGGGGTGGCCCCACTCTCGGGGTGACACCCCTGCACTGAGTTTGCCAGTGCTCAGCTGCTGGCTGGGGCAGCCCCAGGCTGAGTTAATCACCCCCTGACCCCAAAAAACGCACCCCCCTGCCCAACCCAGCTCAGCCCCAGGGGTCTTTCACACATGGCCATGTGCCCTCCACCCACAGTGTCCCCCCCAGGGGTGACTCGAGGCCACCACGAGTGACCTTGGCCAAGGAGGAGAAGCTGCAGCTCCTCCAGCCGCCACAGAGCTCAACTGCAGGGGGGAAGACGGACCTCCGTGATCCCCCTTCCCTCACCCCCAGCTCCTGCCAGGCCACTACAGCTCAACTGGGACCAAAATGACCCTGTTTGGGCAAAAAAATGTAATCCCACCCCCCAGAAAGGCAAAGGAAGGGACCCTCCCTCACCTCCACGAGCACAGGCCACCATTGACCAACCTCCCCCGGGACATTTTCGGGGACAGAAAAGATTTTTGGGGCCAGAAAAGCTTTTTGGGACCATAAAAGCTTTCTGGGGAGGGGAGTTATGTGGTGAGAGCGGGCTCTGGTGTGACCCCCCCAGCCCTGGGACCCCCACCCCAATGGCACTGAGCTGAAAGAGCAGCTGCAAGCCCTGCAGTGCCAGGTGAGCTCCCAAAAACCCAGGAGAAAGGGGGGAAGGGGTCATGGGGTTCCCCTGAGGTCCCTGTGGCAGTTGGGGGGCCCAGGGCATATTCCCCTCTCCTGCTCTCCGTGGAAGGGCATCCCTGAGGATGAATTTGGGCAGGAGGGGGCAGATCTTGGGTTGTGATGGTTTTGGGGGGGCCCTGCAGCTCCAGGGGGTCCCATCCCGATGGCACTGGTGCCTCTTCCAGCAGCTCTGTCCCAGCAGGAACTGGGCCGGAAGGGCTTGGGGAGAGCCCACATTTGGGGGGACACACAGGAGGCAAAGGCAGAGGATGGAAGGACAGGGACAGCTCCCCCAATAGGGGCCCTGAGGGGTCCCCTGGGCTTTGTCACTTCCCAAGGGGAAGGTCCATCACCTCCAGCCGGTTGGATCCAAGAAACAGCAGCTGATCCCAGATCCCACAACCAGTGGGGCTGGGCAGAAGGTGAGGGCCAGGGAAGGGCCATGGAAGGAGAGGGGAGTCACAAAGAAGAACAAGCACAAGAGAAGGTCACAGCCCCCAGCAGCCCTCGAGCCATTCGGGCAGCAGCAGCACTGCTGAGCTCCAGCAGAGGTGGGAGTTATTCCTGCCCACTCTGGCAGCAGCCAAACAATCAAAGCACCCCAGAAATGGGTGTCTTGCTGTTCTCCCGCCACCTCAGGTGAGGAGCTGGATATGGAATATCCCAGATCCCTCCTCCATGCAGCCATGGAACACAGGGCAGTGCTCTCCAGGTTAACCACTGGTCTGATCCTTGATTCCACAAAACCCACAGGACCTTGGCCTTGCACCATCCTGCCTCTCCCCTTCCTGCTGAGCCCAATCCACATCTCCAGGTCCAACTGCACCAAGATGTTTCCACAAACCACTCAGCTCCCATGGGAGACATCCTTCCCACTGCTCTGCTGAGGGAGAAGGTCCTTCCATCCCAGCACTGGCTTCCTGGAGCCCTGGTTTGACCAAACACTTCAGGTGGACTCAGCTCATCCCTCCAAAGGCAGGTCCCAACCCCTTCCAGCCCAGCTAAACACATCCCACCTCGTTCTTGATGTGTGGAACTCCAGAGCAACCCCAACATCCACATCTTCCAGAAAAATGGATAAGGTGGAAAACTAAAGGAACTCTTGGGGCTCAAAGTGTTGGGATGAACGTAAGAATCCCCATGACCACTGGTGAGGGAAGAGGAGACTGTTCCTCTCCATGCAGCACTTTGAAACCACCCTGTGCCCATTTTGGGGCTCCCCAGCCCCTCAAAAGCAGGGATAGAAGTACCAGAGCACACCCAGGAGGTGCTCGGTCAGCCTGGGAGTGCTCACCAGGAAAGAGCCAGGCTCCTCGTGGAGATGGTGGTGGCAGGACAAGAGGCACCATGGGAAGCTCTGATATGTGGGGTTTTATTCTTAATTTTAAAACCCTGAGGATGATGACACAACAGAACTCCCTCCTTGGAGGTGCTCATCTCAGCAAGGCCAGGCCCTCAGCTTCCACCTGGACCTGCCTGGAGCAGGACAACAGCCACGGAGATGGGGCCAGGCTGCAGCTGGGTGAGATCCAGCACCATATGATCAAAGCCACCCAAAATCACCCCCAGCTCACACGTGGGAAAGACCCTCATCTGGCAGAAGGTCCTACAATAACTTGGAGATCTTGGATCTTCTAAACTCCAGGCCCCTGAGGATGGTGTGGATGTTCCTCACGAGGTGCCTACAAGCCACAATTGAGCAGAGCAAGGCTATTGCCAGGGAATTGCAGAATCCATGCCCCCCACTCAATGTGCTGGAGGAGCTGGATCCCAGCGGGATCCCAGGGCACCACAGACCTGTGTCCATCCCAAAACAGCCAGTTCTCCTGGGGACAACCAGGTCCTGCTAAGGAGAGAAAAGTAGCAGGAGTACCCTCAGGGAGAGCCCCAGAAGCCAAGTTGACCCTAATGCAGCTCATCACTGCTCACCGTAAAGCTGACCCTGCTCAGACCATCCACAGTCCAATGCAGAAACGGAACAGTCAGAAAATTTAGGAGCAACACCAAGACAAACACAGGGACCCCAACCTGCCCAGTCCCAGGGAACCCATCCTGGGCCCCATAGCAGCTCTGGGAGGAAAGGAACAGGGCCAAGGGGGGGATTTACTCAGGATCTTGGTGACAGGTGGCATCAAGTTCCTCCCAGTTCCAAGGTCAAGCCCTGACGGAAAAGGACAGATCGCTGCCATCTCATCGAGGTTCGGCTCTTTGGGACAGTATGTTTGTGTGAGCAACATCTGGAGCAGCACCAGCTGGTTTGTTCTGTGAAGATCTGCCAGAGAGAGGAAGAGTTTTCCAGGAGTGGGATGAGGGTGCTGAGCCTGATCCCCCAAATCTCCCTGCTCAGATCTGGGGAGAGACAGACAAGCCAACTCAGTGCCGCTGGAGCATCTTGGTATAAAGTCACCCGTGTTTTGTCACAGGAGGGTTCACAGAGCAGCACCAGCAGCACCTCCGACAGTGCAAAAGCACGAGGTTGATTCCCAAAATCCACGTATTTTAGGAGGAGAGATTTGCAGCCAGAGAACAGCAGATCTTTAGCCCCAGCACTGGATCACTGGCCCTGAGAGGCTCCAGCCCCCTGCACATGGGGTTTGGCTCCTGAGCAGCTCCCAGAACACTCTTCCCTCACTCCCATTTCCACCCCTTAACCTTATCCCGCTTCCATGGGCTGAAGTTTATCCCCTAAGGAAGCCAAACAACTCCTCATCTCCATGGAAATGATGCAGCATTCCCACTGTCCTCCCCCCAGCTCTGGCAGGATCAGGGCTAACGTGCTGGGATAAGGTGCTCCCAGCAGCAGGTGCCTCAGTCTTCTTGGACTTGTGACTGTGACCCTGGAGCTGCAAGCAGAGCCCTTCCTGGTTATCCTTTGGAGCTGGTGTTCCCGAGGCTCCAACATATGGATCAGCAGCAACTCCTCCTCTAGCTCTGCTCGGCAGCACCAAGGGAAGGATTGAGAGGTGGGAATCCATGATATTCCCTGCAGGATCTGGCCTGGTCCCAGCTGTGGGGGGAACTGGAGTTTGCTCCACCCAGACTCGGTGTTCCCACTCTAGGTATTCCACAGCCAAGCACAACCCCTCCATCTCCAGCCAATTCACAGTTCTCCAGAACCTCCTGACTGTTCACAGCTCCTCTCCCACGGGGCTGATTCCCACTGAAAGCTCCCCCAGCCTGAGCAGCTGCAGGGTGGGCGGTGTGAGACATGAGTGTTAATTCCATGAGGATGGAGAATGGATGGGAGGGTTTATGTGGAGCCCCCTCCATTCTCCAGCCCAAGGTGCCCTTTGGCTCTTCATCCTCACCCAACAGACTCGCCCTGTCGGATGTTTCCACTCCCAGTGGGTGTGTGGGCAGGGATACAGGGGCAAAGCCAGGCTTGGAGTCACCACACCCTTTTTACACAGTAATCTGATGCAGCAGGAGAGAAAAAAGGTAGAGAGATGCTGCCAAGCATCAGCTCCCACCCACCATGCCAGTAATTCCCAGTGAAACTCTGGAATGGCTTCCAGTCAAATCCCCCAAAAACATGAAAGGAGAAATGCAGTTCCCACACATCTATTTCCCAAAGATGCCTCAAGTTTTGGAAGAAAGCAAACCCACTTTCCAAAGCTGTAGGATCTGAAATCCCTGGTAGCAAAAATTTATTTTCATGACCGAAGACAAGGAGAAATTTATAAACTTATTCCAGCAACCAACCAAAAACCAGTAAATACCCCATATTCCTGGGACTTAAAATATCCTCCTGGCAGCAAAACATCCACCTGGGAGCACCAGCCCATGGGCATATCACCTGTCCTGCCTCCTTCCCAAGCCCACAGGTGCCAGGGAAGTCTCTGAAGGTCCGCAGTGTATCCAGACATCCTCTGAGCCTCTAGTGTCCGATGTGAAAAGGAGAGAAAACAAAGCAGCACACTCATAAAGCCCAACAAAGACATTGACAGTGTTAGATTCTCCTAAAAAGTAGTCCCAATCCATGCTTCCTGCCCCCAAAGCCTGGGATCAGCGCATGAGCAGGCTGTGCTTTGGGCCATCCACCCTCTCCAGCTTCTCAAAATGTTTCCTGGCATTGCGGATGTTGATCAGCGTGGCTGCGGAAGCTGCGACGGAAAATGGACAGGGGAGATAAAAAGGAGTTAAAAGGAGGCAGTGGCCACGTCCTGAGGGCAACAGCCCTGTCTGCAAGGTCCTGTTTCATCCTGCTGCTCCCACGGTGGGCAAAATTCAATGTGGGAGGCTCTGGGGGAAATTTGATGTGGGAGGGTTTGGCACAATTTAATGTGGGATGCTCTGGGCAAAATTTAGTGTGGGAGGATCTGGGTAGAATTTAATGTGGGAGGGTCTGGATAAAGTTTAATGTGGGGGGGTCTGGGCACAATTCAGTGTGGGAGGGTCTGGGCACAATTAATGTGGGATGGTCTGGGCACAATTCAATGTGGGAAGGTCTGGACAAAATTCAGTGGGGGGGTCTGGGCATAATTTAATGTGGGAGGGTCTGGGCACAATTCAGTGTGGGATGGTCTGGGCACAATTTAATGTGGGATGGTGTGGGCACAATTTAATGTGGGGGATCTGGGCTGTTTGCTGATGCCAGAACACCACGAGGAAGAGCCCAATGAACTCCAGCTGCAGGGTGAGCTGCACAAGCCCCCATAGCTGCCCATCTACTGCTCCCCAGCACAGCCCTGTCCCAGCTGTGCCTCAGTCACACAGTTTTCCCTATTTCAGTAACAAATGGAAGGGCAAGCACAGCATGAAGCACAAGGTGTCCTGGACAGTGTCTCTGGAGCTCCTCAGATCCCACCAGGAGCTCCAAGTGTAGCTGTGTAAACAGTTAACTGGTCCCAGCGGGCCTGGGCTGGCCCTGCTGCAGCTTCTTGTTCAGGATAAATAGATGCTGCTATAATTAGTCCTGTTCACCAAGAGCAACACTCCAACATGATCCATCCCTGCTTCCTCTTCAAAACTCACCGGGGCTGCCAGCCCAGAACAGCCCAAAATAGGTTATTAGGCATGACCTGCTAAATCAGGTCACATCTGTTCTGGTGGTTCCTCTCACAGCCACAGATCCTCCCCGTGACAGCAACAGCTCAGCTGTCCCAGCACGTCCCACCTCTGCAGTCAGTGCTCACCCACCCTCCCCACCCCACTCAATCCCTCTCCTTTTCTTCAGTTTTGTAATTAAATCTCATTTTCACAGTCGAAACTGGACTAATTTTGGCCTGTTGGGCTTTTTTTTCCTGTCCTAAACAGGCTTATCTTGGCTTCAACTTACGTATGGAAGGGTCTGACATAACCACCATCACGTAGGTGTTGGATGTAAAGATGTCAATGAAAGCAGCAAAGTTAGAGTTCCTGACCTCCATGCTCTGGAAAGAGGCTGCTAGCTTACTGAAAACATAGAAATAAAGGAAAAAAAAGTAAATTAATTATTCCTGTACCACTGCTCAAGCAGCTTTTGTGCCTGCATGGCCAAAATCCCTTATTTGAGCTGCTGGGAACAAAGAGGAGTTTGAATTCCCACTTGGCAGGGAAAACCAGGTGTGATCACAGCAGGGTTGGTTTTTAAGGACACAACTCTTTAGCTTTGGGCTAAATGAGAACAGTATAAAGTGATTTATGCATTGAACAGTGAAGGAAACTTCAGACACACAGCCCCTGACTGAGCCTGGACACTCTGGAGGACCCAGCAGAAATAAGGATAAAACTGGACCATCTGAAGACATCTGAAACACCTGTAAAGCATGCAGCCACTTCTCCATCCACCCAGGCTCCACACACTTCCAAGTATAACCAGACTGCAGAGCCTGGAGGCTGTTCAAAGCCAAGCTGCCCCAAAGCTTTCCACTTTTCTATTCAAAATATATGGATAAATAGTGCCTGGAAGCCTCTTCCTCCCCAGCCAGCCCAGGGCTGGAGCAGAGCTCTCCACCTGAAGTTTCAAGCACTGTCACTGATTTATCCTGGAACTTTCCTCCCTTGCCCAGGAGAAAACAGCTGTTTCAGAACAAACAAACCTCTTCAACCATCAGCAAAGGAGGAAGTTAAAAAAGCAACACTTAAGTGAGCTGTGCTTAAGCCTAGTACAATTCCACAGAACTGGGATGCACTGGAGAGCCCCACAAAGACAAAATCCCTGCTGAGGTATCTCCCCACCTCCTGATCACATCAGCTCACCTGCAGCTCAGCTTGAATTGTTTGATGATGTTGCTGATTTTCTCAAACCTGTGGATGTCCCTCTGCTCTTTGCACTGATAGTGAGAAATGACCTGGAGAGGGGGCAGAGTCAGTCAGTGATTCCAACACAGGTTCCTCGGTGTCAACAGCAATTCTGGGAAAGGGTGGTGACCAGGATTCCCTTTGCCTTTGGCTGATTGAATCTTGGGAACTATTTGCAACAGCTTTCAGGGAGAAATGGGAGTCAGTAACACAATCACCAGGGAGCCTTTTTCACACACACAAAGCCTGTAAATATGGAATTGTCCACCTGAGGTCTGGATGCTCCAACTTAGCAGCAATTTAAATCTTGATTTAAAGTAAAAGAATGTGCAAGGAGAGGAAAAAAAAAAGCAACCTCAGGAATGGATGCCTGCTAAGTGCTGGGATGGCTCTTCCCTTCTCAGTGTAAGGTGCTGTGGATTCTCAAGGGCTGAACCTGAACCCCTGCCGTTCCTGCACAAACAGAGCTCCCAGAGCCAGAGCAAGCTGTTCCTCCCAGAGAAAAGCAGCACAAAGGCAGCTAGATTCCTCAGGAGTTCTGTCTCTATCAGTCCAGTCAGACCAGCACTGAGCTGCCTCATCCAGAGCACTTCCCTCTTCCTCCCACACAAATGCAGCAGCAGTTGCAGGATTGGATTAAACGTTCAGGGGATCTAAAGCCTTTTAGAATCCTTGCAGTGGGATCTCTCCCCGGACCTTTCTCCCCAATCCCTTCCCTCCTCAGCCACATCAGGAATAGGCCAAGAACTGCATTTACTGCAGGAGGGAAGGGCACAAAGACTGCACCCTCTCCATTCCCACAGCAAAGCAAAGTGGAATATTTACAAAACCTGAAGACATGAGTTTTCAGCTCTTCAGAATCACAAAATCAACTGTTACTTGCAGTGCCCTCGCACAAAGGATGTGAATCTCTGGGAGTCACATTTGTGACTTGTAAGAATTAATGTGTTTTTTAAGGTTTTTTTTTTCTCTTTTTGTTCCTTAAGCACCTTAAGACGATCACTCTTTAAACCTGCCCAATTATTCACACAAGGACAGGTTTAGCCAGGTTTTGCATTCCCAGTGTGAAGTTCCTTCCTAAACATCCCAGATGAGGTTTTTTTTTTAAAAGTATGATTTGAACACAATTTCAGAACCAGGTTTCCAGAGTAAGATTCCACAGTAAGATTTTCAGAGTTAAGATTTCACTTCGGGAGAAAAAAGTCCTGGGGACTTTTTAATATATTTAATAATATATGGAATATATTATTAAATATGAATATGTACTATTATTTATATATTTCATAAATATATGGAAAAAAGAGTCTTTTAAAAAGTAACTATCACCCTGAAAAAAGAGCAGAAATTTTGTAACAAAGATTATTCATTTTCAGTTAAAATTATGTCCTTCTGACAATCACATTGTTATGTACACCCAAGGTGGAACTACTTATTATCTACAAGAGGTCAAAAAGCAGAACTTGCCAGACATGGCAGGTGTTTGCTTCTGATAGTTTAAGAAGGGCGAACAGTCATGGCTCCTTTCCCATATTCCCTCCATCATTTCCAAATCACCATCAAGGAAAGCACTGAAAAAAATTCAAACTCATTCCTTCAGCTCAGCAAGAGTTTTGGGGTAAAGACTGAGGAGCCAAAGCCATAATCCAAGAGTGTGGATGGACAAGCAGCAATGGTGGTTTTAAGCAGCACCTTTCACCTGCAAGAGACCGGGACTGGGAGCACAACAACCTGGAAAACCATTGCAACCCAATGGCTCATGATCCTTTATCCATATTCTGGGTTTGCAGAGCACCAAACCCAAAAGAAATCAAGTCCAGTTCAAATGTCACAGTAGGAGGAACTGAAAAGGTTTCTTTTTCAAGCTAAATGAGGTTCCTGCCCTGTGCAGAAAGGAATTCTCAAAGAAGTCCCATGACCAAGAACAGAATAGGGACATGAAGCATTCTCACAGCCTGGAAGAGGGAAACACCAATAAACCCTCAGTTCAGCTGCTGGAAGGGGGAATTTTGGGAAGATCCCATGAGCCACACAGTCATATCAGCTACTTTCAGTATCCCAAGGGCTGGATCAAAGCATTCTGCATGTGGGGCTGGCACCTCCCAACAGCACTTCCATGGAATCCCAGAGTGGTTTGGGTAGAAAGGGACCTTAAAGCCCATCTTATTCCACTGCCTGCCACGGGCAGGGACACCTCCCACTAGCCCAGGTTGCTCCAGCCTGGCCTTGGACACTTCCAGGGATGGGGCAG
>JAWMRA010000146.1:19518159-19534650 GCA_035584735.1 Pseudotriccus pelzelni | reverse complement strand
CCACAGCTTCTCTGGGCAACCTGTGCCAGGGCCTCCCCACCCTCCCAGCCAAGAATTCCTTCCCAATATCCCATCTATCCCTGCCCTCTGGCAGTGGGAGGCCATTCCCTGTGTCCTGTCCCTCCAGGCCCTTGTCCAAAGTCCCTTCCAGCTCTCCTGGAGCTCCTTTATGCCCTGGAACTCACCAGGAATGTGGCTCTCTCAAAGAGCAGCACTTCATCTGCCTCGATGATCTGAGCAAAGTTCCTCAGGTTCATCTCCAGCTGCTGCACGTTGGGGATCAGCTGGTACACGATGCTGGACCAGGCCTGGCAACACAGACACAACAAGAGGGGTCACCAGCGCCTCTCTGGTTCCCAGTGTCCTCAGAGAGGGATTATTTGTAGTTCTGGGTGTTGACAGCCTGGGCAACACTCAGTAGCTTCTCCCAACTCAGGTTCCCACAGTGGACACCACCAGAGGAAGCCCAGATCTGAGGTGACTCTTCACCACGTCAAGTTCTTCCCCACATCACTCACAGAAACCATAACGCCCCTAAAGAGGCTTAAACCATCCTCATTTAAAGCTGCAGATTGAAATACCTGGAGGAAGGTCAGATCGCAGATGGACACTGGGCAGCCCATCCCTGATCCAAACAGAGAGCTCCACCCTATCCCAAGGAGCCAGGAACAAGGCTGGGAGGGGCTGGGGATGCTGTGATCAACATCTGTCCTCCTCCAGACTGGGATCCTCCCAGCTCAGCTCCCCCTCTCTGCCGCCCTGCTGGCCCAGTGTGTGGCACTGCCTGACCAGACCCTTCCCCAGCAGACAGCTGGATATTTGGGATGCCTGTTTGCCAAGTCCCTGATATTTTCCAAGCACTCCTGACTTTTTAAAATTAATTAACTAAGTCCAGGATGCCCTGACACCATTTACACTGCCCAGCAGGAGCTGCTGCAGAACAGACCAGAGCCAGTCTCTGCCACTCCACCACTCCTCCTCCTCATGCTCCTGTCTCCAAATGGGAAGGCAGGTATGGAGAGGGAGCTGTACAAACCTTGTAAAGGGTTTCATCCCAGATGGAGGTTCTGAAACAAACACATTCCAAGGGCCGGGAGAGGCGTTTCAAGTCCTCCTCACGCTCCTTAAAAATCTGGGAGATGAAAAGACAGAGCAGCAGTTGAGTGGAAGCAGTTCTGCCTGTGCTGTGGTTGCTGTATGGGATTACAGGAAGAGTTTCAAATGGATCACTAGAGAAGGGACAGGAGCAGAGCAGCTGTCCAGGACAGGCTGGGAGAAACCATCTCCCAGCGCTCCCAGTGAGCAGCAGGGCCACACAGACCATGGATGTCTTGCCAGAGAATCCCAGACTCCTTTGGGTTGGAAGGGACCTTAAAGCTCATCTCATTCCACCCCCTGCCATGGGCAGGGACACCCTCCACTAGCCCAGGTTGCTCCAAGCCCTGTCCAACCTGGCCTTGGGCACTTCCAAGGATCGGGAATCCAAAACTTCCCTGAGACCCAAAGCTGAAATAACTGCAGGTGTTGTGAAGTGGGAGTGAAGGTGGACAGGCTGGAGTGTCCCTGAGGACCTAAACTGTGACAAATCCCTGGCAAAAATCTCCATCACTGAGAGCAGCACAGGAGGGAAGCACCTGAGGGCCCTCAGAATGAGCTCACACGGACTCCTCTGCCCACACCACACTCTGCCCTCAGAAGTTATGGGCACCGAAAAAGCACAGCAGGGGAACAGCAAAGCCCAGCCAGGCTCCTCTGGTACTGCTGAAACAGCAGCAGGACAGCCAGCAAGGGGAACACACAACCATCACCCTCACCTGGGCCTTGTGGGAACATGACAGAACATGAATCAAGCCCCATGAAATGTTGGGCCAACACCATGTGGATCCTGGACACCACAGGCTTCACTAAGATCTACAGAAACAGAGATTTAGCCCAGTATTTGCATTGTCTTCTGAGCAGCAGATACCCTAAAACAGGTCTTGATGGGTGGTAAGGCCCCTCTTTTGCCCACCTCTCCCTTCAGGGCCTCCCCTGAGTCTGTACCACTGGTTAAACCAGTATTTGTGCCCTAGTCCTGCCACAAATCTGGACAGGACTGCAGCAAAGAAAATTTTAGACTCATCCTTCAGCTTGGAGGGAAGAGAGGAAAAGCTCCTTGACCCCCTGAAGGAGCTTTGAGCTGTTTCTGCCCTGAGCTGGAGGGCAGAACTAGAACTGGAAGAGGAAGATCTCTGCTCTCAGACAGGACAAGGGATCCAAAGCCAACCTGCCACGTGGAAAGGTCTATCTGTGCAGGGAGGTCAGCTCTGGTTTCAGCCACAGGACCTGCACGTTCCCTCTGCAGCTGCCCAGGCAAAACTCAGTAGGAACTGGTAAAAAGTTTAATAAAACCTCTTATTTCTGACAAAAACCAGCAGCCTGAAGTGGTCTCCAAACTCCCTGCAAGGCAGGGAGTGGCCAAACAGCTGGGGATGCGCTCAGACCCACATAGCTCAACTCCCTTTGGGCATCAGGAGCTGTCCAAGCACAAATAGGAAGGTTTGTAAGAACTCAACATCTTCCCACCTCCCTGTGACCTTTCAAAAGCTCCAAACAGAACAGAAGCCACTAAGCATCTCTGAAAGGTTGATTCTCAGCCTTTGTTTAGGTGCTTGTGTGCTTTAGAGGATCTCTGAGCAGGCAGAACAGGATCAACCAACAGAAACCACCTCCTGGTTAAGTGGGAAAGTTCCACCTCTTATTTTTTGGTGATGCTTTAGAACAGAGCCTGTGTGGGACTGAAAGCAGCTGAGCTGAAAACAAACCCCGCTGTCACCACCACCATCCAAACGGTGGGTAGGGAGTTTAAGGAGCCGGATTTCCTTCAGTTCCACCGCCCTTCTGAAGCCAAGGTGTGCTGGAAGCTCTGGAATCAGCACTATGAAGGGAAAAGCTTTGAGTGGTTGTCACTAAAAATCACTGCTTCTGTTCTCCACGGCATTATAGGATGACACACTTCAAAAAGGCAGAGAAAGCTCAGAGGGCTCTGCCAAGCCTGAATATCTGGGAAACCCTTCGAGGAACGGCCCTGGCAGGGCTGTGTTTGATGTGTGACACCGCCCTGCACCAGCACAGGCTGAAGGTGCTCTGTGGGGAAGCATTTCCATGGCAACTCCCGGCTTCTCACCAGATCCCGCTGGTCCTCCTGCACCAAGTCCATCTTGTGCACCAGGCAGAAGATCTTGGCATCAGGGGAGTTCTGTAGAATGGCCTCCAAGCAGGACTGGTAGTAGTGCATGTCCTTCTCCAGCTCCCGGCTCTCCACGTCGAACACGTAAATGAGGACCTCCACGTTGCGGAAGATGTTGTCCCTCTGGCTGGTGAAGTAGTTCTCCATGAAGGTGTCCTGCCTGAGGAGCAGAGCAGGAAAGCAAGGAGACTCCTGTTAGAGCAACCAGGACAGGCTTGGAAAGGTCAGGAAGGTCCTAAGTGTAAAATATCAAGGCTTGAATTTGGAGCTGCAGATCCCAGCGCAGGAGCCCGCATTAGAGCTCTGTTCCTCACGACAGGGCTCCCTGAGCATTCCCAAGCAAAGCTGGAAGCTCCTGAAGAGCATCAGGCCACCCATCAGTTCTACCTAAAGCTGAAGCTTCCCTTGTGCTCTGTGTCCTGCTTTGGGATCCACACCGGCTTCTAAAGAGCTGCTTATAAAACACCCACAGCTGTAGAGGCAGCTAAAATATGCCCAAAGTATCAGTTTAGCCTGTTATCCCAGGATTTCAGTCTCCTCTGGCTCTGGCTGAATGTGGTTCAGATGATGCATGAGGCCATGGAGCTGAGGAAGCTGAGCAAAGCTCAGCTGAGGCTCGATCAGAGGGACAGCATTCCTCAAAAAGCTGCTTCCAGGAGCCCCAGGATCACTGGCAACCTTCAGCATCACCTCTCTGCACACATCCCACTTGGAACAAGCTGGTGATAGGCAATTCCAAGAGCTGCAGCACCTCCCAGCACCTCAGGAGAAAACCCAGGTGGAGGATTCTCTTGGCACCCAAGCACCACACTCCTCTCTTGGAGCAGAATCTGCTCTGTTCCATCCTCACCTGAGTCCCCACAGCCACCCCCAAAGGACTGAAAAAGAAAGGAATAAACAGTACCTACCCTCCACAGTCCCACAGGTTTAACACCAGGTTTCCCAGGAATCTGACATGGGAATGCTCCACATCAACTGCAGAGAGACAACAGGAGTTTACTGACTGTACCACACACCTTGATCAGAGCTGCCTCCTCCAAAAATCAGCAGAGAATCATGGAATGGTTTGGGTTGGAAGGGACATTAAAACCCATCTCATTCTACCCTCTGCCATGGGCAGGGATACCAGGGTGCTCCAAGCTCAGTCCAACCCGGCCTTGAACACTTCCAGGGATGGGCCACTTCTCCCAACATAGCCCCCAGTTGGTAAAATCCCACCTGAACACCATTATTGGACATTTCCCACAGGAATTCCCACCTCCCTGCCCAGGACACTGCTCTCCTGAGAAGTGCAGCAGGTGCCCCCCCTTCAACCACATACTCCCTGATCTCTGGGATATTTTGGGAATGATTTTATTTGCATCAAACTCTGAAAGGCCTGAATCCAGCCTTGACAAAATAAACCAGTAACACAGAGAATGGAAACTTCAGGAACAGGACAAATTTACACCAATCCCTGACATTAAGTCCTCACATTAAATCTTTCCCTGTGAGGAAAGTTAGATATGGACAATTCATCCCCCTCTTTCTGAGGGATCACTTCTTGCTTTTTCCCATCAATGGCTGCTTGGAAGGGGAAAAAGAAAAGGCACAAGGCACTAATTAAGCCCAGTGTTTCATCCTGCCAAAACCATGGGTGGATTGCAGGATCCCTGTGCTGGAGATCAGCTGGATACAACAGGAATGCTCCACCAACACGGAGCAGCACGAGGAGGCTCTGACACTCCTCCACTAACAGGTGTAGCTGCAGCAAGAACTGCTTCACGATCCCAAAACAAAAAAGGTTAAGGATAAAAGTCAAACAATAAAGCAGTAAAACTGGACCCAGTCAATAAAGCAGCAAAACTGAAGGCAGTGCTGCCTCCCCTTCCCTCTCCAGCTTCCTGCCTGTCTCTGGCTGACCTCTGAGGGAGCTCCCTGTGAGGTGTGGCAGCTGGGAGGACCAGCAGGGACACACCTAATCCAGAGGAGAGGCAGGAATTGCTGCAGGGAATGGTCCCACCCCGTTAATGAGGGGGGGTTGAGCCCCGAGAGCATGGAGTGCAGACAAGAGCAGCCTTACTGGTGGCCCCCAGGCGCCGTGTGTCCCGGGCGATGTAGTTGGCAAAGATAATGGATCTCATGCTGGTCTTCCCAGACCCACTTTTACCCATCAGCAGCACCTGGGAAGGGAAAAAAAAGACAGGAAGAATTACTTATGAAACAGCACTAAGACCTTCACAGCCCTCTCTGGTTGCTATCTCATGGCCAAAGCCACTGAAACACAGCACTGACATGTTTCAGCTGGGATTGCACCAGGAGAGAGAGGCAAAGAGGAGCAACAGGCCTGGGAAAAAGGACATGGACATCCTTAACTCCTTGCTATCCATGGGCACTGGATTGTGGTCAGACTGAACACCTTCACCCAGCACAGCACTTGGGAAGAGCAGGAGCTGCCTCCCCCTTTCCCAGCCCCTCACACCTGCCTTGGCACCACAGGAAGAGCCCTGATGGCTTTGATGGCAGCAAAGGACTTTGGCAAGACAGAGGAACAGCTTTGTCTCAGGCCTCTAAGGCCAGACAATCCATTGGAAACAATCCCTCCCCCACATCCTAATCACAGGATGGTTTGGATTGGAAAGGACATTAAAGATCATCTGATCCCATTCTTCTTCTCGTAACATGACTTGTTTTCTATTCCCCAACAGAAGTGAAATAACAGTGACAATTGAAGTTTCAGGGGTTAAAAGACCAGGAAAAAAAAGAAGTTAAAAGCAAGTGGGACAGCCCAGGTCAAGTGCACCAGTGTACGGGGGACACTTGGCTCCAGAATCTTGTCTGCAGGACATCAGGCCAAAGGAGAGATACCAAAAAGTAGGGGATGCTGAGGCTTGGGGAGTGGGGATGAGGGGAGACAGTCCCACAGGAAACAGTCCCACAAGGCAAGACTTGACATTGTGATCTAAAAATAAAAATAAAAAAAAACCCAAACCAACAGAGACTTGCTCACAAAACCCAGCTGTTAAACAAGTTCCAGTTACAGAGCCAAATCCAGCCTTTGGCAACAGCTCTGGAAGTCTCCCATCAAGGAGAGGTTTAAGGAGAGCAGGGGCAGTTTAAGGAATGCAGGACACCGGCCAGGAGGGCACTTGCTCCACTGCCACTCTCTCTCTGTGACAGCACAGCAGGAGCTGCCACAATTTCACGGAAATGCCTCCACAAAATCCCACCTCCCTGCTCACTCCAGTCGTTCCTGCAGCTCCTCACACGCTGAGAGAGCCCTGGCCAGAGGAACTTGAGCACAGGCCTCCAGGATTTGGGAACAAGGCCTGTCCCTGAGCGAGGGAGGCTGGTCAGGCCAGCCCAGAAGGCTGTGCTGTCCCCTGAGCTCATCCCAGGGAAGACAGCACAGCACAGCTCTCATTTCACAGCACCAGCACAAACACCACAGCCAGGAACTGCATTCAGCCCACAGGCAAACCCAAATCCCAAGTTTTGGGCTGCAGAGGCCTTGCAAAGGGATTAACCAGAAGGCTGGAAACCCAATCCTAGCACACCATGAAAAACCAGCCACCTATTCCCTACAGAGCCCCTTTAACAGCTTTGGATGTGCTTCTGCTGGAATACACCCACCCCTTCAATTCCCAGAGGAGCTGCTCCTTCCCCAAGGCTTAAATTCCATCCTTCCAGGAGCCCTGAGCGAATTATGGGCTCCCCACTGAGCTCCTGGGACATCTTGGAAGGCTCTCCCCTTGGAAGGGCCCTCTTTCAAGGGCCAAGGAAGTGGGTTGGAGCAGATCCTCTTCCCCCATGCTGAGCACAGGGGTATGCAGCGGTTTTGCAACACACCCCAGAAACAGTTGCCCATAGTTCTGGTGGATGGCCCTGCAATCAGCCAGGAATAAACCCAATTTTAATGTCTGGCACTTGATGCAACCACTGATTCCAAGAGCCTTCCGAGGCACCTGAACCCCAGAGGGATGGACACAACAAACAACGACATTCCCAGATGGGGATAGGGAAGGAAAACCCAAAAGCACAGGATCCCCCTCCCCGTCCTTACCTTCTTCTTCATGGCTGTGCTGGGCATCACACACCTGCCGAGAGAAGCCCACCTTGGATCGCTGCTTTTCTTGGATCACCGCTTCCCATCCCGATCCCACTCCCGGCAGCGCCGGGGAAGCGCTGTCACAGCCCCCCTTCCTCCTGCCATGGGGAACTCCCGCTGCTGGGAAACCTCCGGCGTTCCCGAAATCCCACGGCCCCGGCGAGATCGTCGCGGCCGGGTCGGGAGGGCCCGGGACCCCGGGCAGCCCCTTCCCCGGGATGAGCCGCGATGGCCCCACAGCCCCTTCCAAGGGGATGTCTCTTCCCTCGGGATGTTCCAAATCCCCTTCCCCCGGGATGCCCCGCAGCCCCTTCCCAGGGGCTGTCCCTTCCCTCGGGATGTTCCATCGCCCATTCCACTGGGATGGCCTCAGAGACCCTTTCCCCGGTTCCCCCTTCCCTCCCATCCCCACCCCTTCCCCGAAGCCCCCGCCGCCCCCGCCCCATCCCCGCGGGGCTCCGCAGCGGCCTGGCCGCCGGGGCCGGGCCGGTGCCCGCCGGTACCTGCGGCGGCGCTGGGCGGCTCGGGGGGCTGTGCCGGGGCGGCCCCCGGTGCCTGCGGCGGGTCGGGGCCGGCCGGGGGCGGTGCCGGTGTGGCCGCCGGTGAGTCGGGCGGCAGTGGCGCGGGGGGGCCGGCCGGGGGTGTGTCCCAGTGTACCCCGGCGGTGTGTCCCGCTGTGTGGCGGTGTGTGGCGGTGTGTCCCGGTGTGTCCCGCCGTGTCCCGCCGTGTCCCGCCGTGTCCCGGTTTCCCCCCCCCCGCCGCTCACGGGACTCAGCGCTGTGGGGTGGCCGCCGCCGGTCACGTGAGTGCGCGCGCGCGCCCCGCCCGCCGCGCGCGCGCGCCTCTCCTGTCACGAAGCCCCGGCCACCATCTTAAGTGAGGGCAGCCCTTTGCTGGCACAGAGTGCGGCGTTGGTGGCGAGCGTGTCCTGGTGATTCCCGGCGATTCCCGGCGGTCCCGAGGGCGCGCACGGGGCAGTGAAGCAGGGCCCGCCGGAGCAGCACTGCTCCGCGCGGCAGCGGTGAGAGACAATAGCGCTTTGGGGTGCCCGAAGAGATTCTTTATCAGCGCCTCCCATATGGTCTAGCGGTTAGGATTCCTGGTTTTCACCCAGGCGGCCCGGGTTCGACTCCCGGTATGGGAAGCTTTACTTTTTCCTGACTGAAACAGGGAAGTGTTGCCCGTATCTCTCCGTTTATCTTCAGATTTCCTTCGCAAAACTCTTTCCGGCTACATTTTTGCACGTCTGCGGCAAAATTTCTCAACGCCTGAAGCCGTAGGCAGCGCTTTGTTGCTGCAAACGCTGCCGCCCACCTGTTTAAAACCTTTCAAGTGCCTTGGACCGCGCAGCCCCTCGCTAATTAACACGCTGTTAATTGCCCTTTTCGCTAAGGCAAGCAAGAAAATTCCTGCTTGTGTCCCAGAGAGTGTTTTAACACAAGGCAAATACCATTGTACTGCAAATCCAGCAGCAGAAATCTGCTGTAGATATACATCCATAGAAATATATATGTATTATACGTAGAAATACATTACATATATTATACAAAGAAATGTATTCTATTACATTAAATTGCAATATATAATATATAGAATGCATTATATATACATAGAAATATATTATGTATATATATATAATTTGTGGGGGGTCTCATTGCTGGAAGGAAATCTTGGAGCAAAGCCAGGTGTGTCCAATGCCTTTGTCACCGAGGTGTCAATACTCTGGCAGAAGGAACATGGGTGGGCAGCAGATCTCACCAGGCTCCTCCACCAAAGCCCATCTGGATTCCCACAGGGAGGGCAGGGCAGGGCAGCCCCCCATGTACTGGGAGAAGTTGGGGTCTTCCTGGGAGCCCCCGCAAAGCTGTGGGACTCAGAGGGGACATCCTCACCTGGCTGCTGTGGCCTCCTGAGTGCCTGAGATCCTGGGATCAGTGGGGCCTTGGGAGACACCAAGGTGCTGCTGCCACAAAGTCAGAGCCTTGTCACCTTCTGTGTCCCCTCTCAGAGCCTTGTCATCTCATGTACCCCCTCTCACAGCCTTATCACTCCATGTATATTCCCCTCTCACAGCCTTGTCACCCCGTATGTCCCTTCTCAGAGCTTCATGTGTCCCCTCTCTGAGTCTTTGCACCTCCCTTATTCCCCCCTTGCCACCTCATGTGTCCCCTCCCACTGCCTTGACTCCTCATGTGTCCCCCTTAGAGCCCTGTCACCTCCTGTACCCCCCTTTCAGAGCTCTGGCACCTCATTTATCCCCCTCAGAACCTTTCAGTGCCCTGGCACTTCATGGATCCCCCCCCTTCCAGAGCACCTGGCACATTTCGGCGCCGAGGCAATCCCAGCCTGGCAAGGTTTTGGGACACGGCCCCTCAGAGCTGCCTCTCCTGCCCAAGTAGCCCCTGCCCAGCTCTGCTCTCTGCCACGGGGCCTCGAGGCAGGTTTTAAGGGGTCCAAAGGCAGGCCGATGTGTTCCCTGGAGGACTGTGGGTTCCAGGGAAGCTGGGCTTGTCCTCGGGGCATGGTGAGGCTTGGCAGGAGCCCCCTCAGCTTCTCTCAGCCTCTTCCAACCAGGAATCCCCATGGAAATAGGGTCTCTGTGTCCCCTCCTGAGGAAAAGTCCTGCCGGTGTTTTTTTGAGGCTACTGACTTCCAAGACCCACCCAGGGCTATAAATACCCGATGGAGTTTCATCTTCAATAAGAGGCTCTGAACAGCACTAAAACCAGGGGTCAGATGTCTAAATGAGAAAGAACTAAAGACTTCAGGCACACCAAAGACATTTTGTTCCTTTGAACCCCAGAATGAAGATATTTCTGCTAAGATCTCAACCTGCATCTTAAGAGAAAGGAATTATTTTGGCCTACAAGAGGACACAGAGAGTATCAGGAATATTCAGTGCAGGGTCTCCCAGAAGGACTTTCCTCCTCCTCCTGCTCCCACAGATCTGGGACACTCTGTCCTGCCCTGATGCCTCCTTGTGACATGCACAGCCTTGGGAGTTCACTGAGCTGTTCTGGGGGCAGATCCATGAGTGAAGAAAACCATTCCAGAGGGCTGGAGTGAGGAATGTGCAGCTCCAAAATGCATAAGGAATGACAGAGCTGACTGACAGGTATCCTTAGGGATAGAGCAGCCAGTTCCAGCTGGATGGGCTCTGAGGGAATTACCAGATTCCTGATTGGGAAGGGAAGCTCACTGCTTCCAAATCAGTGAATGAGGCAGAAAACATTCCTTTTGGAGCCAAGCAGGGTTTGGGCATCCATGCGACGGAATTTTAGCCAGGGAAGTTTCTTGGATGCTGGATAAAAAATATCCACACAGCAAAGGAAAAGGTTTCCCAAGAGCATCAATGGCAGCTGAAAAGGAGTTTTAGGACACCCAACATCCATATTCCATGTGCTTCCCACAGAACTGCTGGGGTTGGGAGGGACTTGGAGGTGTCCAGTCCAACCCCTGCTCACAGACCAGGTGTCCAGGGCTGTGTCCAGAGAATCTCCAAGAAAAAACGGTGGGAATGGCAGTGATTGCTCAGAGGATTTCAGGCTTTTAAGCTTTTTAAAGTCTTTCCCCCCTCCCCAGTTACTTAAAGCTTTTAAGAGCCAACACAGCCAAAATTGGTTTTAGGTCTCTCCTTTGAAGACTGGGAAAGAAGTGAGGAAAACATCCCCCCTGTTCCTTTTTATATTTGTTTTTAAGGAATATTTTATATTTGCATTTCAAACATTGGGACAACACCTTTGTTAGAGGTATTTCACCTCTTCATTCCTCTATCTGAACCCTTAGAGGTCCCAATTAAGCAGAGAAAAAAACTAAAGGTGTGATTAGCTGTGAAGGGGGACCAGAATAAAATGGTTTTTCCTCTACCACCCCCCTTCCTTCTGTACCTCTCCCTTTAAATGTGTCCTTCAAAGCACAGTTTCAAAGACAATAGCATTAGTACCAAGTCAGAATATTCAGATAAAATCCTTCTAATTCTCTGATATTTTTGTAGGAGAGAAGCTCGTCTTCAATTTTGAAATTAAGTTTATAATTCATCTGAGCAATGACAACATTCACTTGCTGCCAGCACCTGCTCTGAGCTTGTTCATCAAGGGGCTCCTGCTCAGATTCTGGTAATTGCATATTTAAATTGTTAATGTTTGAAGCTTTATTGGCCAAACTTTCACTGGAACAATCCCAAAGACTCCAAAACCTGCAGCTCAGGGACTGTTCAGAAATAACAACACACTCCACGAGACAAACTCCAACCACTGAACTTCTCTGCACCTTCAACTCTCGCTTTTAGGATGGTGACAGGCAATAAACAGCTAGAAAATGTGTAGCTACACTATTTCCTTGCCAGGCTGCCCTGGATTTTGTGTTTAGCAGTGAGGGGGGTTTGCACAGGGACATGAAGGCACCAGCACTCTGATCATCTTTTGCAGCAGTACAGGAAACAAGCTTGGAAGACTTAGTTCTAAAAATATCCATGTTTTTCTGGACTAAAATAGCCTCATCACCCAGGTAGTGTTTAATTGGCTTCATTACTGCAGCCTGAGATGAAGCAGTGACCCCACAGCATTGTCACTGTGAGCAGCTCCCAACCAAACAAAAAAACAGCCCCACCCCCCAAAAACCCGAACAAAACCAAAACCCTAAAAAAGCTGCCAAAACGTTAAGACAAAACATTTTGTGTAAAATGTGTAAAAAACAAGTTCACTGTGCTCTGATAAAACCAGTACCAAGGGCTCCAACAAGTGCCAAGACACTTTGTTCCCAGGGCCTGTGGGATTGCAGGATTTCCTGAACACATGGAACGGTTTAATCTCCTTTAGCAGCTTTTATGGAAAAGAGAGACACAAAATGAGGCAACAAACCCCCTCCCTCCTCCTCCTGCCCCCAAACCTGACTGAAGGACAGCAATAACTGCTGTTTAAAGAAGAAAACCAGGGCATCGTGTGAAGCACTTGAAGAGACCAAATGTGTGGGCTGATAGTAAAATCCTCCAGAGCAGATGAGGTGGCGAGTTCTTTGTGCCAGTGCTGCCTGTGGGGAATTAGCATAGAATCATGGAATGATTTGGGTTGGAAGGGACCTTAAGGATCATCTCGTTCCATCCCCCCAGCATGGGTAGGGACACCTTCCACTATCCCAGGTTGCTCCAAGCCCTGTCCAACCTGCCCTTGGACACTTCCAGAGCTGAGGCAGCCACAGCTTCTTCTTGTCTGTGATCACCCAAAATGATTCAGCAGGGGAAAAAAGAGGGAAACAAGGAATGCTCAGAGGTGCTGGGACAGCAGGGAGCCTTGTCAGGTGGATTCTCCACATGGATATTTCCCTTCTAGTCTTGGAAAGCCTTTGCTGTCTGTTCCCAGCTGTGATCCCCCTTTGTGTCCTGCAACATTCCTTTCTTCTTCCTGCTTTGAAGAGCAGAGAATCCTTTCCAAACCTGTCAGGATGACACAGGGCAAGGGTGGAGCTGCTGATGAGCTTGGAGGGGTATGGATGGAAACTGGGATGTGACTGGTTTGACTTCCAGACGTTCATCCAGCTGGAAATCAAAATCAACACAGCATTCCCACTCCAGCTCTGGGGCAAGGACTGGAGTTATGGAGTTATTCCATCCTTGGGAGTGTGAGGGCTCTGACAGCATACGTCAAGCCAAGCCCAGAGCTCCCGCGGGGATTTGGGGAAGCTCATCCCCCATGGGTCCATGAATTCTGGAGCAGCTCCTGCCCTTTGAAGGTGATTTGGGAGGGGGTTTCTCCATTGCCCTTTTCCAGCTCCACGATGTTATAAGTTAGCACAACACTGGAGAACTTAAAGAGGCCAATTTATAATATGTATAATAATTTTATTAGTAAATAGATAAGCAGAAACAGCGCTGGACGGGTGGGGGAAAGTCAATTTCGCCGCCGACCCGCGCCGAAGGATTCCCCCCTCTCCCTTTTTATATGGTTTGTATCCTTCCCGCCGGGCTGCGCAGGCGTCTCAGGTGACCGGAGCTCTGGCCTGGAGGGGGGGTCTTGGAATGAAGGCAGACGTCTTCCTAAATGATAGCCTGGGATCCTCCTATATCGTTTATCACTTAATGTTTATTACACGTATTATCTGTTAGATAGCAGTGTCTCTAGGATCCATCGTTTATCATCGAGGTTAGTTATTCAGGCTGTCTGTTAAACTGCTCCATCATATATCATCAATGTCTGCTCAGTGTCTCTTGGCTTAGCTCCCTCCGGAAAGAAATCCTTATCTTTACAACATATTGTCCATGCATAAATTCTTTACGAACAAAAACAAGTAAAACAGTTTATTACACCTTACATGAAACAAGAAGTTCTTGTATAAGAGTATTTTTAACTGGATTCATGAATCTTAGGATCAGATGGAGGATGGAAACTATTTGAAAACGACGGTGGAAAATCAATTGAAATCAGTTTTTTAAATTATAAAAGCTGGTGTAAATAAAAAAATTCCATGTATAGACTACTACCTCATAGTAATTAGATTGTCAAGGCTGGATTGTCTCTTATAGAAATGTCCTAAAACTCAAATTGTATGAGTGGTATGCAGTTTACAGCTCTTTACGGTGGACTGAAACCGCTTGCTGATTACTTTTGCAGATCCCATGTGAGGCAGACACTTTTGATATCCACTTGTCACTTGGCCTTTTGAAAGGTAACAAACCACAAAATTTGTAGAACGACTTAGAGTAAAATAGCACAGAAAAACTGTTACTGAAAATATAGACCATTGCAGAATAAAATGAGAATGAATGTAACATTTTCCTGAGAGATGTACTACGCTTGGAAAGATTGGTACATCCTGATTCACAGCTCTTCATGGCATCACCAGTTACTGTTATGGTGTACTTAATTCCAAAGGAAGGGAAAATTCCCAGACTTATGTCAAAGATTAAGCGGCAGCAAGAAAGTAATCCAAAATACCCTTTACAAAATCCAAGCACTTAAGGAAATATTATAGAAGGAGTGTTGATCTTACTGTCCACTGGAAACAGAGGAACATGATAGTAAAGGTCCCTGTGCAGTTTTTCTTGCTGAGGAGAGCCTTTTTTCCCAGAAGGCTTGGTAGATTTCTGCTATGAAGTTATTCAGCATAAGAAGATGGGAATCTACCCTGGTTTATTCACTGAACATAAAGAATTGTAGATATAATCAAACATAATCTTAACTTTTTCTCGTGAGTTACCTTAATTTTGGTATCTGGATATTCCCAAGGCAATGTGGATTCTTTGTTTTTGTTAGTATGTTTTTGTCTTGAAAGTTTGCTATTTTATCTGCCACCATGAGGAATACAGCTGTAAAACTTCTAACAGTGAATATAAAATATTGACATACTACAGTGAAGCTACATAGTTCTTTTATTCAACATTAACTTTTCAATGTTGACTAAAATAAAGAAGTAGAGGATCATGATCTAAACCCATTATTCTAAATTACCATGTGCCTAGGAAAAGAGAATGGTATAAATCAGAAGAATGTTAATGAAGAACAGGACTAATCTGGGATTTTAGACAAAAGAGTGTCAAATACTGTGAAATCCCCAAATAGTATGAAATGCCCACAGAAATCAAAAGAGGCAAAATCAGCTGAAATCCCTTTCCTTTTTTGAGGCTCCTCTTGGCAGTATTTGGAAGAAAAATTTGAAACTCTGTAAAACACTTGGTGACGTTACCTCTGTGTTAAGGGATTGGGCTGAGTAATGATCATTTGATAGAAAGACTTCCTCCTTCCTCTTCCCAGAACTGTACATCCACTTTGGAATTATATGCAAAACAATGGTTTTGTTTTGTTTTTTTTTCCTTGATGACAAACAGGCTAAGGGAGAAAGGACACTCCAAGTTTCAATGTAGGTAAGAAAGCATGTGCTCAGAAAGCTGGCTCCTTTAGTTTTCCCTTTTGAATAAGCTAGAATATACTTAGGGCCTACCTATACAGGCTTTACACAGGTGAGAGTAGAAGTGCATCTTGGGTTTATATCTGATACCACAGCTGTTAAAACTAGACTCTTCATCACAACTGTTCTGTGACACCATTTCAGATGGTCTTCAGATCTCCAACTCCTTGTCAAGTCTGCTGGATCATACAAATAATTTACACCATTTTTCTCCTCTCCAAGTATGGGAGCAAGAGCAGTTGTGTCTCAAGTGCTTTCAACATAAAATACTGAAATTCATGAAGTCAAAGTCACAGGAGCTCTAAAGATAGATTTACAAAAATTATTCTGAATTTCATTTTAGTTAGAAATAATTCTGATGAAAAACTGTCACTAGTTTTTGTGAGCTATTAAAGAGGCATATGACCTGTAGTTAAGAATTCATTTTTTATTGAGCTGCACTGTCAGTCTCATTGTATTAAGAATAATTACTCCTTGATAACTCTGCTAACAAGTGTGAAAAGTACATCCAAAACCTGCAGATGCCTATTTTTCTGGAGAAAAGGCTCCCTTAATTTCCATCCAACAGCCAAGATTTTTCATTTTGTAATCAACAGAAGAGTGGTGCATAAGAACCTTTACATCTCTGGAGAGTCTGTCAGGCCATGAGGACTATCCAAAACTGAAGGTGCTAGCTCCCTTTTTTCCCCTCTTATCTAGGGCCAATGAAAAGGACACATCCTGACAAAAGAAAAATGAGCATCCATGATTCAGAACTCTGTGGCAAGAAATGTATTTCCACATAGGGCTTTGGTATTTTGTTTGTTTGTTGGTTTGGTTTTGTTGTTGTTGTTGGGGGGGGGGACGTTTATCTGTCAAAAATCTTTGTGGAAAAGAAAAAACCACAGAACAGGAAGACTTTGGAAAAAAATTTTTTTTAACCAGGACACTACAAACCCTAAGTATTTTAGTTAATGTTATTCACAAAGTTTGACACTGGATATACTTAAATTGTACTTGCTAAACTTAAAACTCTGTGGCTAAGTTCAGCCCACCTGAAGCACTTTTAAAATATCCATAGTGTGGTGATGGCAGATTCCTTCTATCCAGGTATCCAGCTTCTAAGAGGGCCAACAATTTCTGTGATCTGACTATGCCTTCCTACATTGAAAGCTGTTTCTACAGCTTTGCAGCTAACAGCACTTAATAAATTAACAGGACTGTCATGGTTTGTTTTTTTGGAATTTTACCTTTCCCCTCGCCTTTGTGAGCGTGGGGGGGAAGGGTTAGGGTTTT